>BSBM01002209.1:0-327500 GCA_027924585.1 Larix kaempferi | reverse complement strand
TAGAGGGGTCCTCAATTTCAACAACATTTGATGAAAAAGCACCCCATGGCACTAGTGAATAAGTAAGACGTAGGTTCTCATTGGGTGATGTTTCAATTCCCACATCAATTCAACCTCAAAATATGGTAGTGGATGACTTGTTGGGTAGTGGTTATACAAGCGACGAAGTTAGAGAGGCATTGAGTGGAGGATTGACAATGGAAGAAGCAAATATTATGGAGACCATCCAAGAGAATGAAAGACAGGGGCTCCTATGGAAACGCCAGAGCGTCCTAGTGATGGTGTACATGCTCCAGTTCCAACACCCTTACCTCTATTAGCAACTGCACGCCGAAGAACTCCGAGACGTATACAGGTTGATGAAACTCTCATTAGTTCACTTGAAGGTACATTGTCTACACGTTCTATTGCTTATCAAACTCGACAAATACTTGATAACTTTTTTTATTCTAAATGTGATGGGGACAAGTGCAAATTATTTTTATCATTGTTGAAATCTAGGCATATGACTGTTGTTGGAAGAACATTAGGGATAAAGATGGCGAAAAAGTTAGAACCAAGTTCTCATATCGTTAAAATTTTAGTAGATGCATTTAGTACAATTGGAAATAAATCTCGCTCAAAGGATCGCAATGCGACTCGTCGTGTGTTGTCACAATCAATCATTAACAAAAGCACTAGGGCACTTCATTTTCTTAAACCTACATCCAAAATTGTTAATTTGAATGTGAAGACACTTCGTAGGTATTGTGTTAGAAGAGAACAACTTGAAACCGGTCAAACAGATGTTTGGGCCTTCATTGGTAGGTTTCCACGCTATGATATGAAGCTCATTGATGCGGTAAAGGGATTAGTGCAAGCTTTTTGGCATGAAAACACTAGACCTTCTTCCAACCAAAAAGATGTACTAAAATTGAGAAGGCGTTCAAAGGATCGTGAACCACACATTAAACATTTTCTTGATATGACACAAACAAAATTATACGAGAGATTTAGGAATGAACATAACGAACTTGACTTGGGCCAAAGATAATTTGAAAAATGAAAACCATGGTATGTTAAAATAAACACAATTCGTAACACATGTTGTTGTCGATACCACATTGAGTATGGTTACTATTATGACACATATACATATATTTTTTGTGTATTGCATAACACTCTTGTGCAGGAATGCTCAGCTGCATTACCACCGATTCCATCTAGAGACTTTATTCATAGCATTTTGTGTAGCAGGCCAAACGATTGCACATTTTATCAAAAAAATTGCATAGATGGGACATGCCCAGGGTGTGGTGGATTCACCTTATTGGAAAAATGCATACATGTGACCGATGAGCATGAACTTGGGAGGCAGGAGGTGAACTTGCAGTCATTCAAATATGTCACGCATGATATTGATGGAGGGAACAAAAGAAAAAAAATACAATTGGTAACTTATCAAGTTGGTAATGAGCTGTTGGATACTATTTTTTCTTCAGATTGCAATTTCATATGTAACAATCTATTGATATAATGTCTTTATTATTGATATACTAGGTACGGGTTTGTGACTTCATGGAGGAATTCTTTGAAAAGAAACAACAATATGTAAAGCATGTGCATGTGGCTCGTTGGCAAGATGAACAGTTTAGAACGAGCAGGGATACATTTCCTATTGGGACTATCCTGTCAGTGGTCGATTTTGCGGAAAACTACACTCTTCAACCGCAAAATGAGATTCAGAGTCAATACTATCACTCGGACCAGGTCAACCTAATGGTCCATATCACCTATAGACATGGGGCAGATAGTACTAAAGACAATAGGGTTCTATTGAAGGAGTATCACTTCTACATAAGTGATGACGGTGTCACGACTTGGCTTTTGTACAACACAGCTTTCAAATTTTCTACAATCACTTGAAGGATAATAGTATACGGATGGAACAACATTGGATTTGGTCTGACGGTTGTGCAAGGCAATTCAAAAATGCTCATGTCTTCCAATGGTTGTGTATGCTCCACAAAAGGCACAAGGGCCCACATATTTGGAACTATTTTGAGACTGAACATGGAGAAGGTGAACACGATGGAGCAGGTGTGTGCATAAAGACTGCATTACACAGGAAATAAATGAAGTTCACAGATGGACCTATCATCCGAAATGCAAAAACCATAGTTGAATGGTGTGCTTCAGTCATGGGGGAGGGAGCAAGAAGGCAGGAAGATCACTCAACTAGGAAAGCACATGTGGTTAGATATTTTTGGGAGGTGGTGGATGTAGATCATTCACAGTTATATGAGTGCAAGACCATCCAAGGAACTCGTGCATTTCATTCAGTTAGAACGTCGGACAATGCTATACTTGAAATGTGGACAAGGAAACTGTCATGTTTTTGTTCTCCGTGTAGTAGTGGTGAATGGGACAAATGTGAATCCATGGATTGGGTTGATAGCTGGGACCGTGTATCACTCCCCATTGGTCGACGGATAGCTATAGAATGATCCCAGTTGGAGGAGGACCAATCAAGTATTTCACCAGACTATGACCACATATCAGATCTCGTACAACCAGGTTCGATTAAAGTTTTTATATTTTTGACAACTAGTTGTGTCTAATTAGTTGACTAAAATGTTGGAACTATAATTTCTCCAGGTCACATATACGCAGTGGTCTCCCCAAGACGCAATGCATGGCGCACTGACTATTGGCTGGCACGTTGCTTAGAGGGGAAGAAAACCCTAAATGTCTCATTGGGGGACTCTGAGGGAGTTGATTTTCTGATTGGGTCGATGGTTATAAAGGGAGAATATTTGAACCAGGTTTCCCACTCAGCAAATAGAAAAGAGTATACATATGAAGATTATAGACCAGGTGGGATTGTATACCATTATACACACTTAGTTATTGGCACAAACCTCCAGCTGCAAACAATGCCAAGGAAGAACTCATCAAAGGCATGATACTTATTGCCTTATTCCGAGCACAAGATGTTACAACAAACCATTGGTATTCGAGGTGATCCTAATGGTCTAGTCGAATTACCATAGGTAGGTAATATGGTACATGGTTTGCTTGTTTTATTGTGTATTATGTTATAGGTATGTGGTGTACATGTATGCTATGATTTTGTTCCGTGGTCTCATTGAGTATTGACATTAATATTTTGACTATTGCAGCCATACATTGATAGCTTAATAGATTCATAAATTGCATAGAATTGGTAAAACTTGATAGATTGCACAAGTTTCGTAATCATCATCATCATCAGGATCATCATATTCATCACCACCACCACCACCACCGTCATCATCATCATCATCATCATCATCAACATCTTCATTATCCTCACCACCACAATCATGATCATCATCCTCATCATTATCATGGTAAACCATCATCATCGTCATCATCACAATCATCATTCTCATCACCCTCATCATCAAAATCTTCATCATCATCACCACCATGATCATGATCATCATCCTCACCCTCATCCACATCCTCACCATCATCATGATCATCATTCGTCAACAAGTGCCCGGTGGACGATTTTGCAAAGTTGACCCCCATGTGCAAAAATTACACACTCCCTCACTAAGCAAAACCCTAGTTTCCAAGATGGACCTACAAGGTGACACATGGGCCATTGGAACAGAGGGGAGGGGCACCCCTAGCACTACCCCGATGTCCTGAATCCAATGGCACTGACGGTTCGTCGATCCGAGCCATGGTCTTCATTCTATGGCTCGTTCCATCTCGCATCCAAAAGGCCTTCAGGGACACCTGTTGGATACCTGCCGGGGCCATAGAAATCCAACCGTGCAACAAAATCGGGTTCGTGGGAGACATGCAGGTGTGTCTAGGATGGTTCCAGCTGGGAACGCTAGCCATAAGTGCCCGACAAACGATTTTTCAAAGTTGATCCCCGTGGGCAAAAATTGCACACTCCCTCACTAAGAAAAACCCTAGTTTCCAAGATAGACCTACAAGGTGACACATCGGCCATGGGACCGGTGGGGAGGGGAAACCTTAGCACTGTCCCAACATCCTGAATCCAATGGCGCCAACGGTTCATCGATCCAAGCCACGGTCTTCATTCTATGGCTCATTCTGTCTCGCATCCAAAAGGCCTTCAGGGACACTTGCTGGATACCTGCCAGGGCCATAGAACTCCAACCGTGCAACAAAATCGGGTTCGAGGGAGACATGTAGGTGTGTCTAGGATGGTTCCAATTGGGAACTCTATCCACAAGTTCCTGGTGGACGATTTTGCAAAGTTGACCCCCATGTGCAAAAATTGCACACTCCCTCACTCAGCAAAACCATAGTTTCAAAGATGGACCTACACGGTGACACATGGGCCATGGGACCGGTGGAGAGGGGCACCCCTAGCACTGTCCCGATGTCCTGAATCCAACGACACTGAAGGTTGGTCGATCCGAGTCACGATCTTCATTCTATGGCTCGTTCCGTCTCCATCTTTGAAACTAGGGTTTTGCTCAGTGAGGGAGTGTGCAATTTTTTCCCACGAGGGTCAACTTTGCAAAATAATCCACCGGGCACTTGTGGCTAGTGTTCCCAACTAGAACCATTCTAGACACACCTGCATGTCTCCCCAAAACCCGGTTTTGTTGCACAATTGGAGTTCTATGGTCCCGGCAGGTATCCAGCAGGTGTCCCTGAAGGCCTTTTGGATGCGAGACGAAACAAGCCATAGAATGAAGAGCGTGGCTCGGATCGAAGAACCGTAGGTGTCGTTGGATTCAAGATGTCAGGATAGTGCTAGGGGTCTCCCTCCCCTCCAGTCCCATGGCCATGGTGTCATCTTGTAGGTCCATCTTGGAAACTAGGGTTTTGCTCAGTGAGGGAGTGTGCAATTTTTTCCCACGGGGGTCAACTTTGCAAAATCGTCCACCGGGCACTTGTGGATAGCGTTCCCAGCTGGAACCATCCTAGACACACCTGCATGTCTCCCCTGAACCCATTTTTGTTCCACGGTTGGAGTTCTATGGCCCCGGAAGGTATCCAGCAGGTGTCCCTGAAGGCCTTTTGGATGCGAGACGAAACAAGCCATAGAATGAAGACCATGGCTCGGATCGACGAACCATCGGAGCTGTTGGATTGAGGATTTCAGGACAGTGATAGGGGTGCCCCTCCCCTCCAGTCCCATGGCCACGGTGTCATCTTGTAGGTCCATCTTGGAAACTAGGGTTTTGCTCAGTGAGGGAGTGTGCAATTTTTGCCCGCGGGGGTCAACTTTGCAAAATCGTCCACCGGGCACTTGTGGCTAGCGTTCCCAGATAGAACCATCCTAGACACACCTACATGTCTCCCCCGAACCCAGTTTTGTTGCATGGTTGGCGTTCTATGGCCCCGGCAGGTATCCAACAGGTGTCCCTGAAGGCCTTTTGGATGCGAGACGGAACGAGCCATAGAATGAAGACCGTGGCTCGGGTCGACGAACCGTCGGCGCCGTTGGATTCAGGACGTCGGGACAGTGCTAGGGGTGCCCCTCCCCTCCGGTCCCATGGCCATGGTGTCATCTTGTATGTCCATCTTGGAAACTAGGGTTTTGCTTAATGACGGAGTGTGCAATTTTTGCCCACGGGGGTCAACTTTGCAAAATCGTCCACCGGGCACTTGTGGCTAGCGTTCCCAACTGGAACCATCCTAGACACATGATGAGGATGAGGATGAGGGTGAGGATGATGAGGATGATGAGGATGAGGATGAGGGTGAGGATGATGAGGATAATGAGGATGAGGATGAGGATGACGAGGAGGAGGATGATGATGATGATGATGGTGGTGGTGGTGGTGGTGTTGAAGATGATGATGACGATGATGATGATGGTGGTGGTGGTGATGAAGATGATGATCATGATGAAGATGATGATGATGGCGATGATGAGGGTGAGTATGGTGAGGATGAGGATGAGGATGATGATTACGAAACTTGTGCAATTTATCAAAGCAAACATAGGACCATGAACATCCTATTTTCGTTCATCAATACAACATTATCAAGGAATATCATTAAAATAGTTAGGTATTTCATTTTCCATGGATTCTGGATGATTACTTTTGCATTATGATAGGTGGAAAATGGACATATGAAAGAAGTAAAGCACAAACTAGTGTCTTACATACTAGGGTTTAGTAAGGATAGGGTTTATATCTTCAGTGATATTATGAGAGTGAATTCATGACCAGCTATTGGTTAGCATATTTTAACAAACTAGGGTATATTTGTTACATATATTTGACCATATGTACATGAAGGCCCGATGAATTTTATTACACTTTAAGTTATGCATTCCTTGCCATTCAATCGAACTGCATAGATGCTCATGTACGCATAATTTGATGAAATACAATAGCATTGATGAAATGTGTAGCATCTATTGGACTTCCTCTTACTGTCTGAAAATGTCATAGGATTACATTGATGGTATGCATAGCATGTTACTATTATGACAAAGGTTTTTTCCTTGCAACATATTTTCCTTGCAAACATAATCATGATCAATGGGTATGAACCCTTGGAGTTGACAAAAAACACAATTTTAAATTAGATATCAAATTAATATGCATGTGCTAAGTTCATTGAACTATTGAAAGATATTATTAGTTTTTTCCATTAAGATAATGTTTTCATAACACAATGGTGAGATGTTACATGATCAATGCAATAAATGTAAGAGAATAAATATTGCTTGAAATGTAATTTTATAAATTTCAATAGCATAATTTATCAATTTGTGGAAGAGATGAATCATCACAAGCACAAGTCGAAACTCAAGAGAAAATATGGAATATATTGATAGTCGAATGTTTGTAATACAAAATATGGGAAGGTAGCCGGCCCTCAAATGGCCTGTCAATGTACATGTATCCCTAAGTACAACAATGTGTACATGTATGTCAAAATACATCTATCCAAGACTATGCCACATCAAAAATCAATCTTTCTCTTGTTTTTCCTTGACTTTCCTCTATCGACCATCTCCCTGGGATCGCTCGGCATCTCAGAAGTCTGCAAAAAAAAACATTATTTTTATCAAATAACTGCACTAATACCCTACCATCAACAAACTTAAAAAATTAACTTATGGCCAAATTATTTATGACAAACACTCACCAAGTCCTCATGGGGTATAGATGTGAGCGGTGTGCTCATGGAAGGCATCTCTATAGTTGTGTTCTGCAAATAAAAGATCATATCTCAATTAATTCAACAATTCAACATTGATCAACGTGTTTGGGTAAATTGAATAAAAAAACTTGGTCATTAATGAACATCTCACCGCAAGAGGAGACCCGGTCAGAACCATGGATTGAGCAGAGGGGTCGGGAACTACTGCTGCTAATGGCTACAATCACCAAATGGAGAAATAATTAGACATGCATGAATAAACAATATAATAACATGGTTAAATACTATGCATTGTGATTGTCCAAATAGTTACCTCCATATGACTCATGGCTATTGTAGATGCGGCACTGACTGCAGCATCAATGACCTTTGTTAGGTCAGGGGTAGATGGATCTCTCGTGTGTTTGCTATAGAGGACATCCACATTCTTTCTAGGAGTGGAGCCTCTCTTGTACACTTGTCCCTTTTGCACGTTGGGACTACGGGGAGATCGAACTGTTGACAGTCTCGAACGTATATCTGCTGGTGGCTACAATCACCAATAATGATGTAGTTAGAAATGCATTGGTCAATGGAATAACATGTATTAACAAACTGAAAATGATGAAATACATACCAATGTACTGTATACGTCAATCAATTCTAAGAAACGGTCTGCCGCCCATTGTGTCTCCGTGGGCACGCTATCAATTGTATTCCCACTGGGGGGGAGCTCACTAGATGAAATCACTTCCATCTGATGGGGATCTACAACCTGCAATTTAGAAAATTGTAAATATTAGATCGTGTAGCATTGATTAAGTAACATGTGATAAAAAAATAACATGTGTTGAAATAATGTCATGTTGAAATAGTTACTCAGCATGAGATGTTGTCGCTGAAGGTATGACAACATCTTGTAACTCAAAAGGTTCTACTGCATGAGCCTCTTGGCCCTCATGCCCTTCTTGTGGCAACTACAAGTTTTAAAATCATTAAAAATATTAGCAATCTATATATGTGTATAGTAAGGAAAAATAATTTACAAATGACACTAAATTGTTAACTGGATCTACTCGTGTACTAAAATAATGTCATGTTGAAATAGTTACCTCATTGTGAGTTGTTGTCACTGAACATATGGAAACATCATCATCATCATCATGCGGTGCTGGTGCATGGGCCTCTGGACTATGCTCAACATCATCAGTGCAAAGGTATTCAACCTTGTTCCCTTCGTACAGTAACTACAAGTTTTAAAACCATTAAAAATATTAGCAATCTATATATATGTGTATAGTAATGAAAAATAATTTTAAAATGACACTAAATTGTTAACCACTTACTTACCCGTGTGAAATACCCAGTAAAGGTATCATCTGTTTGGACAGGACCAAAGCAAGGATGGCTGCATACTGTGCATGGGTGGGGCTGATGGTTGTGCTCATGCTGTGTAGGTGCAGTGCCACTACTAGATGCTCCCCGGCCACTAGAAGGTGGTGGCTCTACCCCACTGGGAGGTGGTGTATCTACCCCACCGACAGGTGGCGGCTCTACTCCACCCATGGATGGTGGCTCTGATGGCCCTACCTGGTCCGTACCATGAAGATACATGCTATGGAAAACAATCACCTGTGCCAACAATAGGAATGAATCTTGTGCCTCTGGCACTAATTGATGTGTAGGCAGCACATCTGGCTTGGGTAGCTTCTGACGAGGTGGAGCTACTGGGAGATTGGGATCTATGTGCCTCGCATTGGGACGTTGTTGAGGCATCCCCATCCCAACACCCTGGTACTCCAAGATAACAAAATAGTTAACATGCTTCCCCAGCACAAACTCTACGTACATCTTTCTCAAAAAATACAAAGGCATTTCCCTGTTGTTGTGTGGTGGTGCATCAAACACCATGTACCATCGGTCCATCCAGTTATCTATGAATGGTTGATATGTACACCACTCGATAGAAATGTGCCTTTTTTTTGCATTAGGGACTTCACCATTCCGTGGATCTCTAAACAGGGATAATATTTGTTCTTTTGAGATTTTCAACTTCTTGACTTCTCTATAGCTAAGTCCATCTGCATATTGTTGCCTCTTTCTTTCTCTGAAAGTGGAAATATCTTGCAAAGCACCATTAGACCTACTAAAGGTCTCTATCATTGCATCCAAATTGGATGCAAGCATAACATGCCTCTCTTCAACAATAGTAATTGAGGCTCGAATTTCTCTGAGCCTCTGAATCTCTCTTTTGATGTTAGTGTGAGCATCCATGGTCATCACTGCAAAACAAAAAATACAAATACAAATCATTAGAAACGTATACATGTGCTATAATGACATCTCTCAAAAATGAAAAATGTACAAACTTTGTGCAAGAACAAATACATTACAAACATAAATATCATCTCAGGCATACATTACAAACATAAATATCATTTTATATGACCATTGCAGGCATACATTATGGGTCATTGAGGGCATAAGGGTGGAGACCATGCAGGCATAAAGACCATGATGATGTGGCAAAGATATGTATTTTTATTAGTTAAACTGAGGCATCCTATTGATGGACAAAATGAAGACATGCTGGTAGAATGATGAAGAGATGACTAATGATATGGGCATAATGTTGTGATGTGCATATGGACAGTGTAAAGTGTATGAATGGAGATATGGCAGGAGATTGATATGACATGAATAATGATGACATAATGAAGATGTACAATATGCTGATGTGTTGCTGGTGTACAAACTAAGATGCTGATGATATGTATGGACATAATGAATTCATGATTATTGGGGCTACATACGATGAACAAAATGTTGATCTAAGGAAGCATGAAACGTGGACATAATGCTTGCTTGGGTTATGAAAATTAATGATAATCAGAATGATATTATAGACAGATATGTTGGGTGAGAATGATGATTGATGTGATTAGTGAACCATTGTGTCTAACAGGGTGGATGTAAAATTCATTAAAATTTTAAAATTTTAAGTTTTGGCATTTGATTTACAAATATTTTTAGGTGACAATGATGATTGATGTGATCAGTGAGCCATTGTGTCTAACGGGGTGTTTGTAAAATTCATTAAAATTTTAAAATTTTAAGTTTTGGCATTTCATTTACAAATATTTTTAGATTAGGGCAACATAACAATTTATAAACTTAATGACGAGATGAGGCAACGATTTAGATGCTTACCTTTCCAATTGTTCTTGCAAGATAAATTTGGGATTGTTGAGCCTCCAAATCTCCTCGGTTGAGGTTCTCCAATGCGTTTTGGGAATGCAAGATGTATTGGAGAAAACTGACTATGGCTTGGGAATACCACAACAGACAGATGACTACCAGAAATCTACTCAATTCTCAAAACAATGCTATTATAAACGACAATGTTAAAACAATGGAGAAATGTAACCAACCTCGATCCAATGTTTGATGTAAATCCCCGTTGGAGCTTTCAATCCGCACACGTCCAAGCACTTGTAATCTGCAAATTAGTCTTGAAAACAAATATCTAACAAGTACATGTGATATATAAATAACATTAACATCATCAATAACAATGGTCCATAATATCATAAGCAAATGCAACCCAATGTGTAATAAATGACATTCACACCATGAATGGACAAGAATATGAGTATTTCTATTAATGAACAAGAAGAAGTACAAAGTGATACGACCTCTTGCTGGAAACCAATATGAACCAAGATCTAGATCAATCCACTTGTGCCTCCACCACTTCAATCCTCCATGAATGGCAAACTCAAACTAGAAAGGAGTTTGGAAGGTGAACATAACTGGTTCACAACTACAAGGATCAATGAGTGTAGACTCAAGATAGGGAAAAAATCCACTAGAGTGCCTTTACTATTCTTCTCTTCCTCCCGTCCATAAGCCATATGTGCTCAATATATAGTCCTCTCAAAGGTAGGTGAAAGGACTCATCGAGACGTTACTTGGGCAGATGGAGAGCCAAAGGTCACCCGATGACCGCTTTTTGGGAGTAAAAAGTAATAAAATAGTGGTTTTTACCATTTTACTTGATACTCGCGGGCTATAGGGATGCAACTCACGGGTACACATGCTATAGTGATGCAACATGTGGGTAGTGTTGTCTTGGTTTTGCAACCAAGCTTAGTGCTATGGGCACCTGCTAACTAGTAGCAGCAGTTTCAATAGAAATAAATAACAATAAACTAAATCTAAACTAAACTAAACTAGCATGTGCATTTTGAATTAAAGAACAAGAACAAGAAAGATAAAAAATAATTTTTGTATTGACAATGGGGGCAAGCAAGTGCTTGCAATAACAATACCTCCAAGTGATGAAGGTTGTTGAGTAGCTCCAATGGTGAGCAGCTCCAATCTCCAATGGGTCCTTTCTCCAAGGTTTCTACAATGGCCAAAACTCAAGGGAGATTTTGGCAGCATGAGGATAGGAATATGGATGGATGTGAAATGAGGAGCCCCTACTACCTTTTTATAGGTTTTGGTGGTGGGGAATACCATTTGTGGTTTTGTGGAAACCAATGGTATTGACCAACATGGTTTAGGTACTTTTCCCTCCTTTTTTTCCTTTTTTGAATAAAATTAATATTTTTATTCCCTTTTTAATATTTCTGGGAATTTGGACCCTTTTTGAGGGTTTTTTATGCTTTTTTAGGAAAAATAATCTTTTTTGAGTGGGAAAAGGGGTGTACTCAGGTCTTTTGGTGACCTTTTGTTGGCTTCAGAGGCTCAGATGGTGGAAAAGTGGACAAATGGGTCATGTGAATACGGAAATGAGCTACTGAGCACTTTTTAGGTGTTAACAGGTAGGAACAAAAATAGGATAAACTCGTATCACTGAAGGATGAAAATGGATCTGAGTCACTGAAATGGATCCTACAGGACAAAGAATGTTGATGCTCATAGGGTGGAAGATTTTTGTGTAACAGATGCCCCCTAATGTGTGAGGTCAGAGATTGAAAGTGGTACGATGGCCGAAATACATTATAAAACTCAGAAGTAGAGTGATGGAAACACAAGTGGAAAGAACGGATCACTCGTCATAATACAATAGTATCTCTGAATACATGTCGGTATAGTACAGCAATCTAATACAATGGCCATGAATAGGTAGTACATAAGTATGTCATAAGTGATCATAGCCATGATCCCTCTACAGTAAAATATGGTCTTCTGCTGAAAAGAAGACAACTGGTGCAAACTGGAGGTACAAACTGCTGAAATCTGAGAGGTGATATCTCAGATGTAAAGTCAAAGTCATATGTAGCATACTAAATGCCACAATCGCCTGAGGTCTTCTACACAAGTCTTCAACGGTGCAAGTCCCATCAAGTGAATAAAGGAGTTGGGGTCGAACCTGATGAGACATCGTCTGATTACCGGTCATTGATGTATACCGTTAATAAATGCGAGATGACCCACCGATAATGGAAATGGGCATCAAGGCACAGAGCACAATCATCAGAGTGTGAATAAATGGGTTGAAGTCAAACACTAGGATGAATCCATCAATCAGGGGACATTGATGTATTCCCAAAACTGTCGATGGTGAGAGAACCTGCCACTAATGACTGCAAGCCTCAAGGTACTCAACCGAACTCTAAGCCTCAAGTCCCGGAATAAATGAGTTGAGGTCGACAGAACGAGACTCGTTGGAAGGAGGGCATTAAGGCATCCCCCATCAACCAGCATGAGGTACCCGCAATGCTGAAAGATTTGGAAGATCTCAGGTGAAACGGACTGACTCAATAAGGATGGCCGACATGCAATAGTCAAGATATCTGAGGAGTGGCTGACACTGGTTTCAGGACTTCCTTTGAACAAGAGCATGAGCAGATGGATAGACTCAGGCAGCATAGACTCGACATAAACTGTGCAATGCAGGAGGCATTACAAAGGGCTCCATAATGACTAGAAGCTTAACCAATCGGTGGAGAAAACTGAGAAACAATTACAGCTCCTAAGGCCCAACTATAGTCCCGACTCATAATGTACGGAGTGGAATGAATGCTCTTTTCAAAGGCAACACAACAGCTGCCAACAAGAAATAATGACCATAATCCCGTCCGACTTTTTGGAATATTTGATTTTTTTGTCTTTTTCATATTTGGGAAAAGCTTGAAAAAGAATAAAATTGCTTATAGTACAACAAGTGAGGGAACGAGTGTCAAATAGCTAGCAGACTAGTCCCAAGCAGTGGAGCATACCTATGCTCAATGCAAGGAAGTGCGTGTAGGATGTGGACACTCGGGGGGGTGTTCACTCAGGGTCAAAAGGTCATCAAATTGTGAAGGGAAAATATATAAGCTCTGCGGGGCTCGACAGGGAAAGTGCTTAGGCACCGAGCTAACAATTGAGAAAGCGGGAGCCGGCACAAGGCTCAAGCGGCAAGCAGGATGATGCAATGCAATCACAACATGATATAACTGAGGGGAGTCCTTAAGGGAGATGGCCAGCATAAGACAAAGTAGAGTATGAGTCTTTATCGTAACGTCATGGCGTGACTACAAAGGACTCCCAATCCTGAGGACAAACAACAGCATGGGCACCAAAACGCATAAGGGGGTTCTAACTAGGGTACCCATGTTCGGGAAAGCCCTACCGCCACATGATGACACTTCTATAATAGTGTGAAGGTTCTATGTCAGTCACGAAGCGGGGTCGCACCTAGGGTTTATGAAAATGGTCAACAGGTCAAATGCATAATGCATGTGGAAATGGCATCTAACCTATATGCCAGGTGTGAAACATACCTGCCGTAGGTGTGAAATGAATCAGAACAACTCTCGCTGAGGAAATCTGTTTGAAAAAACATTACTCCATGACACGATATTAGTTCATAACGGCCCAAAATGGACAAAACTATAGAAAAGTGGGTCCAGAAAATTATAAATAGTAACAAAATTTAATAATTTTCAATTCATTTGCACTATTCACCATTTTGGAGTTGAGTGGTAAGTTTGCACCTGAAATTTCAAGCGCAGATCATGGGAGCTGCGAGCAACCGTTCAGCGAACTGTCTGGAGCAGGTTAGTGGTCACTGCCATAACTTTCATTTAAGTGTTTTTATTTCGATTTTGGTCGGTGGTTTATTTTGTTTGTCCAAGCCCTAAATGGATTCGGCGCTACCCGCGGGCTATAAGCATGCGGGTCGCAAGTAGGGCATCAAACGCGCAGTCAAAAACTGACTGCCCGCGTCTACCCGCACCTGTCTACAATATAGCTCGCGGGTAAGGCCATGAAGAAGTTTTTAAGCATGAAACTGACTAAAAATATCTTGCTTTGCACTCCAGGATTGTTCTAGAGTGGAGGGAGAGAGAGCATGACCAGGTAGATGACAGAAATGCAAATATAATCACACACACATTACAAGAGAGACACAGATATATTGCGGTTCACCCCAAGATGTTCTACGTAGAAAAACGGGATCGCAGAGCAATAACAATAAACAGAAATGCAAATATAATCACACACACATTACAAGAGAGACACAGATATATCGTGGTTCACCCCAAGATGGGCTACATCCACACTGAAGTTTCCAGTCCTTATTATTATTCCGTCCAGCAAAGTGAAGGGATACAACCTGTAGCACAACCGCTGCACTTCCTCTTCCTTGTCTCACAGTATCTCTTCCGATCTCAGAGATCTTTACAATGCATAAAACCTAATACATCAACCCTAGCCATGTTACAATGTCTTTCTTTTATAAGGGAGATGCAATGGGAAAATACCACGGGTCGCCCCCCCCACACCCCCGCCATTGGGTGAGTGTACATTCCTTTTTACATATCATATAAAGCTGGGGTACAAACATGGCTGAATAATAATATCTCTGAATCTGGAGATCAGGCTCCACAACCAACATTCAGGTTCTTTTGGATATGAATGTAACATTCGCTCTTCATCATCTTCACTTTCAGACTCTGAATATGAACTTTCATGTGATGAATATTCTCTCTCTTGGATCTCATCAAGCAGTGGAGGTGTCTTAGGCAATCTCTCTTGCTCAACAGGATGAGCATCATGAAGAGGCCATTCCTCAAACTGTACAGTCTTATCAAGGAATGTGGTCATAGTAGAAGGATCAAGAAGCTTGTAGGCCTTTTCATTCAATGCATAACACATCATGATACACTCTCTTCTTTGTGGATCTAGGGCTCTCCTTTTCTCATCTAGAATCCTTTCCCATGCTCTGGATCCAAAGACTCTAATATAAGACACAGCAGGTTTGTATCCCATCCATGCTTCGAAAGGAGTCATGTCTTTGAGTCCTTTGTGAGGAACTCTGTTTTGAAGATAAGTGGCACAGTTAATGGCTTCTACCCAAAGACTAGGGTGTAACCCTTTTGACTTTAGCATGCAGGTGGCCATTTCTTTCAATGTTCTGTTCTTCCTTTCAGCAACACCATTCCATTGTGGTGTATAGGGAACAATATGTTGCATCTCAATTCCCTCTTCAGCACAAAAAGTTTGAAAGTCACCCTTGATGTACTCACCTCCATTATCAATGCGAATGGCCTTGATCTTTCTATCTGAAAACTTTTCTGCAAAAGACTTGAAAAACTTAAAGAATCCAAATACTTTTGACTTTAATTTGAGAAAGTATACCCATGTAAATATTGAATAATCATCAATAAAAGTAATTATATACCTTTCCTTGTTCAAATATAGATCTGGAAATGGCCCTACAACATCACCATGAATCAGATCTAGAGGATGAGAGGCTCTCCTTTCCTTCCCCTTCTCAAATTTCTTTTCAGGATGCTTTCCAATCAAACAACCATGACAGTTTCCTTTGGGAAACTTGATCTCGGTAAGCCCTTCAACCATCTCTTTAGTATGCATGTCTTGCAAGTATTGATAGTTAAGATGCCCAAATATTTCATGCCACAATATAATCTCTTCATTGGCATGAGTGTGAAGAGCAGATTGCTTTGAGAGAGCTAAGAAGTGGGAGAACTCATACAGTTTCGACTTATGATTTGCAACACCTCTTGCAATGGTAGAACCTGATACCATGTCCTGAATTTCGACCTCATTTGGAGAGAATATGACCCTCTTGGGATCTCCAATATGGGTCATCTGATATACTGAAAGTAGATTACCAGTGAGAGTGGGGACATAGAGTACATCTGAGAAGTATCCATGATCTAGTTTGATTCTTCCAATCCCCTCAGAGGAGACCTCATAATCATTCCCCGACATAATGGATGGTCCAACAGTAGCTTTGAATCCAGTGAAGAGATTCTTGGAGGAAGACATGTGTCTTGATGCTCTAGAATATATGATGAAGGAGGATTTAGTTGAGGCACTTTCCATGAGGGCATGGCATCTCTCTTTGTTCTCAGATCCAGATGGTTCACTCTCTTTCTTTCTAGCACATGCAGGTAGTAGAATATTATTTTTCTCAAGAAGTGAAGCCATGAGATCTATGGTATTCTTCATACATGAGCTCTCAGGGTGATATCCTCAATTACAGTATGTGCACTTGGATTTTCCCTTCTGAGCTTTCTTGTCCTTCTTAGGATTCAAGGCTCCATCTGACTGTATGAGAACCTCCTTTCTATCAGAAATTTTTTGTTTTCCTTTTCCATTCTCTCTCCTTGACTCAGTAGCTGCAAGATCTGAATCCAATTTTGCTTTTATCACTCCCATGTGCACTAGCTTCTCCTCCTCAAGAGTTAGAGATTGGATGAAGTCTTCAAGCGAAGGGAATTTCCATTTTGGAATGGACAACTTTGCTGACTCGAAGGTTGAAACAAACACTGAATAATCAGGGCCTAGCTTCGATAGGATGGAAAGAATCAATTGTTTTTCTTCCTTCTCAATCCCATACCTATTCAACTGTGAAATCAAGTTCTTGAATTTGTTGAGAAACTTAGTGATAGTTTCGAAACTACTTGGGCTCAAGGAGATGAGGTCATTTTCTAGTTTATGCCCCTTCAAATCATCTTTCTGTCCAAGGAGGGATTAGAGCTTGTCCCAAACCTCCTTTGGAGTCTTCAAATCGATAACATGAAAGTGCAAATCTTCATAAATGCTAAGTAGTAGCAGTCCTACTGCTTCATCAAGCTTGTCTAAGTACTTGGATTTCTCTACTGCACCAGTGGGATCAACTGCAGAGCCATTCACTACTCTAGAAAGACTCTTCGACTTCAAGAATATGTCCATTTTTTCCTTCCATTCAAAGTAGTTGAATGAATTCAACTTGAGATCCATGATACTGAAGAATTTGAAGCTGAAAGAGGGAGATTCTTGCAAAACAAATGAGAATTATGAAATGAAGATCTGCTCCAATTCAAATTGAGCACTGCCTTAGGAAAATGAGCACATGTGATTGGGTCCTTCACACCTTGCTAGATCTCACTGGATTGATCTAGTCAATTCAAGGAAATAGCACCAAGATTTGTTGTGGAAACCCAGAGGCTTTCGGTGTTCAATGAAAGACAATTGCTCAAGGAATTGTTGCAACTGCTGCTGTTGCAATTCGAATAGCCGCTGTCAGCTCTAATACCATGTGATATTTTAGGATTAGGATCACTCAGCAGTAGCAGACCTCGCTAGAATTCACTCATGTAGTGTAGAAAGAAGAAGAAGAAATGTTGAATCAGTAATCACTCATTACACAGAAAATGGAGAAAAACTGTTGTATCATACATCAGCTATGAGCTGGCACTCTAAATAATGAATAATAACTGAATACAATCAAATGGATTTGAATGCATCTAAGGTCATTGGAATTCTCCTCAAAGTGTGGCTTGGATAGCGTTGTAGACATCATCCAAACTAGTAGCAGTAGTCACAAAAGTCAAATAGTCAGTCAAATGAGTCTAACTGAGTGCATGGGAACTGATATAGGGAAGGAGACTCCAATGTGGTTGCATGAGGAGCTATCAGTAGTCAGTAGATCTCAACTAGTCTTAGTAGGTGCCTATCTAAGTGCTTCAGTCAGTTAACTGATCAATCATCCCCTGAATCAAGGAACTGAGTCATCAACCAACCAACTAACTGAAGTAACTCCTAAATAGGTGGAATAAGGCGCACTTGTGATCCAGTGATGAAAACAAGGGAGCATCAATGGCTAGGAGGGATAAAACTGAGCAGAAACAGGGTCTTGGGGGTTGCAAAATCAGGACTAGGCGCTGGAAGACTACCATACTGATGACTGGATGCATGCAATTGAATGCAAATACATGCAAATGACTAGATGTATGTAGAATTGCATGCAGGCATGCAAAATACAAAAAATTATGGTGAGAATAATCCAACAGGTATTCCCTGACTACGATGACCAACCATCTCCAACAAGGATTGGCAAGTCACCATATACACAGGTACAATGTGCAGTTAAAAGCACGCTTTTAATTTGAATTGTTATGACTTACTATGGTCTAATTGTTAGGATATTCCTATACTCCATCCTAATCCCACCAGTATTTTGATCATTTACATTTTCAGTCATGCATGCACCTTTAGGGTTTGCATGCATTCTAGGGTTCGCATGCATTTTGCATGCATCCCAGTCATCAGTCCAGCACCTAGCCCTCAGTTAGCCAGCCCCCGGGAGTTTCTCACTATTCAGTTTTAGCCCTCCAGTTTATTAATGCGCCCTTCTTCCTTGATTTTAGGGAGCAACTCGCCCTTCTTCACCTACCAGTCCAGTTGTCACTCAGTTACACTCAATTACACTTAGTTACAGTCAGTTACACTCAGTTACACTTAGTTATAGTCAGTTACAGTCAGTTACACTTAGTTACACTAAGTTACACTTAGTTACACTGAGTTACACTTAGTTACACCTACCAGACTCAGTTTGACTGATGGTTGATAGTTACTTGAGCATTGATGACTCCGCTGATGATGATGAAGACTTCCAGTTGTGCTCCAATGATCATGAGGACACCTAGTTGTGCTCTGATGACACTCTATTGATCTTATGATCACTCTCAGAGGCTAATTCGAATTTCCACCTTAGGCATTCGAATCCTCTCTACCATTGTACTATTTATTTGTCCATATTGTGATTAATTAACTAGTGTGTGTGAAGTATTATTGCTTCTATCCGAGTTCTACTGTACCATATTATTTTGTTGCGCATTATACTGTATTGATCACTCTTCTTCTATTTTCCTGCTTAATCATAATTACTCTTGTGAGGTATACATCATCTCTTAGATCTGCTGTGAGGATTTTCACATGGTATCATAGCATGTTGAGAGTATTGTTTATCTCCATTCCTGAGAGTTTTTTGTAGGTTATTACCAAGATTTCGAGTGCAGCAGCTGCAGCAGTTTCTGCATTTTTGCAGAAGTAGCAGTTGCAGTTATTCTATATTGTTTTTGTAGGTCTTCTACAGCTTCAATGAATTCAAAATAAATCACTCCTCTTTCTCCTTTCTCTCCTCTCAGCTATGATGATTGGAAACCAAAATTGATAGCAGACTTGAAGAGCCATGATCTCTTTGAATATTGTTTTGAAAGAGAGTTCGAATCTTCTGAAGAGAAGATTGATTGGTTAAATAAAGTTGATAAATCCTTTGGATCAATGTTGGATTCTATGTCTGATTGGATGTTATATGAACTCCCTGATTTTTCATCACCAAAAGAGCTATGGGCTCACCTGGATGAAATATTGGCAGAGAGAATGAAGGACTTGGTCCCAACCCATTCGAAAGCAAACAAAGTGATGCATTCGCTCCTCTTGATGGTCTCTCAGATCATGAACCAGTATCATCTCACATTGAAGTTGTTCACAAAGAACTTGCAGATTCTACACTCATGCTCAAACTTTCTTCTCTTTCTGTGCCAGCTCACACTCTAGATATTGCAGAATGTCCTAAATCCTCTCTTACACCAGAGTCTGTTGGTTTGCATCATGATCACATGATTATTTCAGAGGTCAAAACAGCTATTGAAGGTAATGCATTCACTCCTCTCCAGCTATCTCCTCTTTTATACTACTATATGATCATAATTCTATGCTTTCAGAAGGTCGTTGAAGAATATGGCAATTGCCATTTGCTTGGGAAAATTTCTCTGCATCTCATGGTTTTGATCTCACCTATGTTGGTTCAAAGGATATCTCAAGAAACCATGGCCATTCCCTTGGGATAATTTCTCATGCATCTACTGGTTTTGATCTCACCTCTCATGGTTCAAAGGAGATCTCAAGAAACCATGATTCAAGTCTTGTATCTAATTTGGGTTCTAAGCAATTACTACCTAGGATAATTTCTCATGCATATGATAGTTTTGATCTCACCCCTGCTGGTTCAAAGGAGATCTCAAGAAACAGTTTTTTAAGTCTTAAATCTGATTTTGATTTCAAGCAAACATGTAATAGTTATTTTTGGCATAATCTCACCCATGGTGGTTCGAAGGAGAAGACAAAAGACTATATGCACTTTCACAGATTTGATCCTACCTCAGTTGATTCGAATCACAGGTTCAATGTTCATTCTCATACTGTTGGATTTCTTCTCATCACATTCAATCTGAAGAGCAAGTACAAGCACATGCTTTTTGAGCATGATCGACTTCTTCCCAAGAAGAAGATACCTCCAAACATATGACCAAGCATCACACCTGCTTGAGTTTGGAGCATTTATTTTTATGTGTGCCTTACAGTCTATTTTTTGAGGGGGGGGGAAGTTTCCCATGAAATTTTCCCACTTCCTTGGTTTATTGACTGTTATTATTCATTGTATTGGGTGACCTTTGGTCTTAGTTAGCAGGGCCCAAGATGGATTAAGGGGGGGTGTTAGGATATTCCTATACTCCATCCTAGTCCCACCATTATTTTATTCATTTACATTTTTAGTCATGCATGCACCTTTAGGGTTTGCATGCATCCCAGTCATCAGTCCAGCACCGAGCCCTCAATTAGCCAGCCCCAGGAGCTTCTCACTATTCAGTTTTATCCCTCCAGTTGCTTAATGCGCCCTTCTTCCTTGATTTTAGGGAGCAACTCGCCCTTCTTCACCTACCAGTCCAGTTGTCACTCAGTTACACTCAGTTATACTCAGTTACACTCAGTTACACTTAGTTACAGTCAGTTACACTCAGTTACACTTAGTTACACTGAGTTACACTTAGTTACACCTATCAGACTCAGTTTGACTGATGGTTGATAGTTACTTGACGATTGATGACTCCACTGACGATGATGAAGACTTCCAGTTGTTCTCCGATGATCATGAGGACACCTAGTTGTGCTCCGATGACACTCTATTGATCTTATGATCACTCTGAGAGGCTAATTCGAATTGCCACCTTAGGCATTCAAATCCTCTCTACCATTGTACTATTTATTTGTCCATATTGTGATTAATTAACTAGTGTGTGTGATGTATTATTGCTTCTATCCGAGTTCTACTGTACCATATTATTCTATTGCTCATTATACTGTATTGATCACTCTTCTTCTATTTTCCTACTTAATCATAATTACTCTTGTGAGGTATACATCATCTCTTAGATCTGCTGTGAGGATTTTCACACTAATTTGATTTTTGTCTACTAAACTATGATATTACAAATGTATATGCAAGGGCCACCAACAGCTGCAGGCGACACTAATCCACCTACCCACTTTAGTCCCATGTTTCCACCCTCTCCCATGAGTCGGCCCCCTCCCTTACATCCAGAATCGTCCCTCCGTCCACCCCCTCCCTTCCATACAACCTCCCCTCTTTGTCCATAATCCCCCCTATATCCATCATCCCCCCTCCATCCATCCTCCCCCATTTGCCCACGCCCCCCGTCTATACATCCTCCCCCATTCATCCACGACCCCCCCCATCTATTCATCCTCCCCCATTCGTCCACGCCCCCCTTCCATCCAGCTTCCCCCCTTCATCCACAACCCCCCTTGTATCCATCCTTATCACTTTACCCATGATTTCCCTCCCATTCACCATCCCTCAACATCCCCCCTATCCATTTTGTCCTAATACCCCCTATCATACAACCAGTAGGGATTCATCATCCATGACGTCCTCCTCCACCCCATACCACCATGCCCCCTTCCACCATATCTTCTTCAGTTCCCGCCACTATTGTGGAAACTACTCTTCCATTATCCGTCGTTGTATCTATAGTGGTTGCACCTATAGTTGTTGCAACTGCTCTTGGAACTTATGATGGAACTGCTAGGAATGCTGAAGCTGGGAATAATCTGGTTCAACTTATGATGGAAATGTTGGTTCAACTATTGACGCTGGACTACATCTGCTCCCCCCCCCCCATGACTACATCGGAGCAGGTTGTCCAACCAACTACTCCACCTGCTATCCCCGAATCCCAGTCATGTCCATAGTCGGAGGTGTTCACGGTGATAATGAACTTAATTTATGAAAATATGTTGATGTATTGACGAAAATTAATTTAAAAAATTATTATTTTTCAATGAAATGATTGCCGTAAATGTTGTAGGGTGGCATTGCTAAGAGGATTAGTAGATCGAGGACACCTGCCTCATGTCTCCCACTCTTATCAGTGGTGAGTTATTTAATATTTGAATTCTAGATTCATTTTATAAATGTGGTAAATGTTACAAATGCTTGAAAATGATGGTATCTTATATCAGTTTTTTCAGATCCTAGAGAGACAATCTACTCATAGATGGAAGAAGGAACGAGATATCACTAGCTCCAAGAAGAGGAAGATCGATTCGGAGATGCACCTGGGAGTGACAGGGGTGGGAAAAATGCTTGACATACCATGTTATGTACATTAGGCACAATGTGGCACTTTTGGGCACTAGTTTCCATGTACTTAGTATCTACGGCATGAGTTGCCATGTATTTCAGATCTACGGCATGAGTTGCCATACTTTGTATAGGGCACGAGTTTCCATCGTGTGTACATTGGGAACCACGTTCCACTGTTTTCCAAAAACTTTATATGCTTGGACGAGTTTTATAGCTTTGATGTACATGGATTTTCAGTTATGTGATTTATATCCATGTTGTCTATATTTGTATCTTGTTGTCTCTTGTTGTGTGTAGTTTCCTAATAAACAACATCATGCTTTTAAAACAAATGGTTGAGTTTGAATGGCTTTTGATATGATTTCCTTCGTTTAGGTTTAAGTGTGACTTTAGATTTAGAATTGACATAATGAATATTATTTCAATTGGTTTATATTATGAAATGTATTTTGATCGTAAAATTGTCATTCTAATAAGATCCAACTAGTTTGTATACATCACAATGCAAGGATGAAAGTTTGATGGTAAAATTCAAGACATTGAGTAGTTATTGGAGAAATTTTATGGGGCCCTTGATATGATAACTAGGGAGATACTTGAACTTTTCCTATACCTTATTATTTTGACAAGTTTTTCTAAAGTGTTGTCATTGCATATGAAATTTTTGTGTAAGTGATGAATGATAATGTTGATCTTCCCAAATGCCAAAAGGTTCCTTATGTTTGTTGAAAATGTGATCTCGATCTCTTGACGGAGAGCATTTAAGTCTATACTTTATTGTTTGAATCATTCCCTAGACCCCATGATATTTTAATTTATTGATTTCTCTCTAGATCAATGAAGGAGACCCCTTGTGTAGCTACCACCCTTAGTCACCCCCCTTGTGTAGCTACCACCCCTAGACACCCCCCTTGTGTAGCTACCACCACTAGTCATTTACACAAACACACACAAGTTAGATGCACATAGTTATATTTGCACACATATTAAAGATGTACAGATACATATATATTTACACTACAAAAATCTACACACATAAAAAAATTTATACATAAACATACAAAAAATACATGCACATAGGAAAATATCTATGCACACATACAGTAAATTTACAAAAATTTGCACAAAGAAAACCATACAAATATAAGTATAAAATAACAAACAACATCATCTTGTTAAACACAATTACACACCTAAATATTACATTCAAATATTTTTAATTTTTAATTATGCATTAGGCTATAAAGGAACCTTCTAGGGACCAAGGTTCATAAATGATGCCCTAAAGCATTACAATGACCCATCAAATTGATCATTTTTCCTAAGCCATAAATATATATTTCTAGACTTGAGATGCTGGTCTCCCTCCTCGAATCATGTTTATGGATTTGAGGTCCACCCATAAAGCTCAAAACCTACTAATGGTGTCCATACTGGCATTCAAATATTTCAGTTATACTAGACCAATCTTATGTGGTTGGTTAAGGCTTCACATTTTCCCTATCCTTGGAAACTTGCTTTAGAGCCTAAGTTCAAGGTTTCATCGTTTGATCATGTTTAGTGACATGAAACTCATATTGAGTGCTAAAATACTCGTATTTGCACCCATATCATTTACTGGAGGCTAAACATATCCTTTCCATTTGAAGCCTCTTTCATGGTTGTGAAGTTATGTAATTGATACACCTGTAAGGTCGAAGCCTTAGGTTTCCCTTCCCTTAGAAGCTTTATTTTTATTAAGGTTTGCAGTCCTCCTCCCAACCATGTACAAGGCCCTAATATCCATAAATGGTTCTCAAAATCTCCTAATGAAGTATGTATCAACACTTGGGAGCCAAAGAACCCTAATACATGTCCTATATGGTATTTTGAAAGCTCCTTTCTTTCCCTTGATCACTAAATTTCTGCATTTAGGGAATAACTCCTAAGTTTCCTACATTTACCATGTATCGATTCATGACTTGTATACAGGGCTCAAAAATTCCCAGTGGTTAACCTATTCCTCTTATATTCCCACATAGAGAAAAATGCACCTAGTAGATGCCAAGTGTTATGGTCCAAGACCTTGTGCATGGTCTTCAAGCCCTAGAAACTTCTCTTAGGACATATGGGCTATGTTTCATCCTTTGACAACTTCCATATCCTAAGAACAAATTTTGGTGTTCAAAACCTCCAATTAGTGTCCATATCCTCACCAATAAGCTAAATATTCACAGTGATATCTAGGCCCTCAACAACCAACACTTGGTGTTCATAACCTCCTAATCATATTTGAATATGCTCATATGGAGGCCAAATATCCCTTGATCCTAGATGTGTTGTGATTTGACACATCATTCTTGGTCCTAAATGCATAGAATCCGTGTTTAGGGAATAAGGCATATGTTTCCTCCATTGAACAAGTTCATGGTCCCAACATCCATACCTAATGTCCAAAACCTACTTATTGCATCTAGTTCAACCATCAAAGGCAAAGGATACCCTTCAGAGGTTAATTGTTATTCTTTAAGGAATTATCCATGGCTTGGGATGCTTAGAATCGATTCTTACAACCTAAGGCTCAAATTTTCTACCTTAATCATGTCCAAAGAACTCACATCCAAACTTAGTGCTTAAAAAATCCTAATGGCTCACATTTCCTCCCTTTAAAATAATTATAACCTAGGGAGTTAATGTGGTTGCAAGGATTTTACCTACCATAAAATCTAATTAATGCCATATATGTTGTCATAAGAATGTGTGCACCTTTTTAATGTGTCTATCACGTTTATAATGCATACAAATTCTTCTAACAATAAAAAAGGGAAACCAACCTTATTTTATGCAAACCAAAACTTACTTGTCTCTGATAGAATCATATCTCATTAACACTATGGATCCAATACAAATTTTCTAATGTTTTTCACAATTGTCTCTTCATGTTTTGTTGAGTTCTTATTGCATTTGGTCCTTCTAAAGATGGGTAATTGACGCAATCAAGCACAAAATTTTGACCGCGTCAATTTGTACATAAACAACTTGCACATATACAAATATCTACACATACATACACACATAAGATCATGCACATACCAATCAATAAACCCTAGCTTGCAGAAGGCCATGCCAATCTTGATCAAGGGAGTCATTTATGATCTGAAGGCTCCCGAATGAGCGTGGTCATCCTGAACACATCCATAATGGCCATATGCACATGTGGGAGCTGAAAGAATCCAAGTCCGCTCGCCAGTTTTGGGTTCCGTGCCCCCTGAGCAAATCCTCAAAGTGTTTGTGAATGGCCACGGGGTGCTTGGAAAAAATGCCCATAGCACCAAAATTGTTACTCTGGTCATGAATCCATCGATTCTGATGGATTCAGGACCCTGGTTTTTAGCTAGGGGAACCCCCCACACCGTGCCTCAAATGCTCGGAAACTGTGCTATTGTGCCATCTCAGGAACTAGGGTTTTGCTTAGTGAAGGCCATGCCAATATTGCTCAAGGGGGTCATTTATGATCCAATGGATCCTAGGAAAGCGTGGCCATCCTAAACACATCCACAATGTCCATATGCACGTGTGGGAGATGAAAGAATTCAAGTCCGCTCATCGGTTTGGGTTCCGTGCTCCCATAGCAAATCCTCAAAGTGTCCTTGAATGGCCACAGGGTGCCTAGAAAAAATGCTCGTAGCAGAAAAACTGTGAATCCGGTTGTGAAGCCATTGATTTCGATGGATTCAGGACGTCGAGTTTAAGCTATGGGACCACCCACACCGTGCCTCAAATGCTCAAAAATGATGCTATTGTGCCATATCAGGAACTAGGGTTTTTCTTAGTGAAGGCCATGCCAATATTGCTCAAGGGGGTCATTGATGATATTAAGAATCCCAAGCGAGCATGGCCATCCTAAACACATCCACAATGGCCATATGCATGTGTGGGAGTTGAAGAATCCAATTATACTCGTCGGTTTGGGTTCTATGCCCTTGGAGCAAATCCTCAAAGTGTCCTTGAATGGCCACAGGGTGCCTGGAAAACATTCCCGTAGCACCAAAACCATGACTCCGGTCGCGAAGCCATCGATTTCGATGGATTCGGGACGTCGGGTTTCAACTAGGGGACCCCCCACATTGTGCCTCAAATGCTCGGAAGTAGTGCTATTGTGCCATCTCGGGAACTAAGGTTTTGCTCAGTGAAGGCCATGCCAATCTTGCTCAAGGGGGTCATTTATGATCCAAAGACTCTCGGGCGAGCATGGCCATCTTGAACACATCCAAAATGGACATATTGATATAACATCAATCATATAAGAGCTATAAATTATTGTCATTAAATGATCAGTGATCAATCATCAACTAACATCAACCTTCAAATTTCAACATATAATATTTTCCATCAACAAACTCTAACATATAACATCAACCATGAAATGAACCAAAGCATCATAATATCATATTCAATACCAAAGAGTTGTAGGATGCAATCAAAAATTTAAATTTTAAACTTGAAAGGTAGGTTCATCTGTTCAAGATTCAAAGGTCAAAGACTAAAGTTCAAAGTAGGCCATAATGTTTACAAAATAGGCCATAATAAACATGAAAAACAAAGTACTATGATACTATCTACTAAGATTTCCGTGCATTCTACATTCAAACGGTTTCTCTTGACACTGTGGATGAAGCTGTAGGTGCTCCAACACCTCTCTGCAGAAGAACTATTAACACCTTGTGAAGGCACCCTCACCAACAATTTATGCAAATATGATGCTCCAGATCCATACATGTTCCACCAATAGATAGGATCAAATATATCTCAATCTTTGGTTGCATGCAGGGTACCAAAGACTCCCCCTGATCTATTCGCTAAATTCACTCTATACTTGAGCACAATCCTCCTCATCAGGGACCAAATTGTCTAATGCAAGCATATACCCATTTTGCACCTATGGATCTATGTGTGTCTTTTTCCTAACTCTGGCCCCAGGTGTAGGTTGGGCCAACCAAATTGGAGAATAATATTTTGGGGTAAGGACATATTCAAGGGCATGGAGTTGAACATTTAGATTATCCCACCTTTTCACCACATGTTTATGAATATGGTCATACAAGATTGCATCACTTTTCTCAACAATGTCTTTGATCTGACCAAGCATGCTATCCATCTACTCATATACTTCCCTAATCACTGGTTCATATGTATCTGCAAAACGAATAATATTATAAACTGGCTTGGTGAACTGCAGAACATACCTAACCTGTGACCAGAACTGACCATCAAGAACGGTGTCCTCCACCTCCTAAAAGTCATGTCTATCATCTGCGCTTGCATATTTTCCTTTTAATTCTTTCCATGGATCACTTGAGACCATACTAGCCTCCTGAAGGTGAGGTAGTAGCTAGCAAATCTAGTCTTTTCAATATTTGATAACTCCAACCTAGATTGATTGCGAAAAATGTGGTGGGCCATTCTATGATTGGTAATAAATTTGATCATTTTCTTACCTCTCTTGTATCGTGCACCAAAAGGTTCAATGTGTGAACCAAACACCCGACCAAAATATGTGTGGATACTTATCCTCAATGATTGCTCTTGATGCCTTACAATTACCGTCATTATCAGTGATGACTTGGACCAATCATTTGTAAACTTTCCAATAGCACTATTGATTTTGGCTCTTTCCCTTTCAAGTCCCACGGTTCTGGCTTTGTCATACCCAGGGCTCCTATATCCTTTAGGGGCACCAATGATGGCGTGTACCATTTCATGCCAATAAGGTGAGTGAAGAACATTGAATGGAACACCACATGCATAGAGAAACCTGTAAAATTTTGAATCCAAATCATCTCTACAACCAAGGTTAAGGAAATCTGATAATGTTCTTCTCATAGTCGAGAATCTAGGAGAGGATCCTGCTGGATTCGATGATGATACACTAACAAACATTATATTTGAGTGAGAGGATTTAGATTCAACCGTTGATCTCTTAGAAGTGTTTTGAGCGACCTCTTCTTCCATCTTGTATTTGTTTCTCTCTTTAGTTGGCACTGTCACAGGTTTTGACTCCAATAGCCTTACCTTGATCACATGCAATAATCCCACACAAATTATTTCTCCCATGCGTATATGAACCAGTGTAAGTATTATAGCAATGGGGGCATAAAAAATTTGTGGTTCCACCCCCTCTCCCTCCCCCAAGCCTTATCACATACTTCGACAAAGGTGTTGTGTCTTTTTGTTTTTACCCCTCGTCACTCTCAAGCTCATCATTATCATCACCCTACTTCTTTGCCTCCTCTTCTCCATGGTATGTGTCACTCTCTACCTCTTCCCCCTTACCACTACCACCACCATATCTACTTCCCAACACCATCATAATGAGAAGAAGTGGAACCAAAATCCAAAACCGCATACCCATCATGTTTCTTGACTCAAGATGAGAATCACTTGTTTCCTGCAATAGAATGATGGATAAGAATAAATTGGAAAGAGTAGGAGAAGAGAAAATTGCAAGGTTTAAAATTGTTAACATAGTGAAATATTTTTTCAAAAACAAAAAAAGAGTGGGGTTTGGAGCTTACCTCTTTAGCTCTCCAATGGTGGTTGAATGTATCTATGGAATCCTTCAATCTCCCTTCCAAGCTCTCACAAATAGTAGCCTTCAATATCCCTTCCAAGCTCTCACAAATAGTATCCTTCAATATCCCCTTCAATCTACCTTCCAAGATCCCACAAATTTTCTCTCAAACAACTAGCAAACCCACTCAAGAATCCTAGCAAAGAGAAGTGAAATGCATGAAATGAGAAATAGAATGAGGTGAAATGAGTGAAATAGTGTTTATATCCCAACGAATCAAAGGGGTCATTTCTGATCTGAAGGCTCCTGGGCGTGAGTGGCCATCGTGAACACCTCCACACTGGCCATATGCACATGTGGGATCTGATGGAAACCTGTTCCGCTCGTTGTTTTCGGTTCCATGCCCCCGGAGAAAATCCTCAAAGTGTCCTTGAATGGCCACGGGGTTCCTGTCAAAAATTCTTGTAGAACCAAAATCCTAAATCTGATCGTGAATCCATCGATTCCGATGGATTCGGGACACCAAGTTTCAACTTCCCCCCCCACATCGTGTCTCAAACACCCGGAAACGGTGCTATTGTGCCATCCCCGAAACTAGAGTTTTTCTCAGTGAACGCCGTGCCAATTTTGCTCAAGGGGGTCATTTCTGATCCAACGGCTCTCGGGCGTGCATGGCCATCGTGAACACCTCCACAATAGCCATATGCACGTGTGGGAGATGACGGAACCCAAGTCCACTCATTGGTTTGGGTTCTTTCCCCCCCAGAGCAAATCACGGGAAATGTTTTGGTGTATCACGAGAAATGTGAAGGCCCATAATGCCTGAGGCGACCACATGCTAAGGGTTCAGAGAGAGGTGGCAGAAGAAAAGAAAATGTATCACCATGTGGTGGATGAGGAAACAAAGAATTTTTTGGACCGAGCAGAGGAATATCGAAGTAGGTAGGTTGATGTCGGATGCATTACATGAGCAGGAAGAGTGGTTTGCATGGGTGGAGGATGCCATATTGACTCGCACCAGGGAAACCTGTTACACAAAAACAATTATGATGTATTTCTAGATGAAAACCTTGGTGGGATGGGAACTAATAAACTCTCATCGGGGATGTTCAGACATGACCAAACATGCAGAAGCCCTTGCCTAGTGGAATTGAGATCAAATTTGTAAAATCAATGGCATTTTGAACCAAATTGTGGGCACTATCAGAGAGCATATCTCCAGGATAAATGTGATTTCTCAGATGATGAATGGTAATATGTTCAAGTTGTGGGAGAAACTTCCTTAAGCAAGCCACTAGGCACATGAGACCAATGTGTCGATTGGTAATATCTTTGATATTGTTTAGTAGTTTGTTCTAAGTCTTGTTTTGTGGGTATAGGTAGTAGGTGTATGAACTCTTTAATTTTTGGTTTCGAGGTATAGCCATTTTAGAATCTAGGAAAACAATTTGTGGAAGTTAAATATTTTTAAACTTTGAATGTGTTGAATTATGTTAAGGATAGTCGAGGTAAGCTTGATAGTAAACTGGAGATACTTTTGGTCTTGGTTGCATATGATGTAAATGTTTTCTTTGAAATAATATAATGTATATAGAAATTTACAAAAAATATATATATACACTCATTTAATTTCTATTGCTTTAGTGCATTTACATTTACATATTTTCATTTTTTAGATAGTTTTTTGTTTTTTGTTTTGTTTTTTTGTAACTAGGGGAATCGACAACTGGGAAGGGGCTGGTACTTGCGTGACACAGGGTCCAGGGATCCAATCCCATTCTCTACCACTATACCCCTAGGTGCACCTACACAGCCCGCAATCATGGGGCATGGGTAAGCCGGGGTGATTTGAACTCGTGAGCTCCATTTACAACATTTCCTTCATATCAAGCGAATCGTCAGTTGAACTACACCCCTACTGGCTTCAATTTTTAGATAATTATTTTATTATATTTTAAGTATTTTTATTTGATTATATTTTATTTCATTTATCTTAATACAGGTAACACATACCTTATAAATGTTATAATCTAGTTTAATGGATCTCTTCTAATTGAATGTCGGTTTTACAATATTGTTTTAAATAATTACTAGGTGAGTTTGTTCCTCAAATATCTTTAATTAATTGCACCCACAATAGCTAGGTGCTTACAACTCATTATGGGTGAGATGTTATGATGTGATGTGATGTGATGTAATGCAACATATTTTAATAATAAAAAATAAAAAATAAAAATAAAAACATGTCAACTAGAAAAAATTTACATATATTTTAATAAAATTAAATATATATTATGCTAATCGAATCATCATGACTATTCTTTGGATTTTTTTTATCTTAAATTTTTTACACATCCTAATTTAAGATAAATCTATATTAATTATTAAACATTGATTCATATATATAATTTATTATATATATATATATATAACCTACTCATTATGAATATGGATATTTTGACTAATCCTACAAACTATTTTTAACAATCACCACATAAATATAAAAATTAATATTAAAACAATAATAATTATAATTATTAAAAAAAATAACCATATAAATATGAAAATTAAAAAGAATTAATATTACGAAAATAAATAATAATAATTATTAAAAAAATTATTTTAATTTATATATTATTTTTTTATTTTTTTTACGATTTGAGTTTGGCTTTTTCTTATTGCTTACTCTTCAATACAAACATGGATATTTTGATTACTCCACAATACCTGAACATGGATATTTTGATTACTCCAAAACACTATTGATACAATCATTACACACATCTTAAAATTTTAATATTAAAATTAAAAAAATAAATAATTATTATTATTATTATTAAAAAAGTGTAAAGTTAAATTGGTTATATTCACATTATTACATCAATAGGTGTTTATATCTTAAAATTTGGAGTAGACTAGGATTTATGCTTTTCATAGATTGCACCAAGATGAAACAAATGTATATTGACTTTATGGTAGTGTTCCAAATTTGAAATAAATAATTATAACTACTAATGACACACAGTGGGTGATTACAAGTTACAACTACATATAGAGAACAAATAATAAATAATTTGTAATAACACTTAACTTGTGGCACACAATGGGTGATTACAACTACCCATAAAAAATAAGTAACAAATAATTTGTTAATAACACTTAACTTATAACTTATTAATGTTTTTTCCCACAAATTAAGTATCTATACTAATTATATATTAAATATTTGACTAATTATAAAGAAAGTATATACGAGTTCTTATAATTAGATATTTGACTAATTATGAAAAAAGAGTCCAATTACAATGCAATTGAAGTTGAATATATGACGATCCAGATGTTGTTTATACATTCTGCTTAACATTTATGACTCTGCTACCACATATATAAAGTTGAAACTTTGGATATGTTCTCAACAACTACCTTGTCTTGTCTACTTTATTATAAAATAAACCTTTTGGATGTGTATTCTGCAACTACCTTGTCTACTTCATTATAATTCTGCTACCACATATATAAAGTTGAAACTTTGGATATGTTCTCAACAACTACCATGTCGGGTCTACTTTATTATAAAATAAACCTTTTGGATATGTATTCTGCAACTACCTTGTCTACTTCATTATAAACTCTGGGCCAGATCTTGTCATGAAATTTGAGTCGTCTTCACAATGTCAATGCTTTGGAAAGAGGAATTCAGTCATTCCAATTAACACACTTTTAACTCATGGGTTGCGGGTTGATTGGCCTTTGACTTCGAAAAGGAGTACATGAGCAAACATTCTATGAGTGCGTGGATGTTGGATGTGCGATAGCCCTCAAAGCTGGTATCGTGCAAAGATATTTCATTCTGCAATTTCTTTATTGAAAATCCAGCTCATATGTTCTGGAGCTTCATATCGCATGTCTACTCATTGCGCTGTACTCATATAGTCTGTTCGACCTCTCTTTTTTCCTAAGTTCTCAGGTAATACATTATCATTCTTTGGATAATAGAATATAGCAGAAAGATTAACAAATATCTCTAGATAATAAGTAGTTCAAAGAAGAAAATTAATATAGCCAAGATTAGAACAAATTCCCATGAACTTTATAGCGAAACCCAGCGTTGGTCTATTCCCAAAACTTGTGGATGCCATATTTGTGAGTCTATAAGCGTTGAGGTTGAAAATCACTTTCTCTTAAAGTGTCCTGCTTACACCCACATTAGATATGAGTTTCATAGTATTTGCTACAATACAAACCTTGCTAACCTCCTAACTTGCCAAAACTATAGTGAACTTGGAAAGCTCCTTACCAAGTTTTTTTATCATATGAACAAAAGTTTAAAACAAACCAAGTAATAACAATCTTAAAGTTCGAAAGACCAAAATTAGTCTGAGTAAGTGTTAATCATCATCATCGTGAAATGACTGAAAATAATATCTAACCCCTTTCTTTCATTATTGTTATTATTCCGAATTCGTTTTCACTTACCAGCAAAACAAAATCGTCAGAATATGTAGTTGTATTACCAGCTAGACAATTCGACAGAATATGAAAGAGTGTTGTTAAAGTTGGGGACCAGCTATAGAGTTCATAGATGCACTTGAATTTAAGTATAGTCGAGAGGCTATGACGTGTATATATTCTGTCTAGCATTTATGACCGCTATAGGTTCAAAGTTGGAACGTTGGATATGTACGCTGCAACTACCTTGTCTACTTCACTATGAACTCGCAGATCTTGTCATAAAAGTTGAGTTCCAGTGGATGGATACCAAATATTTAAAAAATTGCAACGGTGAAAAGAATTCCTGTCATTTTAGACGTTTTCATGATGTGAATGATTTGAAAGAAGAATTCTGTTATTCGTATGAACACTTTTAACTTGTGGGAGTTTCGAGTTGATTGGACTTTATTGATGCCGAAAAGGAGAACATAATTGAAAATCCAACTACTATGGAGCCTCATATCGCCTGTCTACTTATTGTCTGTTCGATTTCATTTTCTCCGTAAATCCTATGCTAATGCACCACCAACTGCTTGAGCAACAAAATATACCAGAAAGAATAAAGAGTGGTGAGAGTTGTTTATGAGATGAGTGAAAAATGATATGTGATAAAGAGTGGTGAGAATTGTTTATGAGATGAGTGAAAAATGATATGTGGCCTCTCTCATTATTGTTGTTATTCCGAAATCGTTTTCACTTAACATCTAAACAAATCGACAGAATATGGCTTGGATCATCTATTTTTATTTCGAAATTATGTAGTTGTATTATCATTTTTTCTCCAAATAGAATTGTAATTATTCTTCATTAATTGTAGCTTGAGTGATTGGGAAGAATGATTGTTGCCTTCTACAACCAAGTTCGAATATGGCTTGGATCATCTATTTTTATTTGGAAATTATGTAGTTGTATTGTCATTTTTTTTCCAAATAGACTTGTAATTATTCTTCATTAATTGTAGCTTAAGTGATTGGGAGGAATGATTATTACCTTCTACAACCAAGTTCAATTCTTATCAATGACATGATAATTTTATTCAACCCCTTGAATTTCTAACTATATTTTAAAATAACAAATATTATACCTTAATTCTCTACTTCAAATAACCAGTATTCGACATTCCTTATTTGAAAAAATTAACAATTTGACACATAAATACACACCTATCTATCAATTTGATATGAAAGGAAGGATATGTGCTTCCACATGACTCGTTGAAAAACAATTACATTTTTGCCTTCCACATGACTCGTTGAAAAACAATTACATTTTTGCCTTCCACATAACTCGACACCACCGAAATTTAGAAACATGAGTGTGACCTAATAACGGTGTTTTGGAAGCTCGGTGGAAAATACGACGAACACAAATAGGAATGGATAGCCTTACCTACGGATGATTTAGAATTCAAGATATATTGTGAAATTTGAATATAAATGATAAGAAATTCAATTTTTTTTAAATCTATAACGTTTTTTATAAAAAAAATAAAAAAAAATTAGGTAAGATTATTAAAATTTAGGGGCTTGCTAGCAAAGCTACTTAGAAGGATCAGAAGCCATGCTCTTTATATAGAATCCTTAGCTTAGGAGTAGGATACATGGTCGATATGAGGGAAGGGTCTTCTATGTTGATTTACAGTGGTTCAGTTTTAAAAGAGTTATTTTTAAGGTACATTCATCATGAATGGAATCTAAGACCATGAGACAACCGTTTTAAAAGAGTTATTTTTAAGGTACATTCATCATGAATGGAATCTAAGACCATGAGACAACCGTTTTAAAAGAGTTATTTTTAAGGTACATTCATCATGAATGGAATCTAAGACCATGAGACAACCTCTATAGAAAGGATAATTCTTTTAAGAGGAGTATAGTTTTGATTATAAGGTTTGACATATTAGGTAGGGGTATGTTGATTTATAGTGGTTTTAGTTTTAAAAGAGTTATTTTAAGGTATATTAACTATGAATGGAATTTAAGACCATGAGACAACCTGTATAGAAAGGATAATTCTTTTAAGAGGAGTATAGTTTTGATTCTAAGGTTTGACATATTAGGTAGGGATCTCTTCACTCATTGTATTCTTAGAGACCAAATTCTAGTGGTCTAGGCCCTAAATGAGCTACTATTAAGAAACATGGGCACATGGGCCTTGCATGGGACCCCAAACCATGGTATGGACTTTTAGATGTAATATTTGGCACATGATTGGGATTTAAACTCAATAATGAGGTTCAATTTACCAACAAGAATCTTTTGACTAGAGACATTCTTTAGGGATAACATATAAGGGTTTGGTCAATAATGGACAAGAATCTTTTGACTAGAGACATTCTTTAGGGATAACATATAGGGGTTTGGTCAATAATGGAGCTATTTCTAAGGAACATGGGCCTTGAAGAGGGAACCTGATCATGAGATGGTCCATTTGGATGATATATTTACTTATGGAGTGGGATATGGGCCCAATTCTAAGATTTGACACACTTGGGAAGTTTATCCTAGATGAAGACAATGTTTGAGATCAAAACCTAGTGGCTTGGGCCCTACATGAGCTACTTTTAAGGAACATGGGACACCATGCACATGGTTGTAAGCCATGTGAGATACTCTTTGGAGGGAATATTTGTCTTAAGGGTGGGATATAGAACTAATTCCAAGGTTTAGTGAACTAAAGAGCATCACCCTATACATGTTTCAAGATTGAAATCCAATGGCATAGTCCCTAGAGAATCTACTTTTAACTCACATGGGAATTGAAAGATGATGCATAACACAAGTCCCTCTAGATGGCTCGGGTCTTGGGTTAGGATATGATCTAATGGCTTGTGTTATAGAGGACCTACTTCAAAGGTTCATAGGACTCGGGACCTAAACCATGAGATAAAAATTATGGAACTAATATTTTATGTAGAGTATGGTATGCAGTGAATTCTATGGTATAACACTATAGCATATGGGTTTTTCACTATGTACTATTCATAGACATTCTTTAAGATGGTGTTGTGTGGGGTATTCACTGCTCATTCACCATATTTCTCCACTTGTAGATGTCACAAAGGTCCATCAATCTATCCTGGTGATGGGATTGTGCTAGAATATCCTCATTTCAGTTACCTTGTAACAACTTAAATGCATGATTTTGGTTTGTCCACTTGATGTTTAGTATTGTGATAGGTTTCCCCTTCATCTTCCCTATTTATCTTTTTTTCTTGGTATATTGTTTGGACTTGATAGACCTTTTGTACTCCTCATTTGGGACATATTCTTGTGAATTGGATTGGAGTTAAGTTTGAACGTTTGGTTTGCTCCCTCAACGCTTGGTAGTGCCTCATTTTGGGTCGGCAATGTCCAAAAACTTATTTTATGTACAGTTATAAATGGGTTTACTTAGTCAAACCTTCATGTTACCTCCTTTGTCTTATCATGTCCTATGAGATGTGGGTTTTTTGTTCTCTACCGCATATATTATCTTCATCCACGGATCAAAGGATGCATTTTTTTGGAATTAGCTATGGTATGAACTTCAAACTAATACTTAGTCTACCCACAATTATTTTTCAATGAAAACTACACATTATCCAATAGCCAAGGAAACATATTTTAATGCACTTAGGTTATTCCATGTTGGATAATTGCGGGATTAGATAGTCCAGAGAACTAGTATTGATGAGTTCTAATTTTGACATATTTTTCCCATCCTCCTCTCATTATTCATATCCATAACAATGTTTCCCTCTCTTTTGAACTTGTATTAATCCTTTTGATGTCTAAAACCATAATTGAGGCTCAAGGTATGCTTTACTCTCATTTTTTGGTTTTTGTGAATAACATTACAACTCTCATTTTTTGTTTTTTGTGAATAACATTACAAAAAATGTGTGCTTGTAGTTATCCTTGAAATGACAAGTTTGTTGGAGATATTATAGTTCAGTTTGTTATAGATCAATGTGCCACATACCTATGTGTTACATATTGCTACATGATCTCATAATGATAAAATAAGAAGGTTAGAACTTAGATGCCGTGAATTTGAGGAGCAAACCTTTTGGTTATCATTGATAACTATGTATAACTATGTCTCAACTCTTCTTTGGGTTATCATTGAGAACTATGAATAACTATGTCTCAACTCTTGTTTAGAAAAATGGTATGCAAATTATGTGTAAATTTGAGTGATCCCTATTATCTTTCTATTTTGAGAAAAAAATATTGTTTTTTCTATCTCAATTTGGTACTCCATTTGAATAGCTTGAGAATCTTTAATTCTCGAGAATGTTCTTAATAACTTATTTTTAAATTAGTCGGTCTAGAACTTTGTATAAAAGGAGAGCCTCCTACATTTACAAGGAGGATGAATATTTCATTGCATGGGATTAAAACTCTACTCAATATTTATGCATTAATATAAATTTCCATTACTATTAATTTAAGTGCGGATCATATGAGTGGTTTAATTAGGTTTATTTAGTATATTTAGCCATTCCAACACTCCATTATATAGAAGCAAGGCTTAAAATAACACGTGCGTTGTATTTTTTTTTAATGTATTTTAGATAGTGTTTTTCTTTTTATAATATATATTATGTTTCATTTATAGATGATTTTTTAAGGAACATATGGATTTATTTCTTTAAGAAAAAATATGAAGTATTTGATAAATTTAAAGAGTATAAAACTTTTATATTAAATCAGACAAAGAAAAAAATAAGGGTGTTGATGATAGATAATGGTGGGGAGTTTTGTGGGAATGAATTTGAGGAATTTTGTAAGTGTGGAATAGAAAAGGAATGGAATAATTCATACACACCTAAAAAAAATGGAGTTGCAGAAATAATGAATAGGACGTTGATGGAAAAGGAAAGGAGAATGCTTAGTGGTGTTGGGTTAGGACATGAATTTTGGATAAAACCAATGGATATTGCATGTTACTTGATAAATTGATCATCCACATCAACATTGTTTGACAAAACTATGCAAGAGGTATTGAATGGTAAGAAACCATCTCTTAAACATTTGAAATTTTTTGGGTGTGATGAGCTTATGTACGTGTTCCATAGGAAAAATATCATCTCAAGAAATAAGGAAACCATAAAAGTATTCCCCACTTGATTTTTGGTCTTGTTTTTCTTTATCTACTACTGATGATGATCTTATAAATGTGGAGGATATACTTTATTTATAAGATAGTGAACTTTGGAAGAAGGCTATGGTTGAAGAAATGGATGCCTTGCATAAAAATGAAGTTTGAGATCTAGTTGAGTTACCAACTAGAAGAAAAATCATTGGTAGAGAATGGTTGTTTAAGAAGAAGTTGCATGAATAAGGTATAGTGGAGAAGTACAAATCCCACTTAGTAGGAAAGGGATACTCCCATGTAGAGGGAATTGATTTCAGTGATTTTTTTTTCTCTAGTTGGTAAATTAACTTCTTTCATATTCCTTCTTTCTACTACTGTTGTTTTTTATCTTGTTTAGTACTTCGTATGGAAGTAAAGACAACATGAACCTACATGGGGATCTTGAAGAAAAAATCTACATGAAACCACCCTAATGTTTTATAGTAAGGAAAGGAAAGTGTTAGTATGCAAGCTAAATAATTTCTTTTATGGTCTAAAGAAATCTTTGAGGATGTGGTACCAAAATTCAACACATATATCCTTGGATTGGGGTCTGTGCGAAGCAAGGTTGATCACTATGTTTATTACAAATAGGTTGGTGATCACTTCATTAATATAGTACTATATGTTGATGACATGTTGTTGATTGGAAATAATATGAATACCATAGAGGAGGTGAAATCACAACTATCCTCTAAATTTGGCATTAAGGATCTCATTGTTGCTAACTTCATACTGGGAATGGAGATTAAAAGATTTTGTGCAAATATGAAGCTATGGTTGAGTCAGATAAAATATGTTGAGATGAAATTACATAGATTTAACATGCGGGAAAGTAAACCAGTCAAGGTCCCTATTCATGTAGGTGTAAAGTTATATGAAAATCAATGTCCCAAGACAGAGGAAGAGGAAGAAGACATGTCAAAAGTTCCCTATGGTAGTGGTGTTGGTAGTTTGATGTATGCAATGGCATGTACTTGACTGGACATTACCCATGCAGTGGGATATTTGAGTAGATATATGTCGAACCAATAAATGAGCATTGAAAAATTGAAACATGGTCTTCATGTATTTGTGTGACACCATAGATTATGCAATCTGCTACCAAGGAAGACCTAAAGTATACATAGTAATAGATGCATATAGATTTGTTGATGTATATTGGGTTGGAGATATTCATTATAGAAGGCCTACTAGTGGTTGTGTGTTTTACCTATTTGGACGAGCTATCAATTGGATGAGCAAGAGATAGGTTGTAGTTTCACTCTCAACTATAGAAGCTGAATACATGGAAACTACCCATGCAAGTAAAGAAGTTGTATGGTTGTAGAGATTGTGTTCTGGTATTGGGTTTGTACAAAAATCTATAAGGTTATATTATGATAGTTAGAGTGCAATATTTATATCCAAGAACCCTACTTATCATGTTAAAACGAAGCATATTGATGTGTAGTACCACATTGTGAGAGATATGGTTGAAGACAAGAAGGTGTTGCTGGAAAAGGTTGACACCTTGAAGAATGTTGCAAACTCATTGACAAAGGCTGTTAGTACTGAAAAGTTCTCTTGGTGTATAGAATATATATACATTATGGCCCTAAACTTATGACCTTATCAATACACGACTCACTTTTTTGTAAAGAAAACAACAATTGGGAGAATGTTGGGCATGTGTTATATTATTTTCATGTGGGTTGCATCACCTTATGATCCCTCTCCATCTTGTATGATGCCATATGTGGAAGGCATGTGCGTGGTGCAAGCTTGAGGGGAAGGGAGGAGGTGGGGCATCGGTGCTCCCCCTTTGATCCACGAAGTAGATTTTGGGCAAGCCCCAAAATTAATCCATATTAACGGATTGGATCCTTAATCTAATCCGATTTTTTGTTTTTTTGATGTTGTTGAATACCTAAATATTTACACCGATAGGTGTTTATATCTTAGAATTTGGGGTGGAGTTCCATCTATGCTTTTCTTAGATTGAAAGAGGATGTGACAAGTGTACTGTCCAGATTGATTTTATGGTCGTCGCTCAAAATTCAAAATAAACAATTATATATATATATATATATAATAACCGGTAGGTGATGCATGGATAACTCATAGCTAACGCATGGATAGCAGGTAGTGACAACAAGTTTAACTAAATCTAAGGTAACAGGTAGCTGAGGCATAGACAACAGGTGATTACAACTAAGCATGGAGAACAAGTCATAGATAACTTGTTCATGACACTTAACTTGTGACCTATGGATGTTCACTAGCCACAAGTTAAGTGGTTGTGCTAGTGTATTGTGAATGGTAAAAAAAAACACAATGAGAAAGATAGGGGTGCAACTCTAAGTTTTGCTAGTTTTATGAGTTAAGGATTTTTAGGGTAAATCTTTGTGTATGATTTGTGTTCCATTGTTTAATTTCTATTTTTCTTAAGAATCTATATGGATTGTTTCACTTCACAAGTTTAAAACTTGCAAATATTTCATTTCCTTACTTTATAAACTCTTTGGTCTATAAACTTAGAATAAAATAATTGCATGAAGACCTTTCAATGTAAGGTAGGTAGTAATATTTTTTTTAAACAAGTTTAAAGTACAAAGAATAGCATTGTGAGCATGACTCATTTAATACTATATAGTGAGTAAGTAATCCTAAACTTATTTACATATTTCATATCTTTAATTATCATATATTTAAAGTCATAGATCAAATTTGATTGTTATTAAATATATTACTAAATGAATTTTAATCAATGAAGTGTATATCATAGAAAAATGAAATCATTGTCTCACTTTATAAACTATATAGTCCATAAAATGTTTCATTATATGGTAGGTGATATTATTTTGTGGCAAGTATCAGAAATATAATATAGAAGAACTTGCTATTAATTTATTTAAAATCATCAAAATGTTAAATGTATTTCCATCATACTCTTGGACATCACATTGAATGGATACTTTTCTTCTATAAAAAATTACTTTTAATACATGAATCTTCGTATTTTAGCTTTAATGTTCATTCACTGTCATATCTTTCCACGGTATTTTTAAAGTTTTCTAAATCCTCAATCTTCTGGTGATGGATGATATAGTACCAACCGAACAGCATATACTCAGACAGAACAACGAGAGGTGTGAGTTGCTTATGTTGTAAGTGAAAACGATGGGGGAATGACAATAATAATGGAAGAGGTAAGGTATCGTTTTCGCCTAGCAGATCTACTGATCGAAACAGTACGACGCGGTATGACTCCGGCCAAACATTATTCTTTTTAGCGGTATTAACTACTATGGTTTTCAGCTCTAATCACAACCATAATGTCCAATTTTTAAGACATTGTCAAAGGATGCGTGGCATAAAACTGAAATCGTTTTCTAAATATAAGAGTGTGTTTTAAAAACAATTTACTTTTTCAAAATAAATAATAATAATGTAAATATAAGAGTGTTTTTTAAAAACAATTTACTTTTTCAAGATAAATAATAATGTAAAAATGTAATTGTTGTAAAAAATTTAACTATTATTCTTACAATAAGATTCATAACCGTGGTTGTGCACATCCAATCACTTTGTTGAATGGTTTAAATATTCATTAATTATGATTAGCATTGTCTAAAAATTCCACGATTTGGTTTGGATGCGGCTTTTTACCAATTTTTTCAAAATCATGTTGAAAATAATTAATATGGCTTGGTCGAGTGGAAAAGAATTGCTCAATTATTATTATTATCATTATAAAAAATGATTATCTATGGTTGGTCACCATTGACTATAGTTGACTTTGGATGTTAATGGTGATGATGATTGACCATGGTTGACTATGGTTGACCATGCTTCACTATGGTTGACAACGGTTAAATTTGGTTGATTATGATTAATGTTTTTTACAATGCTTGACTTTAGATGACCATATTTGACTATAGTTGACCATCATTGACTATGGTTGACTTATGATATTCATGGTTCACAATGGTGGAATATGGCTGACCATGGTTGACTTTGGTTGACTTTGGTTTATCATGGTTGAGTTTGGTTGAGCATGGTTAACTTTTGTTGATCATGCTTAACTATGGTTAATTTTGGTTGACCATGCTTAACTATGGTTGACTTTGGTCACGGGGGCTTCACTAGAAGGCAATATAATATCACGTTCATTCATATTGCGGTATTAAATATTCATGAAAACCCAAAAATTATATTGCTTATATATTAAGGGGCAAAGGGTTTTTTTATTTAATGTAACAATACAAAAATACTTTGGGGTCTTTTTTATATGGGAGGGCTGACAAATATCCACCAAATGGAGATGGCGGGATAACGGCCGGATGAGAAATCGGGTTGAGGCAAGGCTTGGGATTACCAGTACGCAGGGAAATCGCATCTTGAGGCATGCTTGAGGCCAGGGGTTTTGTGGTGAAGTGGGTTTCCAGTCGATCATAGTCGAGAGTAGTGGTCATTGATAGCCAATTGTTACCAATAGCACTCAGCCAGTTGTTACCAATAGACTTGGGAGGCTCTAAGCCTCCAGGGCCTGTTATAGGCCCTCGATAGGCCTTTGGGGCTTGAATACCCAACCACTCGTGCCTATTATAGGCCTTAGGAGGTTTAGTCAGCCTCCTAGAGCTTGTTACAGGCCCTGGGGGCTTGGATACCTAACCCACAACATGCTTAGTCAGTGATTGGGGAACTACAACATGCAATCTAAATGTTGTACTATGTGCATTAGCTCTAGTGACATACAAGAAGTGATCTCCTATCTATTCATTAGACCATTAGATGTTGCAAATCATAATGATATGTGGTTGAGTAATTGCATCATGGGTGAAGTAATGTGCATCCACGATATACATCAAAAGAAGCAAGGTGCATTGTAGAATGCATGTGGGGTCATAAGAGGGGTATCATATCAATATACTAGGTAGAAATATAAACGGGTATAAAAAATGTTAATGAAAAAATTGATACATACAATATCTAGTGAAAATAGGGGTTTTTTTAAATTGGGAAGGCATATTGGGAGGGGGTTAAAAAAACGATTTTGGAAGTTATTTTCCAATATTTAGTGAAATTAGGGGTATTGTTTCATATGCCACGAACGAACGTGCTATGATAGTTGTTTATTGAGTGAAGCCCCCGTGACTTTGGTTGACCATGGTTCATTACCATTGACCATGGTTCATTATGATTGACCATGGTTGACTTTGGATGTTCATGGTTAACAATGGTTGTCCATGGTTGAATACGGTTGACCATGGTTGACCATGTTGACTCTAGTTGACCATGGTTGACATTGGTTGATTTTTGTTGACTATGTTTGACCATAGGAAACCATGCTTGACCGTGCTTGACTATGTTTTACCATGGTTGATGATGGTTGACTATGTTTCTGCATGGTTGACTATCGATGTTCATGGTTGATGATTGTTGACCATGGTTGACTATCGATGTTCATGGTTGATGATTGTTGACCATGGTTGACTATGCTTTAACATGCTTGACCATGGTTGACATTGGATTTTCATGGTTGACGATGGTTGTTCATGGTTAACCATGATTAAGCATGGTTGACATTAATTAATTATGGTTGATTGTGGTTGACTATTATTGATTATGTTTATGGTTGAATATGGTTGACTATGGTTCATTATGGTTGACCATGGTTGACTATGGCTCTCTATATAGTTAACCGTGGTTGACCATGGTTGATTATGATTGACTATGAAGGTTGATTATGGTTGGCCATGGTTTATTATGGTTGGTTGACCATGGTAGGCTTTGGTTGATCATGGTAGACTTTGGTTAACCATGGTTGACTATGATCAACCATGCTTGACTGAGGTTAACCATGGTTGACTTTGGTTTACCATTATTGACAATGGTTGACTTTTGTACAATGGTTTACTTTAATTGGATTTGGTTGACCATGGTTTATTTTAGTCAACCATGGTTGACTATATTTGACTATGGTTGACCACACTTGACTATGGTTGAGTTTGGATATTCATGGTTGACGATGGTTGACCATGATTGATTATGGTTCACCATGGTTGAGTTTGGATGTTCATGGTAGATGATGGATGACCATGGTTTACTATGGTTGACTATAGTTGAATTTGGTTGACCATGCTTGACTATGGTTCACTTTGTTCAACCATGGTTGACTTTGGATGTCATGGTTAACAATGATTAACTATGGTTGGACATGGTTGACTAAGGTTGAACATGTTTGACCATGGTTGACTATAGTTTACCTTTTTTACTTTGGTTGAACATGTTTGACTATAGTCAACCATGGTTGACTATTCTCAACTATGTAACATATCCATTTTCTTTGCATCATTTCATTGAATAATTTTTTTTTCTTTTTTTTGTAAAATAGTAACCAAGGGGATTTGCACTTGTGATCTTTCACTTACAACTTCTCATCTCCTTTACTTAATATCAATTACTCTACCTTCTGTGGACCTCGACCTCTATGGATTTTGCCTCTGACGAAGGGTGGTTTCCAATTTTTGGAAGGAACGTTGTCTTTCTTATTCTAGTGGCTAACACCATACCATAAGTTTAGAGAGGGTTTTCATAATGGGAAACTCTACCTCCTTGACTGTTGGATAATCACAGAATGAGGTAACTACTTCTTATTACAACTTGTCTCCATGTAATGCACCAATTTCAGTTCTACTTCTTCATAATATATACAACACACGGCACTTTGTAGTTGCTTCAATTTCATTTACAATTTTCATATTATGTGTTACCATATATATACATATATCCATCAATATTCACTTACATTCCATATTATATGTGCTACTATATATATATATATATATCCATTATCTTTTTTCTTTTCTTTTTAATATACTTATTAACCTTTGTGAGTACATATTTATTGTGCACTTATGGGTCGTGGCTTCCTATTAGGATTCCATGGCCTGGTGGCAACTCGTTCTACCCTAAGGGATTATCCACACACTCGAATTACCTTATTAATGATGAAGTCAAGATTTTCGCCAGATGGAGGTATGTTGGAAGGTGAGCAACCCCAAATGACCATGGCCTCTGTACACATAACCTTCCAAGCTGCGAGGGTCTTGTCGCTGTTAAGACCTTGGAGCAGAAGTACCACCTCAATTAACGCTTTAGTGTTTCGAAAATCTAACTCAGTCCTAAACACGAGCCGGTGGATGAAGAATTAATGGAAGGCTTCGCTGGGTCTTCCTGTGGTTTAGTGGTTCGAGACTCCATCTTCCTGAGGTGAAAGATAACTCTATAACTCCCTTCCCTTTGTCATTTTTTTCAGTTTCAGCTCGCTGGTTATGTTCCAAGGTAGGGTGGGATCGTTTTATTTTGGCTAGAAAAACCTATGGTTCCTCGTGTATGGACCTTCTATAGACGTGTGAATATAGGGTATCCATCTCCATATTCTCTTCGCTGGCTCAGTTGGGTTCTTCCACAGTCGACCTTACAGGTATGCAATTGGCTTCAGTTTACATTTAGATGGGCGTATTTCGTAGAGGATTACTTTTATTAACCTCGAGCTTTATACATCCTTTGTTTCTCTTTTGACAAGCACATGTATCGAGTCCAAATCACCACGAGAGCGACCACATTGCTACAATACTTGGTAAGCAATACTCCTTCGTATTTTTGGACCTCTCCCGAGTCATAAATATATTTCCAGTGGGATTCAGGGTTACATTCCGATTTCCAAAAGCTAGCGTGACTCTTCCTCTAGGGTTCATCTTAATGTAAGCAGGAGTCTCATCCAGTACATTGTCTGAAAAATATGTGGGTAGGGTTAATACTCCATTTCTTGGTATAGTTTAAGGATAAGGGTTTATATTATGCAACTTGATACCCAGCCAAGGTTCAACCCTGGAACACTTCTTATTTCAATTTAGTAGTTTATATTTCTCCTTGGGACATTTGAGTCCGAAACTAATGCTCAAATTTTGTACTGAAATGGTGAGAGAAACTCGTTTCCAGTTCTGGTCTGTGTGGCTTCTGAATCCTAAATATTTCTAGCTATGTTATGATCTTAAATTCGTTATCAGTTAAATTTTCTTGCAAGGCTCTTTCCTTATCTATAATGAGTGTTTATGTGCCTTTTACTCAAAACTCTCCTCATTTTATTTCTAATTCAGGTTGTTTGGTCCTGAACCAGTTTATGGGGTTTGTATAATTATGAATTCTCATAGATGTTTTAGCTTTATACGTATACTTTTTTTTATCTTCGTCTAAGTTCAGAGCTAGCCCCTCTAAGGATATTTATCAATCGTATTGTTGTGAATTTACACTTGTTATACCAATCCGAAGATCACTCACATTCTAGTTTTCCTTCTACTGCTCTGTGTTTTATTTGGTAAAATACTACGATTTAGACCTGGTCTCCATCATTTTAATTGAAGCATATAGGACTTATAGTTCCAACCTTCCTCATTTATATTGGAGCATGTATGTATAAATAAACTAAATCTGGCCTCCATCTTTGAAATTAATATATATATATATATAACGTAGATCTAGCCTTCCTCGTTTGTTTTAGAGCATATAAACATTAGATTGGTTCTTCATTGTTGGTATGGACGCATATCGAAATTCGATCTGATTTTCATGGTTTATATGGAAGCTTATAAAGATTATACTTCTAACCTTCCCCATTTACATTGAAGCATATATATATATATATATATATATATATATATATATATATATATATAGTGTAGATCTATCCTTCCTTGTTTGTTTTAGAGCATATAAACATTAGATTGGTTCTTCATTGCTGGTATGGAAGCATATCAAAATTAGATCTGATTTTCATGGTTTATATGGAAGCTTATAAAGATTATACTTCTAACCTTCCCCGTTTACATTGAAGCATATATATATATATATATATATATATATATATATAAACTGAATCTGGCCTTCATCTTTGAATGGATGCATATAGATAAATATATATATAACATAAATCTAGGTTTCAACGTTTGTATTGAAGCGCATAAAAGAAAAGATTTGGACTTCAGGATTTGTATCGAAGCACATAAAATTTTTGATCTTGGCTTCATCGTTATTTTTTTATTGAAACATACAAAGAAATAGATATGGACTTCAGGGTTTGTACTGAAGCATATTAAATATTAAATCTGGGCTTTATCGTTTTTATTGAAGCATGCAAATAAATAGATCTGGACTTCAGGGTTTGTACTGAAGCATATCAACTAGTTCGAACCTTCATTGATTTGAGTTATAGCATATAAAAATAGTTCTTGGCCTTTTATTTAATGTATATATATAAAATAAAACGCTACTGTCATAAACAATGGGTCCTGAATCCACCTATGGATTCTACATTTTGTACTGATTAACAAATCGAGGTCAAACTCAAATTGTTTGCAAGAATAACATTCTAGGAAGGTCTATACATTAATTGCTAACTATTTCGTAGGGCAAATGGAGTTGATCAGAATTGTCGGTCGTAATTACTTGTTGTTACTCCCTCTATAGTCTTTCCCTAAAATACTACTCCCTCCGAATCCCGTGCATACATAAAATATTTCCATAATATAACCTTCCCAAATGAACAATAAAAATATAGAGAAGTAATTACCAAACAGGGACTAACAATTGCTCTATGAATTAAACAACTAAATAATGTATAACCATTCGACCGAATTGAACAAAATTGGAACCTATCTTAGAGAATTGCAGCAACAAATAGGGTAGGAACAACCACGCTCCTCCCAACCTTATATCTAGAGCAGGTAGTATCTTTCTCTAATCACCCCCGATCTAAATCGTGCATCCCAAGAGTGTAGACAGTCAACCTCCATCAAACTTATCAATTTACTTAGAATGATTCTTTCCTAACACAAAGTGCTCACACAACAAAATCCTTTCATTCCCATGCATACTAAGCAACGTCCTTCCTCCCACATGTGCATCCTTTATATCATTTCGTATTGCCTAGGTCTTTCCTTTCAGCCGATTCCTTTTGGAACTCTTCGTGGCTATCAAGATCCCTATTTCTTAGGGAGTGTTCAGTGCCATTACTGCACTCTTAACACTTGTTTGATTTTCTCGAGGTTACCTCTTTCTTGTCTCCAACTCTTGGATGAAGGATCTCCTCTTTTAGCGTGGTTGTTCCATACCTTATTCTCGTAATTTATTATATATATAAAATAATTGTTTATTACAATCTGTCAATCATACGGATACGTGACATTTTCCAGTCCAGTTCATTTATTCAAGTTTTTCTTGAAATAAAACAATAACATATATAAAAAATATAAAAGTGTCTTTGGGGATCTTATAGACTATGGTTGGCCATTGTTGACTTTGGTTGAGCGTGTTTAACAATGGTTGATCATGGTTTCTTTTGGATGTTAATGGATGATAATGGTTAACAAGGGCCGACTATGGTTGACCATGGTTGATTGTCGTTGAATTTGGATGTTCATGGTTGACGATGGTTGTTCATGGTTAAAAATGGTTAAGTATGGTTAACCACGATTAAGTATGGTTGATAATGATTGACTATAGTTGATTATGGTTGGCCATTGTTGACTATGGTTGGCCCCAGTTGACTATGGTTGACCATGCTTTACTATGCTTGACCATGTTTAACTATGGTTGGCCATGGTTTACTCTGGTTAACTTTGGATGACCATGGTTTACTTTAGTTGATCATGGTTAACCATATTTGACTATGGTTTACCATTCTTGAATTTGGTTGACCATGGTTGACTATGGTTGACCATGTGTGACTTTAGTTCTTTGTTATTATTAATAATAATTCTCATAATAATATTATTAATGTTACTATTAATATTGTTAATAATCTCAACGTTATTAATGTCAATATAATGTTAAATGTTTTTTTAATGTTACTAATGTTTTATCAATGTTATGGTAGACTATGTTAATTACAATTGAATATGGTTAACTATGGTTGACAATGGTTAGCTATGGTTTACCATGGTTGACTATGGTTAACCATTCTTAATTATTGTTCATTATGGTTTACCATGGTTGATTGTGGTTCGTTGATTAATGTTGGCTGACCATGCTTGACTATGGTTGATTTTGGATGTTCATGGTTGATGATGGGTGACCATGGTTGACTATGCTCAACCATGGTTGACTATGGTTGATTATGGTTTACCATGCTTCACTAAGTTTAACCATGGTTGATAATAGTTCACTTTTATTTATAATGGTTAAATTTGGTTGACTATTGTTGACTTTAGTTGACCATGGTTGACCATATTTAACAATAGTTGACCATGCTTGAAAATGGTAGATGATTGAATTTGGTTGACCATGGTCAACTATGGTTCACTATGGATGAGTTGGGATATTCATGATTAACAATGATTGACCATGGTTCGCCATGGTTGATTTTGGATGTTCATGGTTCATGATGGTTGACTATGGTTGACCATGGTTAACTATAGCTGAATTTGATTGAACTTGGTTGACTGTGGTTGACCATGGTTTCCTATGGTTAACCATGTTTGATTATGGATGACTTTGGTTGACCATGTTTGACTATGGTCAATGTGATTCCCAAAATATTATTATTTATTTTGATTTAATATTTGTGACAATTATTTTTATGAAGAGTTATTTAAAACTCAAAAACACAAAGTGACACTTTACACAACAAACTTATTTTATTATTAAATAAAAGAAAAAGACACTTGGAGAGTTCATCTAAATGAGGGGACACCACCATGGCACAGAGAGAACATGTGTAAGAAAACAAGAGAGATCTCTACCCATCAAATCCAATCTAAAAATCAACTACCAGACAAGATTCTAAATCATAGGGATTGATGGATTGATTGAAGATTTGTTTGGGATGGCACAAGACTTGGAAAAACTATATATAATAGTGCATTGAGATAGCATGGGACGCCATGTTGTGCATAGAGGAACTGGTTGAGTGTTCTCTCTTTTCATAAGTCCATCATTTATTGTTACGGACTTTGAGAGAGAGAGAGAGAAAGTGCCACATGGAAGTGGTTGCTTGACGTTCTAGTGCATGGTGGTGATCCGGATCGGGGGTGGAGTTGGGAAAACAGTTGAATTCCTCTCTCCTATGGTTGGGAGGAGTTAATTCTCCAAGAAGCTATTTTCGTTACTTCAAGTAAGTATATTGTGGTTATTTGTACTCAAATTATTAAATGGTAGAAATTTTTATTACGATTAATTTTCCTTATGCCATGATGACATTATACAAGTTCTTTTGATAATGATGTTGTAAAAGTACTATGAACATGGTTTTTTTTAAACTTGTTATAATGTATGCTTTATAGTTCGAGTATTTCACTCATTATAGTCTATGGAATCGAATTTTCTTAAATATTGTAATTATGTATAAAGAAGCACTATAGATCTCTCTCTCTCATATATATATATATATATATATATATATATATATATTGCTCCGCACCTTCTTGTTTGCGTAGTAAAGATCTTAAATACTCCATTGTCTTATATGAATTGAGTGCTTGAGTAAATATGAACCCTAAACTCGATCTAATGAATGGATTAATAGCCTATTATGGTTCAAATTTCATTTTTCATTCCGTGGGGACGATTCACTAGCCCATGTAATTGTTCGTTAATTCAAATTTGTTATGTGCCGACTCACTTTTATTACTTATGTCCAAGAATGTCCTTGTTTAATTACTTCTTGAGTTTCGACCAGTGAGATACATTCGCCGTTGACTTTGGTGACAAATTCTGAAGAGAATCGATTTATTGGTGCATGTATATGTATTATTTTTTGTTATCTATTATATTGATTGATTTTGTTATTTCCTTACATAATTGTTAGATCGATCCCTTAATCCATCCACGAAATAATGGGTTAAAATCCTAAGCGATCTCATATTAAAGATGCTCTGCGATCTTTGTATTAAAATCCTGCGTGATCTCACATTAAAGATGCTCTACGATCTCTCTATTAAAATCCTGAGAGATCTCGGATTAAAGATGCTCTCCGATCTCTGTATTAAAATTCTAAGCAATCTCGTATTAAAGATGCTCTGTGATCGCTGTATTAAAACCATGAGAGATGCAACATCCCTCTTTTATACCCTTATTATTTTGTAAATGTAAATGTAAATTGTACTTGTTTCTGGTGAGGAGCTCAAGACCAAGGCCCCACCAGTAAACATTGTAAGTTTCGTGGTTTAATTTCCTAAATTGTAAATTGGAATGCAAGATTTAGGAGACTGAGGTCATGATGCAGCCTAATGATGAGGGGACAGATCGACTAGGGGGGGGGGAGAGGTGAAATGGCTTGGAATCCATGAGTTGATGACATATGTTATCATGGTTCTGCAAGCACTTAATTGAACATTGATGTTCACCAAAGGTCACTTAATTTTTTGGTTATCGGTTAGTCCTAGAGAGGGATACCGGAGATACCCTTAACCGCCGAAAGGCAGCAAATGTTTCCTAAGACCTAAATCTTAGCACTAAGTTAATTATTGTTTAAATCTATTATGTAAAACTAAGAAACTCCTATGGATGTCTTTGACATCCTAGTCCCAACAGAGGATGTCAAGGGACTTCCTCATCAAAACCCATTGTCTAGTAGTTAGCATAAGCTAACTATTTATCACGAGATAGACTAAGTGATTGTTATTATTATTTTGGTTGGGTTAGTTTAAACCCAAGATATACAATTAGTACCTTAGCAATATATATATATATATGTGTGTGTGTGTGTGTGTGTGTGTTTTCCATCACTTGGATAAAATATTATTACTTATAATAATATTTTGTAATACAATACATTGTGATGCATTATAATGATAATGCAAGAGAAAACTATATAAGTATATATAGAAATACCTATATAGATTGGTACTCGTAAAGAAGGGTAAATTATTATTTTAGACTATAGTCTCTTAAAGAGGAGAATATGAACTTAAAACCTTATCAAAAATAAAATAGTTAAAGGAATACATAATGTAACAGAGTTGTCTTTTAATAAAGTGTTACCATGACTTATGGCTATTTAACCATGGATAATGCCACGATTCCCTTGAAACTCGACACTAAGGGCATAACACCCACACCCCCACAATCTTCTTAAAAGATGGGTTTTTAGAACATTACAGGGGATCATCCCATGATCTGCCATTCATCCAACGATCTGTTGGAAGCTAGGCAGAGGGGCAGGCTGCAATAAGGGGGATTTCCCTCATGATGTGGGCGGACTCTCCAAGGAGAGTTGAATCCTTCTTGTGTATTTATGTGTGGTCGCTGCCTAGATTAGGGGGGGCTGTCAATTGTTTTTTTGTTGCTTCGTTGAATGGGAGGGGACGGCTCAATGGAGCTCGATCCCATTCTGGTTGTTGTTTATTTTTGTTGTGGTAACGTTATTTCACATTTGTTTGACAAGGTCCTTGGTGATATTTGTTTTTACAAATATATATTGCTTCTTAAATTATGCTAGAGATCTTCCTAGATTGCTTGATAGAGTTCTGTTTTATATCTATGCACACACTTTCGCTTGACATAGCCGTTTATGCGATCTCTTTAGGAGTTATCTGATAAAGTCATTTCATGGTAAGAAATCTCTGCATATTATTGACATAGCTATTTATATCTGACAGAGTCGTTTCATGGTAAGCAGTCTCTGCATATTATTGACAAAGCTATTTAGATATGATAGAGTCGTTTCATGGTAAGCAGTCTGTACATATTGTTGACAGAGTTATTTATATGAGGAGCGATCTCTGCTTATAGGTTTGATGGATTTTTCTATGTGATATATGCATCTTGTGTTGGGTAGATGGCATGAGAATCCAAACTCAAGATCTATTTTCCCTTCCTAGCAGAGATATTTGAAATATGTTTCGTATTTTCTTTAAGTCATATATATTTAAATGTCAACTATGTTGAGCATTGGGGTAGATGGCGTAATAAGCCAAATCCCAGGATCTTTGTACTCTTTTGAGCAGAGATCTATGATCTCTGATTCATGTTTTTCTTAAGTTATATATTTAAATGTCAACTATGTTGAGAATTGGGGTAGATGGCATGAGAAGCCAAATCCCAAGAACTCTGTACTCTTCTGAATAGAGATCTAAGATCTATGATTCATGTTTTCCTTTAAGTTATATATTTATATGTCAATTGTGTTGAGCATTGGGGTAGATGGCGTGAGAAGCCAAATACCAGGATCTATGTACTCTTCTGAGCAGATATCTATGATCTCTATTTCATATGCTGAGTTAGGTTATGTTGGTTCACGTTTTATATTAAGTGAATAATGATCGATTTTAACGTTTTAATAACTGAAATAATTAAATATCAGATATAGGATTACATCTCACATAAGAGAACTTCATAAACTTAACTAATCCTATTTAAGATTTTAATCAAGATGGAATCCACACAAATGAAATATGTGTAGCGTACTAAGAATAGTACTTTGCATTTGTAAGTGGTATGATAGGGAGTTAAGTGATCACCGTGAAAAATTTGAAAAATTCACTAAAATGCTAACTTGGATATTTGGGTATGTTAAAGCGATCTTGGATTAAATATGCTTTGCGATCTTTGCGTTGAAACCCGAGTGACTTCTGTATATTCACTCATCCGAAATCTTTATCTACCTCAGCACTAATGAACTCTTACGAAATGGTTTGAGGTTATTCTCTGTGAATCTTGTCCCCTTTTTATTTTTTGTTTGGATGTTGATTAACAGAGGTTCCTTGATTTTCACTCTTCACTATCATGTTGTAGCCATACATCGATTTGTCAGAGTTTAACCATTGATTTAACATTCTGGAATGTCGTTGTTAAACCCAAAGAGAACCAAGATCTATTCGTGGAAATCCCTGCTAAGATTTTGTTCGATTCGCTTACTGTCAGTTTATATATATATATTTCACATTGTTGACAAAATGTATATGGATTTTTGCATTATATATATGATAATCTTTACATACCTTGTTGACATAGTTTATATCGATCTCTGCATAAGTTTTTAACAGAGCCCGAAAGTGAGAGAACGGTCTCTGTGTTTTTATTGTGGATTAACCGAGTCTTGATCAATATATCTACGCTTTTTTATTGTTTATTAATAAAGTATCGGTTGAGAGAAACGATCCCAATCTTTATTTATGGGTGTGGTATCTATATTTAGTTATTGTTTAGCGTTATTATTTTAACAAATAGTTGCACATATATTTGGCAGAGTTTGAATAAAAGATTCGTTGAGTATTCCGTAATTCATATTAGCATCATACAAGTACTTATAATGTTAAAATGGTGCATATCAAAGACTAACTGTGGTAATGAGTAGAACAAGTGTTGTCTACACCTGGCCATTATTATCGATTGACCCTTGTGGAGTACGTCGGTGTTGATGTTGTTTACGTGTTAAGTAATTTTTGGGAACTATGCTTGTAAGTTCAACTTTTTAAAATGTGTTGTAAGTTCAACTTATAGTTAACTAACTATTTATGCATATGTTTCTATTTCATTAAAAGGACTTATGTTTAGGTCATGCATTTTGTTAATATATTATATATCGTATAAGATGGATCATATAAATTTATTATGGTATGAATAACTAAATACATCTTAGAATTACCTTTAACTATACAAATATAATAAAGGTATAAGGACCACATAAGAGAACCCTTGAAAATACTTTGAATACATGATGATTACTTTTATTTATTGTGTTCATATGGGATGTACAATTTATGATACATCACATCTAAAATTGCAAGGGTATGATTAGATACTTGTGTATATTTAATGTATTAGAGGTACATTGAAGTTGGGAAGAGAACAATGAAAGTATCCTAGCAGGCTTTAAGCTATGTTTGGTTATGTAGTCTAGGAGATCATTCACGTGATTACATTAAGTAGGTATGTTTTCTAAAAAGAAAATTTTGTATTTTGAGCTATATTTCAATAGAAGAAAAAGAAAAGAAAAAAGAAAAAAAATCATACTTTCGTTATTTTGGGTTGTTACATTGTGGTATTAGAGATTAGGTTACGACACTTGGCCTTATGGTTTACATTAAGTATTATGAGAAAACTAATTTTGTTTAATTATGTTCTTCTTCTTTTGTGCATAGAAGAATTTGTGTTTACTAAACTGCAGGAAGAAATGGTCAGAAGACAATCCCCTACTCCACCTGTAAAGGTTGAACTTAATGATTAGAATAATAACGTTAATAATTAGATTTTACAAATATTAAGAGACTTGCAAGTCGAATTGATGAACTTTAAGACTGAACATGAGAGGTTACTAAGAATCCATGAAGACGTAAATGAATCCTTGTTGTCTAAACTGAATGAGATAACTGATGATAAGAATAAAAAGAAATGTAAACGAGAAAACTCATCCTCTGACTATCCTTCTTCTGAAGAAAGCCCTATATCTAGTGAATTGGAAGATTCCAGTGATAGCTCTGGGGGCCGATGAAGGAATAAGAGAAAATATAAAGATGAGATAACAGGAGAATTTTAAAAAATAAATCCTCCTACCTTTGATGGTGAAGTAAAAAATGGAGAAGAAGCTGAGACTTGACTCTCTGGAATGGAGAAGTACTTTACTATGTACAATTATTCCAACTCTATGAAGGGAAAAATGGCCATATTCAATCAAGTCGGAAAGGCTAAGATTTGGTGGCAGGACTTGAAAAGAGCAAAAAGAATCAATGATATAAAAGTACGTTGGAACTGATTTAAAAAGAAATTTAAAAGGGAATACCTCTCAGAATATTACTATGAGGGGAAAGCAAAGGAGTTTTATGAGCTAAGACTGGGATCAATGTCTATGCATGAATTGTGTACAAAATTTTTATCCTTGTTAAGATATGTGCCTTACCTAAACGAAGAAAAACCTAAAATTCAGAGATTTCTAGGTTGCTTACCTAGGTTTTATAAAGAAAAACTAGAATTTGATGAACCAAACATGTTATATGAAGCAATGAGGAAGGCCAAATTAACTTATGGCCAATCTAAGAGTAAGAATGAAAATACCTATAACTTCAAGAAAAGAGATGGACGTAATTTTAAAAGAAGAGAATTCAAACCTTTTAATAAACATAAGAACTTCTAGAAGAACACTTTTAAGGATAGACAACAAATAATAAAAATTGAGTATAAAAAACCAATGAGAACTATCGAGTATAAATATAATCTCTTTAATAATAAAAAAAAGAAATAAAAAGATAACATTTGCAGTGTTGGGGCTGCGGGGAGAGTCATTTCTATCGAGATTTTCCTCATAAGAAGGATAATCAGAATATTCACACTGTCTGGGAAGCAGCCACAGTTGGAGAGTTTTATTGGAACATATTGCAGATTAGCGCCGCCTTGGACAATCATCAAGCAGATTATCAACCTTCCATGATCGAGGTAGATGGTAATATATTTTACAAACCAATTTCTATATTAATTGATTCTGGATCTACTTTAAGTTACGTTTATCCTAAGCTAGTAGATTTATGTAAAATAAAAAAATATGATTTTGAAAAGTCGTGGTTAGTGCAATTAGCCACAGGGACAAAAAGAAAAGTAACCAGCTTTATTTCTAGTTGTGAAGTTCATATGCAAAATTTGATTACAAAAGTAGATTTAAATATTTTTCCATTAGGATCTTATCATGTATTAATTGGCATGGATTGGCTATAAAAACATAGAGTTGTGCTAAATTGATTTGAGAAAAATTTTAATTGTATTGATGAAAATGGTGAAAGTTAAATTGTTAGAGGTATTCCAAAAAATGTTCTTACTAGGAAAATATCTACTTTGCAATTAAAAAAGTGTGCTAGGAAAGGATGTAGGTTGTTTGATGTACACATCACCGAAACTAATTATGATAAACTAAAACCTAGTTTAGAGGATTTTCGTATGGTAAATGAATTTAAAGTTGTTTTCCAGAAGAGATACTTGGAATACCTCCGAGGAGTGATATTGAATTTACCATTGAGTTGGTATCAGGAGTGGTACCTGCCTCAAAAGATCCTTATCGAATGAATACACTTGAGTTGGTAGAATTAAAATTACAATTGCAAGAATTAATAGATAAGGAGTATATAAGACCGAGTGTGTCTCCATGGGGAGCACCAGTTTTGTTTGTCAAAAATAAAGATGGCACACTAGGGATTTGCATTGATTACAGATAATTAAATAAAATTACAATTAAAAATATATACCAATCTGTTACTCAGAAGCATACCATTCATCTCATTCAGCTCATTCAAATGAGCAACATGACAATATGAAGACTTCAAGCATGTCCATTTTTTAGGGAGGGTTTTGTTCCCATGAGGTATTCATTGTTTCCTCGATTTACATGGACTAGTTGTTTTTGTATTGGGGTGACCATAAGCCTTGTTGCTTGGGCCCTATATTTATGATATTTTTCTGATTCCAATCACATAAATTCAAGGTTAAGGGTGGGCGTTGGAATATTTAAAAAAACCACCTATACCATTCTAGACTTAGGATAAATTAAATAATCATTTATGATTAATTTCTTGAGTTTTGACTAGGTAAAATAGGCCAATTTTGTGTTTTAGTGGACCACTTGCCATCCTAAGTCACTAGGGAGCCTTAGAGAAGATTCTGGATAAGATTTCATTGGATTCTGTCTGATTTCTTTCCATTTCTAGTTTAGAAGGTGCTTTCCTGATTTAGTTAGATTTGTTCTATTTTTTCTGTTTTCTAGTGGAAAAGGTAAAGCTAGTTTACTTAGAATCTTTTGCCACTTGAAAAATTCAACCTCCACATCATGTATACTCTCCTAAATCCATCAATACATTCTATTTACCTCACTCATGAGCTTCCATACCATACTTATCCAATTTGTGAGCCTCTAGTACAGTTTTGGAAACTTCTTTTGCCACCTAGGGGGTTTTTTTGTCTTTTCTAAGCCTTTTATTTTTTCTCTTTCCAAATTGCCTCCAAAGCATTCGATTTTCTCCATGGAAGATGTATTATATATTTTTATCATATTGATGAATAAAATACAGAGTGATTTCCACAATTTATCTTCTATATTCTTCTTCTCTCAGTGTCTAAAATATTCCATGTGAAATTGTCTTATGAATCTAGTTCCTAGCAATTGAAAATCTCACATATATTACAAGGAAATAATTATTTTAGTGCCTAGATCGAACTTAAAATAAAATATTTTGGAGGCTGCTCACAATGCACCAATGTGTTAAGGCATGTAAGGGAGTGTACTACATGACAACAGAATAAATTTGAGCACACTCATCTTGCTTCCCTCCTTCAACCCATGCCAATTCCAGAACAAAAGTGAGAAAGTGTGTCCATGGATATCATCACTGGGTTTCCCAAATCCCAGGGTAAGGATAATATTTATGTAGTGGTTGATAGATTGACTAAATTTTCTCACTTTTTTGTTGTCACATCAACTATCATTGATGCACTGTTCTTTAAAGAAGTGTTCAAATTGCATGGTATGCCCAAGACTATAATAAGTGACCGAGATAGCAAATCCATTAGTGCTTTCTGGCAAACTTTGTTTGAAATAGTTGGGACTAGTTTGAACCTTAGCACAATATATCACCCTCAGACTAATGGCCAAAATGAGAGGGTGAAACAATGGCTTGAATTTTATCTCATAAAGTATGTCACTGGGCAACAGAAAACATGGGTCACTTGGATACACTTGGGGGAATTCTGCTATATCACTACATTCCATCTCTCCATTGGAATGCCACCATTTAAATCTCTGTATGGGTATGAATCCCTCACATTTTCAGATATGATTTTAGGGGATTGCAGAACCCAAAAAGAAAAGGATTGGCTCTAGGAAATCCAAGACATACTGAGGGAACTCAAGAAAAACTTGCAGGTTGCATAGAAACAACATAAAGTAAATGCAGATAAACACAGAACATATTGAACCTTCCAAGAGGGTGATTTAGTATATATAAGGTTGCATCCATATAGGAAATCTTCTCTGAAATCAAAAGGGGATGAAAAATTGCAGCCAAGATTCTATGGACCATACAAAATCATAAGGAAAAATGGTGAAGTTTCCTATGAACTAGATCTACCTCCAGGAAGCAAGATACACAATGTTTTCCATGTGTCATGCTTGAAGAAAGAAATAGGTCAGCAAATAACAATTTCAAAATAATTGCCTCCTCTTGATGATGAAGGACACCCGGTCCTAGATCCAAAAAAAATTTGCAGTTTAGAGAAAGGAAGCTGAGGAATATAACTATTAAAGAATATCTAGTGCAGTGGAAGGGGTTTCCTAGTGAATATGCAACATGGGAAAACGAATAGATTTTGCAAAATCCAGGATTGCATCTGCTTGAGGAAAAGCAGTCTTGGGAAGGGAGGTCTATCATGTTCCTTCCTTAGTGGCCACTCGGTCAAGTCTTGGACCCTCCAATCCCTAAGGGTTTAGGAAGAAGAATTAAGTTGGAGAATAATTAATTAATTGGGATAAATTTTGGTACAAGGACTATAGTGATTAAAAATTAAAATTGTTTATGTTTGAAGTATTTTGTAATTATTTCAATATCTTTATTAATTAAATTTTGGAAAGTGGTGATGTTCACATGGCCAAGAGGGCGCATGAAGACAAGGTTTACCTCCCCTACCTAATTGAAAAATATAGAAACATAAAGGAGTTAGCTAAAAGCAAGGTGGCAACAAAAAAAATAGAAACTAACAAAAGCAATAAAAAATAGGCAAAAGCACAAAGCAAGAAAGTGAGAAAGAAGGAAAGTGCAGAAAAACATCCAGTTTAAAAAAGAAGGCAACATCCAAAAAATCTAAGGAGAGAACAATTGCTAAAAGTAGATGAAAACACAAAGTAAGCAAGTTGCACAAATCAAGAAAGGTTGCTAATTCTCCTAAGGAAGGTGCTCTCACCTCTCACATGTGCCAGTTGCTTTCCCAGGAAGTTATCCATGATTATAAAATGAATATAATGCACACCATTCACATCTTTTGGTCATTTGTTTATTTTCTTGAGAAATTTTGCTTCTCAGAGTTGAGTGATGTGCCTCAACCAAGCTTGGGAGATGAACCCCAATGTAGTTGATGTTCCAGTTTGTCCATGATTATATCTAGAGCTATGGAATTCTGATCTACTGGCCAATATCAGTCCACTATTGAATCTAAGTCATCTAGAGAGAGATCATCAGTTATAGTCCAATTGGAGAGAGTTCTTGAGGAAGTTACATCCAGAGGAGGTGATCCAATCCAGTGAATGCACCCTTGAGCATCCCTTGAAGCATAGTGCACCCTCCATAAGAAAATACCAACTCTGAATTCATCATACTTGAAGATCCAGTATAGAACCTCTCTTTCTTCTCCTCCTATCAGACTTATACTCTCAGTTTGTAAGATTTATTTTGTATTGGAGACTCCCTGAAGTTCTGAAGATTAAAATACTTATGATTTATGCTCAGAATATTTAATTTCAGTTTTTTTTTGTTATTGATCTCATTTCCGAGACATAATATACTTCAGAAGTGAAATTCGAAAGCCTTAGAGGTTGTTTGAATCAAATATTTCAAGACTAGCTCTTTAAGCTCTTTTTCTTGACTAGTTTTACAGTTTTTGCAATTAGTTATCTATGAACCAATTTTTTGTTCTAATGGTCATTAATGAATCCTGAGACCCTTCTGAATCCTCTCCAACCATTTTCTTGAGAATTTGTAGGCCTCTCAACTTGTTTGGGAGAGCTTGGAAAACAACTAGTTGAGCAGTCCAATATAGCGCCCTGCCTTCTTTTTCCTCCAAATTCAACTAGAACCTCCCAAATTCTCATAAAATATTGTATATCATTTAATTAGGGGTTTAATGTATGATATATACCATTTGGTTACTTTCAGGTGTAACCAAATGAGTTTAGTATGCATATGCTAGTGTGCCCAAGAAGCCTCGGAGTAGACCTCAAAGATAACTGTTGTTGAAACGTAAATGGCCCTAGTACCTTGTGCATAGGACTCGGAAGCTAGCCATGAATTTGATATTTTTTCTATTGAACATTCCCCAACACTTTTTTCAGATCCAACAGATTTCATATCTTCAGTTCTGGGTGGGCTCATTAGTGAATAAAACTAGTTCTTCCTTAACTAGTTCTGATAACTAGTTTTAGCCTATGTTCTTTTTATGTTTTAAATTTTGAAGTTGATATATTATTCCTTGAGATTGGATCGGGGATATTACATAGCAATTAATCATCAAATTTATAAAAAAAAATACTTTTATTATGTAATTAATCATCAAACCCAAACAGATGAATGTCTCCCTATGTTTCCCAGGATGGTTAAAATAGATTACTAAGAAAGTAAAATCTCAAATAGAACAAACCAATAAAATATCCATCTTAGTATTGATGAAAAATAACATTATGCAATTAATAATTAAAATGTGATAATAAGCAATATTAGTAAACTCATAGATATAGCATATCCAAATATAAAATACGCAATTCTTGAAATAAAATCAAGATATACTCGAAAATTTTATTAAACAACATAAGCTGCCAAACTCTAAAGACATCTATCACACATGTTTGTTTAAACTGATTACTTATATAGCCCTTGGTAAAATAAGTAAGTAAAATATAACCTTCCGCAAAGCATAGTATCGAAAACATTTCATGTAATTAAACATCAAATAAAAAAAGACACGATAATAAAAGGAAATGGTAGACCATTATGTAAAATATAAGCACAACAGATCTATGAAACAAAGACAACAATTACTAGAGCTGCATGCGGGAAATAATATGCCAAAACACTGATGAAAAAAGTTTGTAGCGGTACATGCATTATCATAAACTCAGAAGATAATTACAATGTGTAACAATGGCTACAATAATCCAAGCAATTCGAATTCCAGAGAGGTCATTCGACGAATTGAATGCATGAGAGTGGCTTACTTGGTAGTTAACACCACTCGGCACAACAATTAACCACTTAAATACCATGTAACTGACTCTAACAGACTCTAAAACTATCTAACTGAATCCAAAACTCAACTAAATGCCCACAAATAGGGAAGGGCACCTTTCTGTCTACAGTTAACTGAATATTAGGTGAAAATAACACCAGATGAAGTCAAACAGTGCAATAGACTCCTTCTAGTCTCAATTTGGATGAATAAACAAATAAATGTTGTCAGTTGGACTGAGTAGGGCACTTTAGTCATGCAAATCACTCCCTGGATGATGGAGGAGGCCCAGTTAACTTATATTGATGGCCCAATTGACTCCCAGAATGTAGGAGGAGGCCCAGTTTACTGAAACTGTGATCTATTGATGATGTAAGCACATGATTGAGTCAAAATACTTAGGATAAGTGGAAAATTAAGTTGTGAAGCTCAAATAAATGATGTGTGGTTGGAAAATTCTCCAACGCCCCCCCTTAATCTAATATCATGTGGAGGAGTAAATAAAAATAATAAAAGGGCACTGGAAACAAAGGCCATAGGTCACCCAATACAAAAATAATCCTAAAAATGCTAAAAAAATCTAAGTGAGGAAAGAGGGAAAAACCTAATGGGAAAGAAAACCGCCCCCTCAAAATGAACACTGAAGGATCTAATCTTTCCTCACCATAGTATAACTCACCCCCAACAGTGGATGGAGGTAAGAGAACTTCTTCTTAGTGAAGCTCTTGGTGAAGATGTCTACAATTTTATCTTTTGTAGGGCAATATTGCAGTATAATGGTTATGTCATGCATGACCTCTCGGATGTAGTGCATGTGGATCTGGATATGCTTGGTCCTCTATCTCTGAACCGGATCTGTCGAGATCTTGATGACACTCTGATTGTCATAAAAGATGACAGTATAAGTGGTGCTACCAATATCAAACTCTGCTAGAATACCTTACAACCAAACTGCCTGAATGCAAGCATTGACTGCTCCTCGATACTCTGCCTCTACTGAAGATAAGCCAATGGCGGCCCGATTTTTGCTTGACTAGAAAATAGGCCCTGTGTCAATCATGAAAACATATCCGGAAGTGGACTTCCGATCAATGCTATCACCTGCCCAATCTGAATCAGTGAATCCAACCAAGTCAAGATCGGAATCCGCAGCATAGTGTATGCCAAAATGTCTTGTACCCTACACATAGTGAAAGATCCTTTTGGATGCCTTCCAGTGAAGATCATGGGGATGCTATATGTACCTTCACACAACACTCATGGCATAATAAATATCATTCCTATAGGGTGTCATATACAAAATACTACCAATCAATTGTCTATATAGTGTAGAATCCACCAACGATGTACAATCACCATCCTCAAGACTGATTACTGAGAGGAATGAGAATGGTGTCGCTTTACATTCTGCCATATTGAAATTATTTATCAGGTCCAAAGCATGTTTTGACTGAGATATCATAATCCCATCAAAATTCTGAGTGATCTCAAGACCAAGAAATTGCCTCAATAGGCCTAAATCACTCATATAGAATGCTTGGTGTAGAGTGATTTTTAGATTGCCGATCGAAGAAAGACTGCTTCCTGTAATCAATAGGTCATCAACATAAAGGACAATTATCATAAAATTAGCTTCATGCTTATGTAGATACAAATTTGGATCTAATTTTCATCTCACAAAATTTTGCGACAAAAGAAAGGAATTCATCTTTGCATACCAAGTTCTTGGGGCTTGTTTTAAACCATACAAGGATTTCCTTAATCTGCAAACAAGTCTCGGATCTGATATGTAACCTTCAGGATGCTTCATGTAAATAAATTCTTGAATATCTCCATGAATAAATTCACTCTTCACATCCATGTGGTGCACCTCCGAGTGCTTGGATGCGAAAATTGCCAAAACTAGGCAGATTGAATCCATTTTTGCAACCGGTGCAAAAAAAAAAAATTGTAGTCCACACCATGAACTTGTGAGAAAACTTTTTCCACCAAACTAGATTTTTATTTTCAGGTTGAAACATTAGAAGAAACCTTGTTTAAGTAGACCCATTTTCATTGAACCAATTTCCTCCCAGGTGGAAGAGAAACTAGCTCCCATGTTGCATTTTCCTGAAGAGAATTGTACTCTTCATCCATGGCGGTTTTCCATCTGGGATCTCGGTGGGAATGGTAGTATGATTTAAGATCTGAACCAATCATCAAAAAAACATTTTTCGGACAGCAATGGATCAGAATATGAAAGAGTCATACCTGCTCTTTGAAAGTCTGCTCGGGTTCTTCTTGGATCGGCATAATTTCCAATGTTAGAACTAGCAGATGTGAGAGTCTTTTATGTCCACTTTGGAAACGAAGGGGGCTCATATGGATTTGAATATGAACCTAATATTTCATGTTCATTAATGTCTAATAAAATATAAGAAAATATCAGAACAAAAAATTTCATTATCTTCTTGGTGAGCTCTTAGAATGGATGCCTAATGAGGGCAGCTAGACTAGGAGCCTACTTTAATTATCAACCCGGGGGACGTACAAACTTCAGAGGTGCAAGCACTATATGTGCTCTTATAGGATAGTCTTTGTTGTGGTTGGGTGTTGGTATTAATGTTTAAAGGTTTTTCTAAAATGGAAATTGAATAAGCTGTGAAAGGATTGCCTAATCTATGGATGAGAAATACCTATGCTGACAAGTTTTGAATGCTGAAAAAAGTAAACCTATGTTAAGAAGTTTAAATGTTGAAAACAGTAAATATACCTTAAGAATTAACTTGCAGAAAGAAGTAAACCTATACAGATCTATTCTAAAATACCGAAAACTGGATCTCTAATTGAAGAAGTAAATACTGCAATTCAAATACATAAACTGGAGATCTGATCTAGAATATTCAAATGCCCAAAAACTAAGTTTAGAATGCAATTATCTAATGTTGTGAATTAATCATCAATTAACCAAAGTACTGAAAGTAATCAATCTTCATGAGCAACTATAATAATGGGAAAGTGCATGAGCTTCAAGATCTACATCACTGTTTCATAAGTAATGCAATCACACAAGAAAAGACGTGTCAAAATATGTCTTGGCAGAATGCTGCTACAGTACTACAGAAATAGCGTTACCGAACTACATAATGCGCTATAACTTACTACGGAATCAGAATGGTTGATTTACTACAGAGATTAAATCATGTTGTTTAAATGCCATCATAAATACTTTCATATGAGATTTAGATTAAGTCAACACAAAGCACATAATGAAAAATACCCGAACAGTAAAATCTCCTAAATTACGTGTTGGAGGGGCCCTCTCAAACCCGTACTTAGGAGTGGAGAAAACTTATAGACGCTGAATTGAAAGCAACATCAATGTCTTTATTCAAAATAGTAACTTCACAGTTCCATAAAGGTCTGTAACACGAATTGTCTCAGCAGTATAAAAACGTAAAACAATGGTTCTAAAAAATGGCAACAGGACCCTCTCGCTAGCCAAGAGGCCCATATATATATGCCTCTAATGCTTAACCTAACTATATGTCTAATTGTTGATTCTGTTTTGAACAGGATTTCTCTCTAGAAATCAGGGGAAAAGGCGCTAAGATTTGTATGATCTTTCATTCCTTCGCTTGATTTGCGTGTTTGTCCCTTAGTGTACCTGGACCTGTTCATTCATACTCGATTTTCATATAATTAGTTTATTGAACACGCTTTCAAACATACAAAAATAATCTTTAAAACAACTTCATTAAATAATCAAGGTAAATCATTTCTCCCACAAAACAAGTGTATTTATTCATCCTTTCATGTGCTTTACTGTGGGGAAAAAGGCTATCAGATACCTGTGACTTGGACTCATCATTCTCCCCCATACTTGAAGGATTCACCCATCCTTGGGTGACATATTCAGCTCTTCGACGACTTCTCTGATGTCCCATGCTACCACCCTAGGGGTCCCTTCCTGCCTGTAGTAGCCCATGCTCTGATCCTCCTTAACCCATGCTATCCTCTCTTCTTCCTCATTAATCTGTCCCTTAATAACCAGGGGAAGGAAAAATGGGGGATTTAGCCTCATTCCAATCCATCTGAGCTGATTCTTTATCAAGGATTCCCTGTAGAGTTTGGCTTTGAAAAGAGCAGCTTCAAGTTTGAAAGGGGAGTGGAACTCTCTTCTTTTTAGATCACTTGCTACTATGTGCCATATTTCATTAATAGACTCATGAACCTCTTTGTGTGTTCTTTGGAGAGTAACATCAAAGTGTGCCACAGCCTCCTGCTGCTTCGCAAGGAGAATGGGGATCAGCTCCTCGTCCTGGGTGATGTTCCTATGGTGATAAATTATTCTTTCAGGGTGAGTTGCCTCTGCCCTGACCCATAATGGATTTTTCCATTTTGCTGCAACATAAATGTGATGTCTTGAGCTTGTTCAATTTCATGATTCATCCATGAACACAGTGCCCTCAACTGGAAATTTCCCATGTAAGGGTTTGGTGACCAGTTGGGCGAGCTAGGAACTACAAAATTGTGCAAGAAAAATTCACTTAGTTGGTCCTTCTCCAACTCTGTGGAGTCTAGAGATGTATCCACAAATTCCTTGGGGGAGTTTATCTCTATCGGGAGTCCCTGTTTAAACCTTTGGAGTTGGAATTTGCCCCACTTTTCTTGTAGATAAACTGCATAAATTGTTGATGGTGGCCTGAGGTCTAGTATTTTATCATATATTTTAGTGGTAGTAGCCAAAACGTCCTCAATTGAACAATCTCCTGGTCCTTTTTGGCTAACTCATCTTGTGCCTCAGCTAATTTCTCTTTAAGTGCTGAATTTTTCTGCTCAGCCAGTTTTAGCTCCCCTGCATGATGCATTTTTAGAATTTGTGTCTTTTCAGGTGAAAACAATGAAGACGCTGGCTCGCATTTCTGCATTATGGATTCAACTTTCAATGTTTCCAGCTCCTCTCTAAGCTTTTCTAGTTCTTCCCTTGCCTCAGCGAGTTGGTCAGCGACCCCAGGGTTTTCATTATGCTCAGGAGGGTTCCCCTAGAATTCATCTTGTTGTGCATTATGTTCTTCTTCTGCATCTTGTTCTTCTTGTTCATCCTGCTCTTCTTGTTCATCCTGCTCCTCTACTTGTTCATCCAGCTCTTCTGGTGTAGTGGGATCTTCTTGATCTACCCAAAGATCATCATCGTCATCAGACACATTTTGAACTAGGGGACTGGGTTCCCTTTTCTCCTCCTTGGTAATTTGGACTCTGGATGCTTGTGTGAATCTTTTACTTCGTCTCTTCGACCCTTTATTACTGGTAGAAATCCCTGGTTTCGTTTTGGGGGAGTCATCTCGTGAATGCTTTATCTTCACCAGGGTATCAGCCACGTTGTCCAGGTCAATTTTCCTCTTAGTCCCTAATGTAGAGGCGGTCTTGTCCTTTGATCCAGGAGGTAGGGGTATGCCAACTGTGGGTGTACCCTTCATTCTTTGAACATCCTCAGCAGATACCAACACGAATTATTCCCAAGAAAGCTCTGGGATATGTGCTTTTAATTCCTCACAAATGATCAATTTGATCATCCCATGGTGGGCTAAAGCATCCTCTTTTCCTTTAATCACTTTGTTGCTCATTTCTGCCAAAGATAGGAGCAGATAGTATGGAATTCTAATGTTGTTGTTCGATGGAAGATGGACCCTGTGTCTCAACAGCTCCAGAATTCGAAAATGAAAAATAGGGACATAACTTAGCCTACCAGTGCATGTAATGTATTTATGGACGATTGCAGCCATTTCATCCCATGGTGCCAGCATGGAGAGTCTTTTGACTCCATTTTTATCTTCATCGTAGACCTCTCCTCACTCAAAAAATGCTGCCTTTGCTTCATGGTTTGCCTCCCAGTCATCCTTGCCCCAATGCAAATCCATTGGTAGACCAGTGAATTTGGAAATCACTTCATCATCCAACCTTATACGTAACCCCTTCACTCGAGTGACAAATTGTTCATCCTTGATATGCTTTAAATTTCTTGCAAACTCCAGAGCCACCTCTGTATTGTATCCTTTCAATCCTAAGATGAAAGGCATCCAACCTACATTGTGAATGATTGGCAGGATTCGCGGGCTCTGATAAATAGTGTTGTGTTCCTCTGGTTCGCTTTTCTTGAAACTTTTTGTCATCCTGAAATCCTTTACTATAACAATAAACCAACACTTGGAGCATGGCTATCTTACCTCAAATGGTCGAGGTTGATTACAGGTTCGAGGGCTAGATTGTTGGCTGCGTGACCACACTAACTTCCAGTTCCTTTCTTCTGGAGAGTTCTGAGAGGTTTCGTATATGCAAAACTGGCTTTTTGGGAGATTATGCAGCCTTACTTAACTCCCTTTCCGCACTTACCCTTATCAATGTTTGTTGTATTTGTTGCTTGATTGAGCCCTGCATTTCGTTTCATGATTGTACATTGCACTTCTGCTCCGATTATTTGGAAGTATGGTGGCTAGATGTAGGTTTATCATTTGCTAACATGACGAAGGTAGTAATCATGATACATTAAGGCTGATATGACTTGGCTAGAAATCATGATTTATTGAGGTCATTCTAAACTGAACTGTGCCGCCGAATGAAGATGTAAGTTGTCCTCAGCTTCAGATACAAATGTCTTGCGAGATAATGATTTGGACTTAAAAATAAAACAAATATGTTTAGAGATTACCTCGTTATGTTTTAGCATACCTGAGTTTATGATCTGACCCTATTTTTATGTGTGGCGGATTCTGTAGTAGATTTGGCAGTGTCTATAGTGAATTTTGGCCTGTCAGTAGTTACATGTGCTTGTTGCTTTTTCCTTGGGTTCGTTTGAATTTTTTGTATTGGCTGCTTTTGAACTTCGTGCCATTTTCTGATTTGACTTTGTGATGATGCTTTTGCATTGGGTTGTTGATTCTTCATTGTATTGTTGTAATCTAGGATGGCTCTCTTGAATAGATGGCAGGCTCGCGTGAAGATATTGAAGATGTGATTGAATAGATTGTTTACTGGAAATGAATGTTGTAGTAGTTGATACCTTTGATGTCTTCCTTGAATACGTGGCTGGATCACTTGGTTGCTGCAATGGTTGATAATTATCGGGCTCACTTGATGAGGTTGTTGGCTCGCTTGTATTCTGATGACTGGCTCTCTTGATTTTTTTTATTTGCAATGTGCATGCTGCTTCTTCACGGGGTTGTATGATAACCTGCAATTGTACCTATGATTACCTAAATGCATCATGTTGGATCTTTATTTCAGTTATGTCTCTTTTTTTTCATTTTTCTTTTTCTTTCTTTTTTCAAATTATTTTTTCATTTTTTGATTTTTTTTCTCTTTTTTTATATGAACTGGATTTCAATGGTATTCCACATTCTCTATCAGCATTAGTTGTTGCTGGTAGAGTACATGTGTAAACTCCTCTTTTGACTGTGGCTTCTTGTAAAGTTTGAGCCGATGTCCATTTACTATCATGCGGAACTTCTCTTCATCAATTGTAATGATCCTTACAGCTGCATTTTCATAGATCTTTTGAATTATGTAAGGTCCCAGCCATCTGGTTGTTATCTTTCCCTTGAATGTGTGAAACCTGGAGTAATAGAGTAGTGCCCAGTCACCTTTCTTGAACTTTTTATCCTTTAGGTGTTTGTCATGCCACTTCTTCCTTTGCTGTTGGATGATTTCAGTATGGGAAAGTGCTTGCTGGCGTTCCTCATCCAGTTGATTCAATTGTAGCATGCATTCTTGTTGTATCTCTGATAGTTCCATATTTAACTCTGTTGCAATTCTTAATATCTTTATTTCAAATTCAATTGCCAGCATGACTTTCTTTCCATATACTAGTTCATAAGGTGTGAATCCTGTTGTTGTCTTCCATGTGGTATTATAAGCCCAAACTGCCTCACTCAGTCTGTCATCCCAATATCTCTTGTGGAGTTGGACAGTCTTTGTCAAAATCCTCTCTAATTCTATGTTGGTTACCTCAGCTTGACCATTTGCTTGAGGGTGATAGGATGAGGACTGTCTGTGCTTGACATTGCTTCTTTTAAGCAAGTCTTCTATTAAATTTGGTGTAAATTGTGGGCCTTGATCAGAAACTAGTTCTCTTGGTACTCCAAACCTGTGAAATATCTGCTCAGTGAAGAATTTTGCCACGTTGGTTTCATTGGCTGCAGCAAGTGCTGCTACCTCAGTCCACTTTGTAAGGTAGTCAGTGCATACTAAGATGTAGCTTTTCTGATTAGACTATGGGTTGATTGGACCAACGAAATCAAATCCCCATTTTTCGAATGCATATTTGTGGATGGAGTGCCATTTCTTCTTTTTGTGTTGGTTTCCCCATTCTTTGGCAGTCATCACAGTGTGAAACATATTCATAAGCATCCTTATGGAGTGTTGGCCAATAATACCCTATTTGCAAAATTTTATAGGCTGTCCTCTTTGCAGCATAGTGTCCTCCACATGGTTCATTATGCATTATGTCATGCACTTCATCTTCTCTAATGCACCTTCTGAGTATTTGATCTGGTCCTTGTTTGAAGAGCATACCTTCTATCCATGTGTATGTGGCACTTTTCCTTATTACTTTAGTCTTCTCTTTGTAACTGTAATGTTATGGAAATTTCCCAGACACTAAATAGTTTGCTATGTCAGCAAACCATGGGCTTCTTGTTCATATGGAAAAAAGGTGCTCATCTGGAAAACTGTCATTGACCACTTCACTATCTTGCCCATGTGTGAGCCTAGATAGAAAGTCAGCCGCTACATTGTGTTTGCCTAGCTTGTCCAAAATTGTGATGTCGAACTCTTGCAGGAGGAGTAGCACCCTGATCATTCGAGCACTTGTATTAGGTTTGTTTGTGAGATACATTATTGTTGAATGGTCTGTATGGAAAAAAACTTGGTAAACTGTTATGTAGTGCCTGAACTTGTTAATGGCATGTATGACAGCCAAAAATTCCTTTTCTATAAAAGTATAATTTAATTCTGGCCCTGCCAAATTTTTACTAATATAATATATAGCATAGGGATTCTTGTCTCTCTCTTGTCCAAGGACAGATTCAATGGCTTTATCTGATGCATCTGAGTGGATGTGGAATGGAAGTTCCTAGTTTGGTCCTTGGAGTACCGGAGCTATAATTGTTCTCTCCTTAAGTTTAGAAAATGTTGTCATGCAATGGTTTGTCCATATGAACTCAGTGTCTTTTGTGAAAAGGGAAAACATAGGTGCAACAATCCTGCTATAATTTTCAATAAATCTCCTGTAGTATCTTGTTTGTCCAAGGAAACTTCTCACATCCCTTTGTTTGACAGGTGGTGGCAACGTTCTGATTACTGAAACTTTTGCTTGATCAACCTCTATCCCCCTCTGTGATATATGGTGCCCTAGAACGATGCCTTCTTCCATTAACATTCTGCATTTGTCATTGCTCAAACATAAGCTCATCTCAATACATTTTTTCAATACTAATTCAAGATGGTTCAATGCCTGAGCAAAGTTTTGTCCATAGGGTGTGAAGTCATCCATGAATACTTCCATTTGATCATTTATGAAATCAGAGAATATACTTAGTATGGCCCTTTGGAATGTTGCTGGAGCATTACATAACCCAAAGGGTAGTACTCTGTATGCATAAGTACCCCAGGGGCACCTAAATTTTGTCTTATCTTAATCAGCTGGGTGTATTAAAATTTTGTTGTACCCACTGAAGCCATCCAAAAATGAGAAATACTTGTTCCCAGCTAATGTGTCCAGCACCTGATTGATAAATGGGAGTGGAAAGTGATCTTTCTTGGTTGCTTTATTTATCTCTCTGTAGTCCACACAAATTCTCCATTTGCCTCCTTTTTTAGGGACCATAACCAGTGGTGAGACCCATTCACTATCAGAGATGGGATATATGAACCCAACATCTAATAACTTATGTAGTTCCACTTTGACAATGTCCTTTAATGCGGGGTTCAGCCTCCTTTGTGGTTTCTTGATAGGGATAGAACCTTCTTTGATGTAAATGTAATGTTTGCATATATTAGGATGTATGCCTTTCATGTCTGCATATGTCCACGCAAAAGCTTTATTTTGTTCTGATGGCACTTTGATTAACTGTGTTTCTTGCTCTGGCTTGAGATTGGAATTAATGTTGACTGTCTTTCTAGGCATAATTTCCACTGGATTTGCTTTTTCTGATTGTTCTTCCAGAGATAGCACTTCTGTGTACATTTTATTTAAGTTATGGTTTGAACTTTCGCCTTCTTGTTGCTGGTCTATGTCAAAAAATATTTCAAGACCATCATTGTTAGAATATGCATTTTGTATAAACCTATCTATATGACCATCTTTGTCTATGGATTTTAATGATAGTGCAACATCAATGGTTAGGACAGGTCATAGGTTTTGATTTGGTGTGTCGTTATAATCATTAGTCCAATTTTGATATTCTAAGTCTGAAGATTTCCTGGCTGGTGGGTAAATCGTGATTTTCTTCCTTGCATGTCCACTGGTGATAGTCCTGTTTCCTGATATGCAACCTATATAAGCATCTGCAGTTGCCAACCAAGGTCTGCCTAGTATGATTAGATAACCACTAAGTTACCTTTTTACTTCTATGACTATGAAATCAGCTGGGTATTCCCAGGATTCTATATTGATTATTATGTCTTCGAGCATTCCTTCAGGTCTTTCTGTGGATGTGTCTTCTAGCTAGAGTACTGTAGTTGTCGGTCTGACCATTGATTGGAGTCCTAGATATATCATAGTATCCTTGGTCATTACATTTATAGCAGCTCCCAAATCAATTAAGCTTCTGTCTATCTGTCTGTTATTAATGTTCACATTAACAATAGGGCTTCCTGGATCTAAATATTTGGGGTTAACAATGATGCCTAGCATTAGATCAGCTAACTGGCCCACTACATTGATCGTTGGTGGGTCACGTTTTCTTCTTCCAGGCCTTTTTAAACAATTTTATTTAATGAATTTGTTGCAGATAGGTACATCTCTGATGGCCTGCAAGATCGGAATTTGGATGTTTAAGTGCTTCAATTCGTTTAAAATTGCACTTTCTTCTTCCTCTTTTGTACTTCGTATAAGTTTATCCGAAAATAAAGGGTTTCTGTTTCGTATGAGTGGTTGATTTTCTTCCTTCTGAGGGTTTGGTTCATTAGGATGTTGAAAATGAGGTTGTGTTGTTTGCTCATGGGCCTCAGGTTCTTATATATTCTGCGTGTGTGTATTTTGCAATGTCTTTCCAGACCTTAGATTAATCTCGTTTATTTCCAAGGTCTCTACTACATAAGTGGGAAAATGCATTGTTTCAGTATTGTAGGCTTGCTGCTACCCTGGCCTGTTGTTGTTAGGGTTTAGAACTGGTTGGGCAAGAATTGGTGCAGGTCTGGGGGGTGGTTGATTTGGTGGTGGCGGCATGATGAGTGGTTGCTGCTGCTGTAATGGAGCTCTCCAATTTGATGATGAATAAGGATATGGATTTCCATAATTTGTGGTTGGTTGAGGAAACGGTGGGGGGTATGAAGAGTAAGATTATGGGTAATAAGGTTGATGATATGGTTGGTTTTGCTGCCACTAATTTGGATTTTTCTGAGATGGCCATGGGGCTGGTACAGAGTTCCAATTCTACTGGTTATTTCCCTGATTGTAGTAAGGTTGGTTGTTGGGTTGGTAAGGTCTAGGAAAATTATTCCTCCTTTGATTCACAAAACAGAGCTGTTCTATTTCCCCCTCAGTCGTGGGCTCTTGAATAGCAGCTTTGCAGGAGGGAAACAGAGGACACTTGTCAGTAGAGTGATCGTCAGTGCAGAGGCCACATATTTAAATGGTGTTTAGTGTGCACTTCCCCTTCTAATGCTTCTTTCTACAACAAGGACAAAATACTGCCAAGGCTTGATTAATTTCATTATGTTTCTTTTTTATTTGAAGTGCATCAAGTTGCATGGCCAGAGATTGTAAGATGTTGGTCTTCATGTCATCTAACAGGTTTCCTAAATCAGATTTTGTAAGTGTCGGTCTTAAAGATGTCGATCCACCAGTAAATGTGTGTGTATCCCTTGTCCCATTTTTACTTTTCCTAGACCTAGAGTAGTTTTTGAAGATTTGCAGGATTTGGTCAAAATATTTCTGGAATATATCTCCATCTCCCAGAAGGTTTAAGACTTCAAAATTCTCTTCTTTTACACCTCTAAGAAGGACAAGTTTTAGTGATTCAGGATCTAAGGTGCAATGACTGGCTCATTTGTAGCTGAATTGGAATCTTTGGGAATAGTCTTTTAATGATTCCCTTTCTCCTTGTTGCATCCTAAAGATTTCATCGCTAGTATCCTTTGCTTTGCAGTACTCCCTATATTTTTCTAGAAATTCCTGTTTCGTTTGGTCCCAGCTGAAAATACTATTTCCTTCTAAACTCATGAACCATCTAAGTGATAGATCTTTCAGTGTGGAGGGAAAAAGCCTCAGCTTTTGTGCATCAGTAGTGTAATCAAAGGATCTGCAAACTACCTCAAACTCAAACAGGAATGTGTCAGGATCTTCTGAAGTCAAATGATGGAAGTTTGGCAGATTGTTAGGGTTGATATTCTTCATCCTGGCATCTCCAAGAGGTATGCTAATGCGAACGGTGAACAGTTCTCTAGGTTCCTCTTCTTCGTCTGCCATGGTGGTGTTTGAGCTGTACCTAGCAAATTTGTTGTCTCTGTTTGGATCGTATGTAGAATCAGTTTCGTTTTCAGAGTTTAGGAACTCAAATTGAGAGTGGTCAGAACTGTTGTTACCGTTGTTACTCATAGGATGCCTCGGCAAAAAGCATCCAAACCTATCCCTCTGTCGATGAGGCATTCATTGGTAAAATATTTATTTAATTTTTTTCGTGTTTTTATATATGTTGTTTTTTTCCTTTTTGTTTTGTTTTTTAAGATGTCTCCTAAAAGATTTAGCACCTCCCAGGCAACAGCGCCAAAAAGTGGTGAGCTCTTAGAATGGATGCCTAATGAGGGAAGCTAGACTAGGAGCCTACTTTAATTATCAACCCGGGGGACGTACAAACTTCAGAGGTGCAGGCACTATATGTGCTCTTATAGGATAGTCTTTGTCGTGGTTGGGTGTTGGTATTAATGTTTAAAGGTTTGTCTAAAAAGGAAATTGAATAAGCTGTGAAAAGATTGCCTAATATATGGATGAGAAATACCTATGCTGAGAAGTTTTGAATGCTGAAAACAGTAAACCTATGTTAAGAAGTTTAAATGCTGAAAACAGTAAATATACCTTAAGAATTAACTTGCAGAAAGCAGTAAACCTATACAGATCTATTCTAAAATACCGAAAACTCGATCTCTAATTGAAGAAGTAAATACTGCATTTCAAATACATAAACTGGAGATCTGATCTAGAATATTCAAATGCCCAAAAACTAAGTTCAGAATGCAATTATCTAATGCTGCGAATTAATCATCAATTAACCAAAGTACTGAAAGTAATCAATCTTCATGAGCAACTATAATAATGGGAAAGTGCGTGAGCTTCAAGATCTGGATCAGTGTTTCATAAGTAATGCAATCACAGAGGAAAATAAGTGTCGAAATATGTCTTGGAAGAATGCTGCTACATGACTACAAAAACAGCGTTACCGAACTACAGAATGCGCTATAACTTACTACGGAATCAGAATGGTCGCTTTACTACAGAAATTAAATCGTCCTATTTAAATGCCATCAGAAATACTTTAATATGAGATATATATTAAGTCAACACAAAACACATAATGAAAAATACCTGAACAGTAAAATCTCCTGACTTACGTGTTGGAGGGGCCCTCTCCAACCCGTACTCAGGAGTGGAGAAAACTTATAGACACTGAATTGAAAGCAACATCAATGTCTTTATTCAAAATAGTAACTTCATAGTTCCATAAAGGTCTGTAACACGAATCGTCTCAGTAGTATAAAAACATAAAACAATGGTTCTCAAAAATGGCAACAGGACCCTCTCGCTAGCCGAGAGACCCATATATATATGCCTCTAATGCTTAACCTAACTATATGTCTAATTGCCGATTCCATTTTGAACAGGATTTCTCTCTAGAAATCAGGGAAAAAGGCACTGAACTTTGTATGATCTTTCAGTTCTTCGCTTGATTTACGTGTTTGTCCCTTAGTGTACCTGGACCTACTCAATCATACTCGATTTTCATATAATTAGTTTATTGAACACGCTTTCAAACATACAAGAATAATCTTTAAAGCAACTTCATTAAATAATCAAGGTAAATCATTTCTCCCATAAAACAAGTGTTTTTCATCACCCTTTATTTTGCTTTACTGTGGGGAAAAAGGCTATCAGATATCTATAACTTGGACTCATCGCTTCTTCTGAATCTTCTTCTGGAAGAGGAAGCAATTTGGCAGATTCTTCCTCCACTAGTTGTAGATAATCAAGTGGTTCTTCAAATTGAACAATTCACTCGATGAATATATTTTGGGATATGATATCTATGAGTTTTTAACATTTGTATTATTTATCATATCCAATGAGGATGCACTCAGTACTTTGCGGTTCCAAATATTTTCTCTTGTCAATTAGAATTATAGTCCATGCAGTGGAGCTAAAAACCCTAAGATGTAACACATCAAGCTTGTGACCAATGTAGGCTTTGGAAGGAGTTGTAACTTTGACGGATGAGTGTGGAACTCTGTTCTTAATGTATGTAGAAAAATTCATGGCCTCAGCCCAAATATTTGAATCCAAACCTTTGGACTCAAGCATACAAGTAGCCATCTCTTTCAATGCTCGGTTTTTCCTCTCCGCTACACCATTCTGTTGAGGTGTGTAGGGGACTGCGTGCTGGATTTGGATTCCTTTTTCTGCACAAATTTGCAGTAGCTCTGATTTGATATATTCTCCACCATTATTAGATCTGAGATATTTTAGCTTTCTCCCAGTAGCAGTCTCAAAAAAAGCCTTGAAATTTTTGAATTTTTCAAGCACTTCTGATTTGTTTTTGAGAAAGTAGACCCATGTGAATCTGGAGAAGTCATCAATAAATGTCAGAATATACCTTGATACATTCATGGAGGGATTTGGTAAAGGAACACTGATATCACTGTGAATCATCCCCAAAATACAAGAAGCTCTGCTAGCTTTACCTCGATTGAACTTGTGCTCAGGATGCTTGCCAATGATGCAATCCTTGCATATCCATTTTGAGGATTTGATGTTCAGAAGGCCTTAAACCATGGAATTATTTTGTAGCAGTTGCAAATATTTATAATTTAGGTGTCGAAACCTCTCATGCCATAGCCGGATAACCTCATTTCCATGAGTCAGAAAGGAACTTGGCTTTGCATGTGGCAAGAAGTGGGAAAACTCATATGTTTTTGCAGCATGATTTGCTTTGCCTACCGCAATGAGCTTTCCAGTGGAAATATCAGAAATTTAAACATTATTAGGGTTGAATAAAACCTTCTTGGTAAAACTAGTGTGTGTCATCTGATACAAAGAAAGAAGGTTCGAAGCTAGATAAGGAACATAGAGAAAATTTTGAAAATTGGCATGTTCTAAATGAATAGTACCTTTGCCTTTCGAATAAATTTGTGAATCATCTACCATGTGGATGGAGATGCAGTTGTCAGAGTCTAATGATGAGAAGGATTCTTTGCTTGCAACCATCTGATTCGAAGCTCCTGAATCTATGAGAAGAGCTGTATAATTCGAAACACTTTCCATGAGTGCATGCCCTCTTTCTGCATTATCATTATTGTCCTTCTTCCTTGCGCCATCTGGAAGAGTAATGTTGTTTTTCTCCAAGAGAAGGGCCATCTAATCAATAGTTTTATTCATGCATGATCTTTCTGGATGAAATCCCCTACCATAGTAAGAACACTTTGTCTTCTCCTTTCCCTTTTTCTTGTATTTTCTTGAACCGAAGGGCTCATCTGACTACTTGGTCTTCTCCTTTTGCTTGGTATGATCAAACTCGGTCTTCTCTTTCTTTTGCTTTCCTTTACCATTCATATCTTTGGGTCCTCCAACAAATAGGGCTTGATCTTTGAAGGTTTTTATGGACCCCATATGAACAAGCTTGTCATGCTCTTTTCTTAAGGACTCAATGAATACATTCACGTTAGGAATCTTCCAATTCAGAGTGGTGACTTTTCCCAAAAGGAAAGTAGTGACAAACACTGGATAATATGTTCCTAGCTTCGTAAGTATTGAAAGAATCAGCTGCTCATCTTTCTTCTCAACATCACATTGATTCAACTGAAGCACCAAATGCTTGAAATTGGTGAAAAACTCATTGATGGTATCGAAATTCTCAGGATTTAGGGAAATCAATTCATTCTCCAACTAATAATCCCTCATCTCATCCTGCTTTCCAAAGAGTTTGGAAAGTTGTTCCCATACTTCTTTTGGAGTCTTCAATCCGCTGAGATGGAAAAGAAGATCTTTCAAAATATTGAGACATAAGAAACCATAAGCTTCATCAAGCTTATTGAAGTATTTGTACTTCTCTATGGCAGCATTAGGCTCTGGTTCTCTGCCCATAGTAACTTTGAAGAGTCCTTTGGAGTGCATCACTATCTCTATATCATCCTTCCACTGATGATAGTTGAAAGGAGTAAGGAGATTTTGTGAAGAAGAGTCAATCTTTGTTATAGGGAATGCAATAGGAGACTGTGAGAAACCTGCAATCACAAACAATTTTATTTTTTTTATGTCGACAACCTGCACTTTTCAAGTTGCATCACACCTGGCATAAGCTATCAAGCAAGCTTGAAAATTCAGATGCACAATATCCAGGAATTATGTGGAAAATTTTCAGCTTCTGGTGCAATGTTGGAATATTTTGAGCAAACTTTCTCAATATTCATGTGAAGAACTCTAAAGAACAGTTTCCTTATCCTTCCATTGATCTCATACCATGTAAAATCTAAGCACAACGGATCTATGAAACAAAGACAACAATTACTAGAGATGCATGCGGAAAATAATATGTCAAAACACTAATGCAAATGGTTTGTAACAGTACATGCATTATCATAAACTCCTAAGATAATTACAATGTGTAACAATGGCTACAATAAGCCAAGCAATTCGAATTCCAGATAGGTCATTCGAATTGAATGCATGAGAATGGATTACTTGGAAGTTAACACCACTCGGCACATTAGTTAACCGCTTAACTACCATGTAACTGACTCTAACATACTCTGAAACTGTCTAACTGAGTCTAATTGAATCCAAAACTCAACCGAATGCTCAAAAATAGGGGAGGGCGCCTTTCTGTCTACAGTTAACTGAATATTAGGTGAAAATAACACCAGATGAAGTCAACCAGTGTAGTAGGGTGCCTTCTAGTCTCGAGGTGGCTAAATAAACTAATAAATGTTGTCAATTGGAATGATTAGGGCGCTTTAGTCATGCAAATCACTCCCTAAATGATGGAGGAGGCCCAGTTAACTCATATTGATGGCCCAGTTGACTCCCTGAATGTAGGAGGCGGCCCAATTTACTGAAACTATGATCTACTGATGATGTAAGCACATGATTATGTCAAAATACTTAGGATAAGTGGAAAATTAAGGTGTGAAGCTCAAATAAATGATGTGTGGTTGGAAAATGCTCCAACGCCTTAGACATAGTTGATCCAATATAATAAATAAAAAAATATCAATAATTGAAATAAAACAGCATATAATAGTTAATTTTAGTAAATAATTTTTTTTACCACAAGAATATTTTATATATCACAATGTCAATAATGTAATCGTAAATATTGTGAACAATTTAATGTTTTGAGAACACTCAGGTTTTCGCTCCTTCATCTCCCTCCTTCTCCTTCAATACAGAATTATTTTATTACACCACCAAGTGCAATTGCTAGTTATTACGTCGTAAGGCGTTTTATAAGTGGGAGTCGACTCTCTGATTTTTTTTTTATTCATTTGCAGCCATTCGATCATCTTCCAATGATTGGAATAGGATGGGTTGTCCGATCTGCCAGCTCCAAAATGAGGCGGTGCGCTACAGTACAAGTTGCATTAAATTTTCTCTTCCAACTTCAATGCAGCACAACTTGTTGTCCTGCCTCACCTTCCTTCATTGAATCCTCCAACTGCTGCCCTGCTTAAATTGTACAACATTGACAACATCAACAATTTGGCTAGTGTGTGAGATGATACCTAAATGCGTTGTTGGGCTTCAAGTCCAGGACTATCAATGACACCTCTAGGAATTTGAACTCATGGAATGGCTCCAACTGCTACCAGTGTTAGGGACTCGAGAGTATCCTGCAATAATCAAACCGGATGCGTTGTGGGGATGCTACTACAAGGGATCATCTCTGGTGATGACTTCATATCGGATACCCGAATGAAGGGTACACTCTTGGAGTCCTTGGGAAATATTTAGTTTCTGGAAGTTTTGGATATATGAGGTTTGAATCAAATCACTGGCTCCATTCCATCGTCGCTTTCTATGTTATCAAATCTTCAAGAGTCATATACATGCATCAATAACTATTTTTCCTTCCTTATGAGGATATTCATCCTGTATATCTATACTCGCCCCCCCCTCTGGGAACATTGTTGATGATCTCTTGGCCCTTTTAGAGAAGTGTTGTCAATAGCGAGGATTTACAAACAATGACTTTGCCAATGTTGTCGATGCTTTCTCATCCCTGCTCTTCCAAGGTTGTGGATGCTCTCTTAGCCCCGCTCTGCCAAGGATTCCAATGCCAGTGTTATCAATTCTCTCTCATACCTTCTTTGCAAAAAATTTCAAAGGCCAAGATTTGCAGACTATGTTCTCTTGCCCCGATGATGCGAGTTTGGTAGGTTGCAACACCATGACTTCTTGATAAAGTTTACATAACTTTTAGGATAGGGCGACTGCGGATCGAATCCTTTCAAGGAAATTTTCTTCCATTTGGAAGGTTAATTTTTTATATTTTGGTGGGTAGGTATTTCCTTTAGTCATTTATCTCCGTCGTGCTATGAGGTCAAAATGTGCTCTCCTTGTGCTAAAATGGGCACAAGGATTGCATATTTTTTAATATACATTCCTTTCGCTGTATTGTCCATGAATGGAGGTTAGTAATAAATTAAATTAACATTATGTTGTCAGTGTATAGAGGGTTTCATGTAGCAGCAGTACTACTTTTTAGATGCTTCTGCTGTGAGACACAGAGAAAGATGTAGTGATAGCTAAGGGAAAATAGGGTTTTAATGTTCCTTAGAATGAGCAACATCCCTCCTTCCAATACAAATGAGTCGATTCCTTCCATCTTCTATCTGAAATAGATTTACGCACAGCGGAAGTGAGCTTTAGCTCATATACAAACACACATGGAAAAAGCTACAACTCTAACATGCCTCTCCCTTGCTTTGATACTAATGTGGGAATACAGGGGAGTGCTGCACACAGTAACGACAACACTTACGCATCATTGCAAAACTAAATTGACACCTATAGGAGGAGTTTCAAAAAGAAAATAATAATTCTACAACTGTTTCAGCAAACAGCGAGCTACATTAATGGAGTTTTAGCAAACTATATTCTACAAGAAATGAGTTACAACAATGAATTTAACATAAATTTATGAATCCCCTACATTTATAAAACTTAGTGTGTTTCAGCACACTCTGTTTCAAAAAATTCTGAAATCTAACTTGCTACAACAAAACTAAACATTCCACAATGAGTTTACAACTCATAAACAGAGCATCATAAAAATATAGAGTATTAGGTTAATTTAACACTTCTAATGGAAATCATACACACTCAGAAAATTATCATGCTACAACAAAATCAAAACTTAAACATTCATCAATGAGTTTACAAACTCATAAAGACAGAGAGGAACAAAGCATCAAAAGTACAGAGTTGAAACTATGTTTTCCATTCAACTCAGAATTCATACTCCTCACCATACTTCTATATGTGAAAAAACCAAGATTATATGGGTATTTATACACCAAAAACATATTCGTTCATTTAATTCAATTTGACCCTTTGTTGTAACAAAAAAAAAATTTAATTCTTCAAGAGTAAATACTCTGCCTCTTCGATCTTTGACAAGCTACAATAGAACTGGTGAATGTCCCTTTGAAATTTAATGTGTTGCAATGGGAACGATGGATGCCTCTTTAACCATCTGGTAAGACATGCTTCACATATGATCAGCAGAAACATAGGCTGTAAATGCCTCTTCAAAAATCAATGTGATGCGCTTCCCCTTTGAAACTTGACAAATTGAGAAAATCAAAATGGTGTGGCAGTGGATGAAACTATTTTTCAGAAATAAAATAAGTTATAAATCAGGGCGGTATTTCCCTTTCAGACGTTGGGGTGGTGATGTAATTAACCACTTCCAACATCCTCGCCCTTAATTAATTCACCCAAAAATACATTAGACACGAACACAAACAACTACAACTTTACAAGAATAACAAAATAACATTCCAACTATAATACATGTTGGTCCAAGTCTCAATGAGGCTTACATCAGTGTAAAAACAACTCAAAATATTGTTTTACATTATTTTTAGCAACATTCTCGTGCAACTTATCATCATATTTTGCATGAGCTTTTATTTTTCTTTCGATTCCAAAATTTTCACTAGTACAACATGAGAAATTAATGACTAAAAAAATGACTAAAATTAGACTATAAACGACTATTTTTGAGCCGGTGACTAATAGTATCCGATTTCCACTATCTTATCTCTAGTCGTATTTCACTAGTCATTAATTGGTTAACTTATTAGTCATTGATTTAGTTATTGATAGTCACTGATTAAGTCAATGATTTAGTCATTCATACTCACTGATTTAGTCATTGATAGCCACTGATTTAGTCACTAATTTAGTCATTGATTTAGTCATTGATTGCCACAATTAATGACCAAATATATAACTAAATAAACTACTAGATGATAACATATTAATGACCAAGCTAAATACGACTAAACGTTAGTCGCGCTATAAGATACTGGAAATTAGCTACTAATAGTCGTATATATGCGAATTTAGTCGTTTTCTTAGTCACTAATTTATGATAGGGTACGGAGGAATCGAACCACCAATCTCCTGCCTATAATTAGGCAGGTGCTCTACCATTGAGCTAGCACCCTTTAAGAAGTTGTTATTGCTTGACAAAGATGATATTCAAACAAATTTTGTATCATTCAAGCGTACAAAATAAATATTACCAAGTTACTATAGATCCATAATGGATTACCTTGTACTAGTCCTTCAAGTCTTTCAAATTCATTTATTAAGTGCAAATAAATAATCATGTGCAGAGAAATATGGAAGATTATGTATGGGAGGAGCGAGTAACAATTTTTTCCCATCCTACAGCCTATTAGCGGGTATCTTATAGGTACTTGTTATGTTTCTAGATGGTAGTTTATTCAGGCTATAAATAACAAACAATACGTATTAAGGAAATATAACGATGGACTGTATATGAAGTTGGGAAGTTCTAGCAGAATTTCTCATGTTTAGGAATTCCAAATGATTGTTTCTAACAAAGTATCATATGATGAAATCTATGAGATATTTTTGACTGTCACCAATTGTATCTTTTTGTTGAAGCTATGGTATGCATATGTGAGAGAGGTATAACATTCCTCATCATACTTTTGGACAATGCTTAATGAGCATCTACTGAATGTATCTTTATTATATCTTAAAAAATTATGATTTTTTTTCCACGAGAAAATAAACAAACAAATAAATAACCAACAATGCAAAACATACTTGACCATCACGACGAGAGTCTAGATCTATAGTAAATATGATACTCTAAAATGAATCCAACAACCAGTACCATAAACGGGAAGATTCATCAATAAAAGTGGGAATCGTGCATGAGGGATTTAGCTGGGTGAATTCCTTACATTTACTCATTTTTCTTCTGTAGATTAAAGTTAGTGTGTCTGTTTTTTGGCCTATGTTCTGCATAGGAGCCACTGTAGCCACCCTTTGGTTGCCAAATGTAACACTTGATCTAAATTCAATGTTTCTTTAATATAGTCTAAACTTATAATATAAAGAAAACATATTATTTTGTTATGTTAACTTTCAATCAGCAATTACCTGGTAACCCATCTCCAAGAGTGATGCCAAAGTGAGTCGGAATGTTTGACCCTTATTGAAAGACACAAAATTCCTAACATTCTCCAGTAGAAAGAATCTTGGCCGAAAACAATCAGCATAGGATAGAAATCCTAAGATCATCTCACATTGCACTTTGCTCCAAACTCTCTGATTGAATCGATTCATTCCAGAAAACCCCTGAAATAAAATTTAATGATTGTCTCATATCCAGATTTTCCCAAGATTATTGGAATCACTGAGGAATGCAGTAACTATTTCTATAGCATTACAGTTTTGTTTAAGCTTGACTCTTACAAAAGGTTATATGCATTGACAAATACATAGAAAGACAACAGTTATTAGAAACAAAGTCATCCAACTAAGAACAAATATCCTACATTAGGAAGAAGCATGATTGAACTAGACATATTGCAGCTGACAAGACTGTAACAAGAGATTTGAGGCACCATTCTAGCATGGAAGAAGCTTATGGAAAAGTTAAACATCAACATTACTGTACTCTTATTTCAAACAACAGTGAAGTGGCAAACTGATTACCTGACAAGGTGGCCCACCATTGATAAAATCCACTTTCCCAGGCATAGGTAGGTTTTTCCTTTGCTCATCTGTAAGCTTTGCAGATAGCTCAGCAGCCTCTGCTGTAGAAATGCAGTCCTCCTCATCCCCACCCTTCTCCATAATGGACCTACTAGTGCATCATTCAGACTATCAAACACTTAAAGAGCATGAGCCATGAGAACAAACAAGTTAAAGAAATTTAATTTGAAATACAGAAAATAGTCATGTCTAAATTCTAGTTAATAAATTGAGGCAAAAATTAATCATGAGCATACTTCTTAGTTTGAAAAATCAAGTTAGACACCATATGTATACACCACACTAGTTTGCATGTCTAAAGTTACCACTATGAGTGACTAGCACTTCCAATAATAATTACCTCAGTATAACATTGCAATTATCACAGAAAATCTCAACTTCTGGATGGTTTAGCTTGAAAGCCTCAGCAGCAGGCTCTTCATACTCAATGGCCCACTTAGTTAAGCTCACTCCTACAAAATCCAATAAAAGAATCTCAGCTGTGTAGTAGAAAAGCAAAAACATGTCAATAAAAAGTCTAGAACTGTTTATGAATGGCTTTTTTAATAAAACAAAAGTTATTGAACTTTTAATAAGTCTACAATATAAATTTTATGAAATTCAAAGCAGTGTATGAGAATTGTAATCTAGTCATGGAAAGAGAGACTATTGGATACGGTAAAATTATTCTCATATCTATACTCCTGTGCATCACTATGGTTTTTGACATCCAAGGAAAATGAAAAATCTATATCAGCACTTGTATATGCTTTACAACCTATACAAGTGAAAAGGATATGCTGGTATAGATTTTTCTTAGATGTCAAAATAAACATAGTGATCACATGCTTTGGTTCACTTGTGTTTAGGGAGGACTTTGGTCCTCCTGTTCAGGGTTCCAATCCTATCCAGGGGTTTATGATTAGCTGAGGGGCCTGGCTAGGGACAATGCCATTGCAGCTGGCATTACTAGACCATGTTTATCCAGGGTGGCCCCCAAATTTTTCTTTGGAAAAAAAATAGCCTTTCCAGCCAAATATACATCAACATCTTAAACCATTTGCAGCAACACTTATCTGCAGCCTTTATTGTGTTTACCTGGGCTGATTTAAATCTACTTTGGATTCTTTTGTAGTTTTGCATATTATATGCCTTATGTGTGCTTAAAGTGTGCATGAATAACAGGGGCACCATAGGTACCTGATTGCTGTAATCCATGTGACAAACCTCCACATCCAGCAAAGATGTCTAGAGTCACAAGGCAATTCTGACAAGGACTTTTCATTTTGTCTTCTAAAGGAAGTTCCCCTACAACAGCCTTACCCTTTATCTTTGCATCTTCCCTATCCACATGAGCCTTACCCTTTGCATCTTCCATGTTTTTTTATGAACTCAGCTTAACATTAGCAGACAACTGCAAGCAGCACACAGTGAGTTTCACGCAATGCATTGGAACAATGGAATCCTGCTCCTCTGTTGAAGAATTAGAGTGAAAGGAAAAGAAGGAAAAGAAAACCACTTACTTGCTTGACAATACCCTTTGAGGGATCAAAGATGCAACTGCACCAGAAGGTATGGTCCAAAATAGCATTGCCTAATACAGCTGAAAAATGGTGCTGCCTCCTCACACCACCTTTTCCATGTATTGTGCCCACACTTAGAGTGGCAGTTTCCTCACTGTAGTATATATGTACAAATTATTTGAGCTATTATTTAGCTTCATTAAGTCACAATTTAAAGCATCTAAGGCCTTCCAAGTATCAGAATTGTATTCAGCAATCTAACAAAAAGGCTGCCATTCCAAAAGAAACTATTAGACTACTCTTGAAATATTTTTTGGCTGTGTGACAGTCCGTAATCATCAATACAAATGGATTTTTTCTTGTTTGCTAATTGTGTACCATGATGTTTTCTAGAGCTTGAGTATATAAGACAAGTGCAGGATAGAGCTATCAAATTTTCATGGACAAAATGATAAAAGAGTATAAAATAAAAGCCAGGGATATAATTTAGCAAATACCTTCCTTATGTCAGTAGTGTAGGCTTTCTCAGACCCAACATCTTCAGGCCTATAGAATCTTTTAACTGTAACCTTTGCTGACTTCAAGTCAGCTTTCTTTAAGCCATATGCAATTTTGATTTCCAAAATTTGGCAAATGGCATAGGCTTTAGGTCCTTTATTTCTGCCTGCTTTGAATATTTCAATTTCCTTTTCTTTTCCCGGCGGTAACTGCTAAGGGAGTCTTGTTGATCAAAGGATGCCAGAAATCTGGTTCCTAATGTATATTTTGAATTTATTTATGTTTTAGTTAGCTTGGGGAAGAGGTTTTGACATGCATTGTATATACAATTCCACACTCTGCAATTTTGATTGTAAATATGTTTATGTGTATATATTTAGTATTTAAAAAAAAAGGATCAGTATTCAGTGTGTCTTCAAGGACGAATTCACTAGCGTTTTACTTTGTTTGGAGATTGTTGCTCTCTTGTTTGTATTGTGTTTCATGGGATATGGCATTCCCCGCAAAACTCGCCTTATTTATTCTTTGGAAAATCAGGGGTAAGTCTATATTTTATCATGAGGTCAGCTCTCTGTACACATCTTGTTCTCTATTGTAGGATGAGGTATGCCATTAGCTCCTAGCAAAGGGCACTCTGTTAATCAAATATGCCCAATCTTTGGATTCAACAGAGTATTTTGATTTTTATTTCAATACTAGTAGCTCTGAGGAAGAGGTTATGATATCCATTGTATTATACCCTTCCACTTTTTGTAAATATTTTTTCTGTAAATATAAGATGTATTTTTGAAAAAGTTTAAAAAATAAAATATAAATAATTTAAAATTAATAAATAGCAAACATCAAGAAAAGTAGAATGAAATAATCGGGAAAATTAGAATGATAGACATAAACGACTATTTAATAGAAAACTCATGTATATGTTAACTCCCATAGATAATTACACTTAGCTCTCCACTTCATCAAACTCTTCACTGGGGTAAAACAAAACTTTTAAACTTTATCCTGTGGCAGCCATTGAGGACAATAATTTTCAAATCTAGGTATGAAGGATACGGTGTTAGACTTAGGACTGCGATCTAGTGTCCTTTCCTTTGAGTGTTGTCAAATGTTGGAGTGCAACCAACATGTTGTAGTGCAATTTCCTTAAAGCTATACAATTGAAGGTAGACAACGATTGGAGTGCACCCAACCAGGATGGAGCAATCTCAACAAATAATTCTCACACCCTTCAACTATTATGAGTGGAAGAAACAGGTGATGGTCCTCTTAAGGAGTGAAGGCCTTTATAGGATCACAGTGAGAACTGAGGTTGAACCAAATTTAGCTTTAGAAAAACAAAATTGGTTTAATAGAATGGATGAAGCCTTTGAATGCTCCGTCTCTCTATTTATCCAGATTTATTATTTCATGTCAAATCTGCTACAACACCAAATAAAATTTGAATGAATATGGAAGGACCATCTGGAAATCGAGATGTGGTAAGAGGACATCAACTGTAGAACGAGTTCATGAGCTTGAGCCTGTATAGTTTTGAGACTATCCAGGAATTTTGCACCAGATTGAAATCACTGTTGTTACAACTGAGATTATGCGGTATTTACAAAAAGGATGATCAACTCATCCTGTCAATTCCATCCAAACTGGGGCCATATTATTCAGGGTTTATATCTAGCTTTCATAAAACTAAGTCTTCTCTTGGAGCTGCCTGGAAATTGCCTTCATTGGATGTTCTTGCAGCTGATCTCACTCGTGAGTAAGAGAAACTTATTCATATGGGGGGCCCAAAGTCAACGAAGGCACAAATACAAATCATGGAAATAAGCGCAACAATAAACATAAACAACAAGGCATACTCACTCCTCAAGTATACCAAAAAAGAGAGGGGAATCCCTCTATGAATCTGGATCTTGATCTCTCTATATAGATACATAATTCACGTTATAAAAAGTATCCACTTCATCTTGAAAGGATCGCAACATGCTTCATTATGCCACAAATTTTATCTGGATAAAAACATTTGGGTTTTTTATTCGGGTAGTTACGTTAGATCAATGGCAAGTTAGAGTATTAAGTCACTGTCAGGGTTCTGTTCTCACACTACTTCCCCCCCACCAACATGGCATGGGTTTCAAAGAAATGAGGCATGGCGGATGCAAGTCCCATTCGACTTTGACATAATGGATATCCCTCATCCACACTTGGCACCTGGACACCTAAGCCAAAGGAAAAATACTATTTGTGTTGCGGGCCCTCAGAGTGTTTCTCAGAGAGCTTCAAAAAGGAAGAAAGATACAATAAATATAAAAATAAGACTTCGATGAAAACCCTGAAAATTCAACTAATAACTAATATGAACCAAAGGCATATTGTACTCAAACAACCCCTCTTATAAACACGACATGTAGAAGCACGTATGCAGAGCACTTACAAAGCATTTATAGCAGTGGATGTTGATTACTGTTAAAAAAAAGTATAAAATATTAAGGCTAGTTCAACGATGAAGAAGGATGCATGTCAAACCACCAACAAAGGCCCATTTCCCTCGGAAACACAGAGAAGCAATCAGGGTTGGGACCAAGGGTTAATACTGGGTGATCTTGGCAAGGCAAGTAATAGCAATAATGAATACACATTCATCAAACAATCAATAATTTATATTGGAAAACAATGCTAATGCAACTTAAAAATTAAATATTCAACTGACTGACCTGTGCAGAAATCTCTTTGGTCGCAAATTGTTTGCTAATGGGAGGACAATAGAGCTTCACATTACCATTATCATCACGAACACGATAGGAGACCTGCTTGGACTCTTTGGATACCTCTAACATCTTTCTCCCAATGAATCTCTTCACAGAGAAAAAGTGTTCTCGAGGTTTACAAAGGTACTGCCGCTTCGCAATTTTCCCTACAAGATGGTCTCCATTCTTAGAGTATTCAACACCGAAATATTAGATGGTCTTCTAACTTGATATGTTGTAGGTATTAAACTTGACAAATCCTCTCAGGCCTCGTAGTGTGGTGGTTAGTCTAAACTTGGAGTCAACGCAAGTTTAGAAAATTTATGTAGCTGCCTGAAAGTTATGTAGCATGCAGGAAAATTTGGCATATAATAAGCAAACCATATCAAAATTGCCTAGGTCGAACAGACCTAAGAGTGACACCAATATGGTCCAAATATTTTAAAACTTGCGATACTTCCCCCAATATATGAATCAAACAGTAATGCACCATATTTCAAGATGAACATATAACATCAAGAATATTGATTGAGACCCACACAACCATACTAAAGCATGGCATTCTTTACAAGTTTACATGCCAAAATTTAGTGAATGGAACACCCTAAACTAAAATTCAATCCCTTGTTCAAGTCTACTGATGACAACTTTATTTGCAAGTCAAAGAGAATGATGAATACCTGCACGAAGAGATCAATTTCTGGTGCAAAAGCACAGATTGGTGCGAGATATTGGGCTAGAATTTTGATACGGTAGCACCTGAATCATTCCTTATTTATTTGATGGTTTTCCCAGAAGCCCCAATCAAACAACCAACTTGAGAATCTGCAATGAGAAGGAACGTCATGTTTGGGCCTACATGTCATGAACCAACTTTAGTCGTTGCATTACTTTCTCCACTTTCCTGCAGGACCAAAGAATTTGCATTTTCGGACATAAACATATTAACTTCTATAATTTGGATATAAATACAGAGATCTATTTAATGGGTAAATGTGTAAAATTCAAATTAATCTAAAAATTTGCTACATTAAAGGAGTGATTATGCTTCCAGTAAGACTAATTTGGACTACTTGAAATGGTTCTATTGGGATCTTTGAGTTCTACTTCCATTGAAGGGCCTTCCGCTTTTGGGTCTGGCTTCTTCGCCCTTTTCCTAGGAAGCAGGGTTTATACATATAAAAATACATCCAACAGGAACCATTATCATTAGATAGTAATCCATATTAAAAACACATTACAGAAATTATATTATGGGGTAACCCATTTTAATATCAATGTAGAACTGAAGCTTTGGGCAGAGATGGCTTTCAGGCTGCTAGGTTCGATTGTAGGCCTGTTCGCCACATTCAAAGAATGATGTTCGGATAACAGTGCCAAACACAAAAAAAGGAAATAGCTCATGGTGAATGCGCAGAGTTCCAATGTATTTAATGAATAGCTCAAATGCAGGGTCCACGGTTAAAATATAGGCACGGGGCAGAGAGAAAGCTTGCGTGCATGGTGTAGACCTGGCGCATGATTAGCTCTAGGAATTTACTAAAAAGAATGATTTGATCATTCGAAATTGAGGTGCGAAGGATGGGAATAATACATGCACTTGGATTACAGCCAAAATGATCTATGACATGGTGTAAACAGAGGACGCAAATGACTAAGCATCCCCCTAATACTTTGCTGCAGCCTTATTTGGGGAGGGTTCTATAGTGTTTGGACCTTACTGGAATTTATTGTGCCCAGATCTATAAATATGTTTCCTAAGAAGTCAAAGGATGTCCATTCCATGCCCACAGGGTCCAACAAGAAGGAATATAGATCTTATATGCCCCCACAACCTCTTTCCAACGGTTAATGAATGACCAAGATGTACATACCAGAGATCTCATGGCTTCGAAAGTCCTTAGAAGCGGTCATATTTAAGGTGATGAGAGGTTAAACCTACATTACTGGATGCGCCAGGTGAAAATGTTGGATCCATTGGGATACAACTAGAATCCACTGTGGAACCATTTCCTGTTTTTCCTGAAATGGATCCTGATCAACTTGGACTAGTCCTGACTTTTATGGAGAGTTTCTGGCAATTTTTGACTTTGGATCTTGTCAAAAACACATTATTGTTGGAGGAGAGGTATGTTTATTATCAAAACCATAAATACATTAAGCCATAAGTCCTTCTCAAGTGAATATGATCATTTCAACCCCATTAAAGTAGATATTTGTTTCACATCCACTAAGTGCTTGTGCCTTGAATAAGATAAGATGGGATAAGATAATTTTATTAATGTCCACTAAATGACCATAAAAGTAGGTTGATGGGACATTAATAGAAACTAAGAACTAGATGTTGGAGCTATTGGTAATTAAAAAATAATCACTTCAAGTTCAGGATTCAACATTTACAAGCACTGAAAACTATGGGTAGATTATTTATTAGCTTCATGTTCCTCATTAATTTGATTCTATGTATCTGGTTTTTTGAACTAGTTCTTCCTCTAGTTAAAAAATAGAATATAGTGTAAAAGGAATGCAATCTCACGTGGCTACACTTTACCTGGTGACACTTCTGATCAATTTCAATTCCATCTAGAATCCTATATTAAGTTCAGTACCATCAAAGTACAAATCAACTTTACAATATAAAGATAAATATCAACATTACAATGAAAACTATCTAGACAAAGTAAGAGAGTGAAAACTATCAATACTAAAAGATAAGATAATATGAAAACGATATAAGATAATGAAATAATGAGAAAATGAGGGATAAGATAATATTGTTTTTCATACTTAAAGATAAGAGAATATGAAAACAATCTAAGATAATACTAAAACTATCAAGGAATTTTCACTCTCTTGCTTAAATAAGATAATACTCTTGCACTCGTACAAAGCAAATTATCAATACTATCTTACCTAGTAAAGTTGATATCAATATAGTTATATAGTCTCTAGCAAACTATCTAGAAAATAGAGAAATATAACATCAAAGGATAAAGGGGAAAAGTCTAGTTATATAATATGAAAAAACATAAGAGCAGTAGGATAATGTTGGTCATGGTCATCAAGGAAGGGGCCCCATCTAGAAATCCAGGGATCACTACTCTAGATTATATCTTTAATTCAGTGATGGAAAAAGACAACCTCTTAGGTACAATAGAATTCAATGGATTTGTAGTCTAAGAGTCCTTCTAGCACCACTTAGATTTTTTTCCCATCAGCTTCACATTTAGATGAACCCCCATATTCTCTGGAGCACCATACTTCTCAAATTTGTTCTTTAGTGTTTAAGACTAAAGAGTAGTTTGTATTCAAATGCACCCCTATTACGAGTTCAAAGTTTGATTCTTCTATCTCTTTAGGGATTCATGCTACTCCCTTTAGGATTTCATGGCTTATAAGGATTAAAGGTGCTTATCCCTTTTCTTCCATGAGATGTTTGACCTACGCAATCAACTCTTCAGAGACAAGTCATCTAAAATGGGCTACACTAGGTTGATTACTTCCTACTTTTCTCAATCTCACGGCATGAATAGGAAGAAACTCCATGAATAACATTTAGGTCTAAATGGAAGGTCTGTGGGGCATTACAAGTCCAGGGATACCCTTGGCCTCACACCAATCACACAATTTTTTATGGCCTCAAATGTTAGAGTGTTTTTTCGGTGCAACAAGATTCATCTCCTTTTATGGGACTTCTTCATGAGTCTCTTCTGAAGAAAAATTCTATTACATAGATATCGGTTCATGGTAAACGATTCACAATTTTCAATTATGTTTGCTAAGATGGTACAGAAGAGGAAATATTTTGGTGGAATGTTGTTTGGGAAAAATTTCATTGTTGCTATGGTACTCTGTTGGCGTTTACAAATAATTCGCTCTTCTGGAAATGACTGTAGAGTTCTCACAATTGAAACACATGAATCTTCTACACAACATAATTTGAAGATCCATAGGTTTTATGATCCCAATGTGACTTCTACTCTTCAATAAAATAAAACCAACAAACATAAAATGAATGAAAAATAAGAGGAATCCTTCCAAAGGTCGATGGATGAATGGGAGAAAAGTTCTGATAATATTTATGTTGACTCTTACTTTAGTTATACTGTTGGGAATACTGTAAAACATTGGGACACCAAGAGATAGTAATGGCTAAGATCCCATCCTCATGTAAATAACTATACAGAAGGAGGGAGGCCTTGTATCTCGATCTTGACAGGCTCATGGCCTCATCCCTGCAAGAACCCAATTGGGGATAATCTCCTCCTAGGTTCTTCAATAACAAGGAGGATTACTACATGATCTATGGCTTAGACATGTTTTAGAACACAATTCTCCTTCATTGGAGGATGATTACTTTCTGGGCCAAGATTCCTTTCATTAGGGTAGCCATGGTAGCTCACCATGAAGATGAATGGATATGGTGGATGGACTATATACCAACAACTAGAATTTAAAATTGTATTGTAGATTCAAATATATTTGAGAATATAAAAATAACAATCGTCTCTGAACAAATATTATTTAATGCAGTAAATAGCATATATAGAAGATTCAAGGTTATGAAGATTGCACTCACAGTCATATTTATTCTCAAACTTCCTTGGTAAGATGATGCTTCAGAACTTTCCTCCCTGTTTCATCATATTTCTAACAGTTAATCTAACTAGTTGAAAGATTGAAAGGACAAAACTGAACTTAAACCCTATTTATGTGGAACTATTGCCTTCATCACTTACAATGACAAGCTTAAATATTGAATAACCTGCGTGCTGGTCAGGTGGAGCCCGAGGGGAAAGGATTTAGAGTCTGCAGCAAAATATTTCAAGGGAAACCCTTTGGATTCTGTGGCAAAAGAATATAAGAGAAATCCTTTGAATCTTTAACATGTGAATCCCGTTCCAGTCAGGACCAAAAGACGACAGGGGAAACCTTCCCTGGGAATTTATTCCACTAAATCTCCTTGTTTTGATATCTTCTTCGCAGATATCAAATTTTAAGCAGCACTCTTCTCCAAAGAATGGTGACTCAGCTACTACTTAGCGCCATTGCAGAGAAAATCTTGTAAACTGCTACATAATGCGACCTCCAATCAAGTCATTTTGACACATAGGTAAGTCGAATATCAAGCTCGAATCGAATCAGACTATAATCTCAAGTCAAAAAATCCTAAAATAAACCATCAAATTAGACTCCAAGCTCAAGTCGAATGTCGAGAAAACCCTCGAAGTAGATTGTAAGCCCTAAGCTAACATTCGCTTAGCTTGAAATATTTCTGAATGGGACTTTCACTCCTACCTTTACCATTTAAACTACTGGATTACTTTGTGCTTCAATCAATCATTCAATTTGATTGTCTTAGGTTCCTTTCGTATTGATTCCAAAATCTTTCATTTGCCTTCCTTAAATTAGCTGGAATCTGACGAAGATAATTTCTTTCAGCTCACTACTGCCAGTTATGTAATTTTTTTGCCTTGACCGTGGCCCTCACCAATCGGGTTATGCACCTACCTATCACTATAGCTCTATTATGTGGCATCCTTGGAGAAAAATTGGAACCCTTTGGTTTGCAAAATTATATCTCAGGGCTGTGGAACTCGATCACTTATGATATCCCTTTGTATTTTCTCTCACGTTTGCGTTTTTTTGTGTTTTTTTGGTTGTTTATATCATGCCTTACTTCGACGGAAAAGCACATATGAAATTCATCCCATATGCATATGCACTCGAGGAGGGGTTCCATTTTTTTATGTAACCAATCTTTTCTTTTCACAATTTATACCTTTAATAGTTGTTTTACATTCATATGATGCGCTAATATCCCTCCCATTATGTCATGTTCTTTCCTCTTAAAGCCAATATTATATCTTCCATCATTGGAAAAGAAGGTCTATAATCTAGATCTAAAGGTTATTTTCCCAGGCACATAGCAGTGGAGCAGGGCCCCACTTTATTTGATCTCATCTCAATCTAAACCCCATTCCTCTCCATGCATTTGTGATCAAAATAAATTGTTCACGGATCCTTTATAAACAATCAAGGAAAAAAAAATATTAGTAAAAACATGTGAGCAAGTAGGATTTGAAATCACCACACCATTAAGACATGAATAAATCAAAGGAGGCTCAAACACCCTCAATCCCAAGCTAATAATCCAACTAAACTTGAGGAAGAAATCAAGACTCCATCTGGTCATAAGATTCCAAGTGCAATTCAAGTAAGAGAGTTAGTTAGGCACACTAATAAAATATATTGAAATCATTTGGGAGCATCGATCACCTTAAACTCTTAAGTCATAAGGGATAGCAAGAGACAAACAGTGACATTGAAAAACATTTTTTGACTCCTCGACCCGTAGAGCCTACAGTGTGTTGAGGGCTATTTTTTCATTAATATAATTATATCTCGGGGCTATGGAACTCAATCACTTATGATATCCCTTTGTATTTTCTCTCGCGTTTGCGTTTTTTGTGTTTTTTGGTTGTTTATATCATGCCTTACTTCGACGGAAAAGCACATATGAAGGGGTTATTTTTTCATTAATATAATTATAACCATTTCAATATTAATATATTTCAGTCATTAATATATTTAATTGTAAGAATTTTAATATTGGTGCATATAAATTAGGCATTTAAATCAATGGTAGTGTATCTACATGCACTAGGCTATATTTGCTCCTTGGTAGGTGTAGGACCCCAAAGGTCATGGTAAGATTCCTTTATCGAACATTCAAGAGTCAATGTTGGGTTTTGATGTTTTCCCCTTTCATATAGCTTATTGTGTCAAGATGGGAGTTTTATAAAAAAAGGAGGGTTTTTTTTTAAATGGAGGATATAGGCCTTTTTTTCTCCATATGAACACCAAGGTGGTCATTATAACATTCTAGACATATGTGTGATGAGTTGGAATACATTGACAATATCAAAAAATTAGATGAGAGAAACAAAATAAACGGATTTCAACTGATGAGATGCAATAGACTCTTTACTTATCGAAGCTTCAAGCGAGTGTTAAAAGGGTCAAACAATGATGATTTTGGCCAAATGAAATATGAGCACGATAAGTGCGATAAGTTGAACACAATGGTATAAAATTCAAGAAATGATGATGCTTTTAATGAGAAACAATCAATCTCCAAGACATAGCACTAACTGGACTATTGAAATAATCCACTGAATCCATGAGGGAGTCTACAATTTACTAAATTTTAACACTACAGATGGATTCAAATACCCCCTGTAGTGTTAAAAATCCATCTACAATGTTAAAATTTAGTAAAGGGGTCTCTGAATCCATATGCAATGTTAAAATTTAGTAAATTGTAGAAATTCATTGTAAAAATTGTAATTCTCCATTGTCAGAATGACACAACTGAAAATGACCAATTCATATTCTTAATGTTATTTTATGTGGTCATTTTTAGTTTGGTTACTTGTTATCTGGTCATATATTTTAGCCCGTGACCAAATTGGTCATTTATATTGGTCGTTTTTAGTTGGCTCACTCAAGTTTGGTCATTTATCCCTTGAAAAACTGTGGTGACCAAATGTTTTGGTCGCCTGGTCATTTATCTCTCATTTTGTACTAGTGCCCCGAAAGTCCTAAACCCTCTTCTTCAGCTACAATCAAGGAGGTTATGCAATGGTCAGGAGGTTTGGAATCATCAACTGGGGCTCATTATCTACATTAACAATCAAGTCAACCATTGATCCCCCATACATATCATGTATTTCCCATCTGTACAGATTCCAAGAGATACAAATAATTGCATTAAATTAATCACTCATAATAAGTAGTAGAAACAACACTATATCAATGAAACATTCCCCATTCATGACAATAGTAGCCGAAGGAGTCCACTATAACTCTAGTTCCTATCTGTTTACTGATATTTTTGTGCTCGACTAATACAGTTAAGGGAGGTTATAACTCAGAGCCTTTTACATGTGGATATGGATCCTTATCCAAAACACCAAACTAGGGTGCTCAGCAAGGTACCCATGTCAATAAAAATTTAAAGCTATATATGAAGATATAACAACACACAGAACACAGAGTGGGGATATAAATTCGAACCTTTTTCAGAACATAGACTTGCAATTACATACAATCCTAATGAACATTGCACCAAATCCGAATCAATAATATCCTTCCATTCTACAGAAGCAATTTGCAATCCTGGCTAATGGTAAACCATTTAACTAAATGCCTAACTAACCACCAACTGATAATTTGAGCAAAAAAAAATACAACATTTATTACCAACCATATCAACTATAATTAATTTACCAGGGTTATCCCTCAGAATTGTCCCCTGGGAAATCTCTCAAGGTGATTTGAGAACAGCTTTGGTTCAGTCTCTGTCACCAACAACCAACCTCTCACCTCCAGATTAGTGCTTTCCAATTAGAGGGGGTGTAAGACATCGCACTTTTGGAGGCCACATTGCACACATGTTCATGCATCTTGATGGGAGGCCTCACTTGGAGAGGCTACATATGGCCCTTGGAGCATGTTTTGGGATTTCATTTTTGATGAGTTTGACATCCACCTTAGGGGAGACATGTGGCATAACCATATTATTATTTTAGCATTCTTTGACTTGAAAAGTGAGTTGGTTATGAGACAAATCAAGATAACTCAAATCTAGCAAATCAATCAAAACCCAAAAGATGACTATTAACCTTATGTCCTACGACAAGTTTGGGCCCTTCAACACCCAGACCATACCAAAATCCAGTATAGCTATTACAACTTCGAATTTAAAAAGGAACTGCACAGGTATAATCAATCCAAAACAAAATTAATCCACAAGAAATTTGATATACATGCTACACTTTAACCTCAATTACCGAATTGAAATTACAAAATTAAAACCACGCTTATTGTTCATTACTGTACAGGCCAAAGGCTTTGTAAAACTAAAAATCCTCTACTGCTAGAATCCATAAAAGGCCAGCAGGATATCTCATACAAATTTATTATCAATTTATCCTAAAAATGCAATGGACAATCGATTTAAGGCGTTCCATCACAAACCCAAAAGAAAACCCTAGATACCCTATTAGCAACCAATTTATAGCAAATCGATCTGATTCGAAATGGGTTTTCATTTATCGGCACGCTGGCTATATGAGAAGAGTGATGTGATATTAAAGGTCCAAAGCAATTACAACACTGGCCAGTTGGCAGTGCCTCTTGCACATAAAGAACCCAAGAGTTTTGATCACAATAGTAATGAGAGTCCTTTCATTTGGAAAAATTCAGGCTCACATCATTTGTTATTAATGCTTACCTATGTACGTGCCTGATCGGGACTCAACATCGCCATTATCTCAGTTGTATTCCATAAAAATGCCATCATTGGTTAATCTAAAAATATGGGTTCTTAACTTCTCATCAATAAAGGTTTCCAGTGGCGAGTGGCTGATAACATAAATATATATAATATAAAATTTATATATATTAATATAAAATTTATATATAATATAAAATTTAATTACGCGTAATTTTTAAATCTGCCTGTAAATTTGACTATCCAAAAATTTAATTACACATCAACGATGATGTGCTTCTTGAAAAACCAGTTGTATATTACGGGTAAAACAACCAAAAATGGGTAAACGCGTCAATTTTAACCCCTGGGTATAGCCCGCCTTAAGGGAATTCGAACGACAAGAGATATCACCATGCAGGGCTGGAAGAATGGAATTTGATGACAGATTCATCTAAATAATTTTGTTTAATCATATTAATCAATTTAGTTTAATTTTCATGTTTGGTATCTTGGAATTCTGAGTTTAACCTTGAGATTGCAATTTCATCGTTAAATTCTATTTATGTTTTTATGTAGTAGCACATTCACTTAATTTGTGGTTGGTGAACACAGATAGGACAGAAGTTAAGTGTCAAAAATAAGTTATCTTATACTTGTTCTCTATGTTTAGTTTTAATCACTAATTGTTAACAGGTTGTCTGCCACAGAATGCCCATTATCCATGCATCAACTAAGAGTTATATCCATACATGAGCTACCAGTTATCCATATCCATGCATCAACCACCGGTTATTTTTTATATTCTTTTTTTCTTCTTTTATAATTGTTTATTTTGAATTTGGAATGGCTGCCATAAAATCAATCTCAATAGTACACTTGTATCATCCTCATGCAATTTAGGAAATGCATAGGTGTTAGTCCTGCCCAAATTCTAAGGGGTTAGGGTCTCTGAATCCAGTTGCATTGTTAAAATTTAATCAATTGTAAAAATTCATTAACAAAATTCTAATTTTCCATTGTTGGTGTGACACAACTAAAAATGGCTAACATAAATGACTAATTCATATTCTTAATTGTTGTTAGCTAGTCATATTTATATTCTCGTGACTAAATTAGTCATTTATGTTAGTCATTTTTATTTTAGTCACTTGTTATCTAGTCGTATATTTTATCCCATGACTAAATTAGTCATTTATCTTAGTCGTTTTTAGTTGGATTACTTAATATTGCTCAATTTTAGTCATTTATCCCTTGAAAAAACTATGGTGACTAACTTTTTTAGTCACTTAGTCACTTATCTCTCATTTTGTACTAGTGTTTGAAATATGTAAACTTTGTTTTCTCCTTTATCTTCATCTATAGCTTGATATTATTTATCTCTTGCTTCACTCGTGGCTTCAACCATCTCTTCATCTTGACTTTGAATCTTAATAATCTAGACTCCTTTTGCTCAGTAGCTCAATGATGCTTGTTCTCCTTAGCTTCAATTGGCTACTCATAATTAACAAAGTTTAATACTTTGCATTTTTCATCCTTTTCTTCAGCAGCAATACCATTGCATTCAACCTTCTTGGACTTTCAAGCCAATCATCTTTCATATTTTCAATTACATCATTCTCAGCTTCAGCTTCATTATTACTTGGCTTAGAATGCCAAACTTTATACCAAAAATACTTTTGCTTATTCATCTTCAATTTCTTCTTTACCTTCACTGTTTTCTTTGATTCCTCAAATTCATTATGACCAACTTTTGCTGCAAAACCCTTTTCAATTTGCTTAACATCATTCAAATTTTCAATGTCCTTTATGCCAAGGATTGCAATCCAAATATTTTTCTCTAAATACTGTAACGTGGGGATAGAAAGTCCCACAATCTATATTTGACTTCACTAATAGTAATATGTTTAATGTCATTCTGTAAACACATTAACTGATAATAATTCATGATTTCTTCAGGACTCCATGATGTCAAGTTATTTTTAATTGATTCTTCAACCAGTTCATCTTTGGTACAATTTTGTTCATTCAATTCAAACTCATCATCATTTTCGGAGGATTCTTTTTCATCTTCGATTGGTTTCTTACCCGCACACTCAAACATTTTTTCAAAATTATATAAATTATCATAATGTGAACCATATTGTTTCTTTTCGTTTTTCTCTTCTCTGAGAGTTATCACTATCTCTTCATTCAAATCTGCAACAAGGCAATCAAATTTATTCATATCTACTTTTGCAACAAGACTAACATCACCATATCTTGGCTTTTCAAGCCATTGTTCCATGAATTTTAACTCTTCATCAAAGACATCATTATCTACTTCAATAGCTCTGTCTGCAGCAAAACATACAACATCTTGAGTGCTATCATCATGAAACTCTTTTTCTATCACTGCTTCTGCAATCACCAAATCATAAACAGTTCTATTTTTTGCATCATTAGAGATTCCTTTTGATTGTAGTTTATCTATTTAAATCGTTGCAACTTCTATGCATTCTTCAACAATCTTATCAAATTCTTCAACAAAATTGAAATCATCAGAATATTTTCAAAAAACTCACAAACCCATATCTTATAAACAGGTTCAAGCACTTCAAAACAGTGCACTTTATCTTTCTCAAATTCTGATGTTGGTTCAAATTTTGTTGTTGTGGAAGTTTCCGCTCCATTATCATGATCAACATTAACCATTACTTCTTCATGGGCAGTTTCACAAATACTAACTGCTTCATTTTCACCATTTTCATAGCTATCATCAGCAATAGACATTACTGGAATATTCGAAGAACAAACTTCTACACTAGCAGTTACTTCACCTTCAATATTTGGCTTAAAAACCAAGACTTCATCATTTTCTTCCTTTGTACCTACACAATCATTGTCAAACAAATTATTAGAAAAAATCTTATTTTCTTTTCCGTCCTTATCTGCGCCATTCAATATCGTTGCAGATTCTTCCTCAAAAACATCACCAACACTTTTTCTATAATTAGATACACCATTTTCATGAATGCAGTTTTCACAAGCAGCTTTGACATCACTACTTTCTTCCTCACATGCAGCAAATGTATGAGTGCAACATTCTTCATTTTCTACAACATAACTATTGTAGTTTATTTCAATTCCATCTTGGTCTTCGACTTATTCCAACACCTTCAAAGTTATCTTCTAAATTCATTCTACCTACATGTCCACAAACATCAAATTCAATGCATGATTTAAATGCCTTCATGAGCATGTCCATCAAGGACTCTTCTTGCACAAATTCTTCTTTGTTGTCCTCACGCTTGAGGAATTCATCATCTTTATCAGCATTTGGCATATTGAACATTCCATTAGATTCACAATCCACTTCAGTGGTATCCAAATTCAAAACTACACCAACATCTTTATCAATAGTAATTTCATCTTCTTCAAATTCTGCTGCTACTATACGAGATACAACAGCCTCATATATTCTTCTTTAGCTTCGGCATCATTCTCATCTTTTTGGATATCAACACAATAATGGAATTCACCAATAATTTGACTATCTTCTACTGCTTATGCAAGCTTGTCTGCTGAAATGTTAACAGGATGTGACTTAGTCATATATCTCCCCCTTACATTAAACTTTATCTTCAAACTTTACCGGGCTTCTCTAGTTGTATTTGCTTCAGCAATTACATGAAAAATATTATCATCCAGATCTTGCTTGATGTAGTACAAGGAAAATGCATCTTTTGCCTCATCTTGGGGTTTCTTAACTCCATCCTTAACAAAATCCCATAAACCTCTAGAGTGCAATAAATTTTTCATATTAACTTACCAAAAGTCATAAGTTATACCTGAAAAATATGGCGGTGGATAATAGATGTTGCTCCATGCATCCTCTACCTTCCCTTGAACTTCATCTGCTTCAATATCCTTTGTCTTCTCTTGAAATTCCACTACTTCAGCAGGTTCCTCAGCAACTTCACCTAATATATTTTCTATGGAAAACCCAACTTCTTTTGCATTCACAACATTCTTCTTCAGTCGTTTAAGCATTTTGTTTTTCCCCATGTCTCCATCTTCAAATAAATACTTGCACATAATTTAAATTTCTTTCACTTGGATATGACCTCTTGGTCCTCTTTCACACATAAAGGGATTCAACACAAACACATTGAAGATCTACTCAAACCAAGAGAAATTCCCAAATAGTGGGAGTCAAAATGCTCTACCATTAAACTATATGGGAGCTCTCAACTAGGAAGAATTTCTTCCTTTCAACTGCTCAACCTCTATCCAAGGGAACACAAACACAAAATCAACTTCTTCCACGGGATACAACCCTCTCTTCTCTTTACAAAAACCACAACTCAACCTACAGCAAGGGAGCATGGGAGCTCTCACAAACACAAAGCTTGACCTCCAAATTGAACTTACTACTGCTCTTTCTTCGTAGCAAAAAGGGGGGCGCTAGATTAAAAATTCAACAACAATATCTCCAAACAAAATACAAAAGGTTCAACATACAATCACATTACTCAATCTTATGATGAAAGGAACACATAACCAACAGACATAAATAAAAAACACTCAACTCTAATACAAATTTGAAGGAGATTTAGGAAAATAAAAAATGAGCTTCAGCTCATACACAAACACACATGGACAGAGCTATATCTCTAACTTGCCTCTCACTTGCTTTGATACTACTATGGGAAGATAGGGGAGTGCTGGACATAGTAACAACAAAACTTACACATCACTGCAAAACAAAATTCACACCTACAGGAGGAGTTTCAACAAGAAAATTATTATTCTTCAATTGTTTCAGCAATTCTGCAGCTGTTTCAGCAAACTGCAAGCTACAACCATGGAGTTTCAACAAACTGTATTCTACAGGAAATGAGTTACAACAATGAATTTAACATAAATTTCTAACTGCCCTGCATTTAGAAAACTTAGTATGTTTCTGCACACTCTGTTTCAACAAATTCTGAAATCTAACTTGCTACAACAAAACCTAAACATTCCATAGTGAGTTTACAACTCATACTAAAACAACGCATCATAAGTTACAGATTATTAGGTTAAATTAACACTTCTACTGTTAATCATACACATTCAGTAAATTATCATGCTAGAGAAAAATCAAAACTTAAACATTCATCGATGAGTTTACAAAATCTTAAAGACAAAGAGGAGCATAGAACACATATTTCATTAAATTTGGAATTAAATAGTGGATCTAGAATTCCAAAATAACAAAAAAAAACTCAATTTTGTATTGTTCTTGTAATAAATTATTTCCAATTTTAATGAAATGTGTGTTATAGCATCAAAAGTACAGAATTGAAACTTTGTTTTCCATTCAACTCAGAATTCATACTCTTCACCATACTTCTAAATGTGACAAAACCAAGATTACGTGGGTATTTATACACCAAAAATATAGTCGTTCATTTGATTCAATTTGACCCTTCACTGCAACCAAAAATAGAATTCATTCTTCAAGAGTAAATACTCTACCTCTTCAATCTTTGACAAGCTACAACAAAGCTTGTGAATGTCCCTTTGAACTTTAATGTAATGCAACAGGAACGATGGATGCCTCTTTAACCATGTGATAAGACACACTGCCCATTCGATCAACGAAAACATAGGTTGTAAATGCCTCTTCAAAAATCAATGTAATACGCTACCCTTTGGAACTTGAGAGGATGAGAAAATCAAAATGGTGTCGCAGTGGATGACTTTTCATAATTAAAATAATTTATAAATCAGGGTGGTGTTTCCCTTTCAGAATTTGTGGTGGTGAATTAATTAACCATTGCCAACACTATCGGGCTCCTGCTTAATCTGAAGTGCCTTTCGATAGCAAAAAACATGATCGACATACCCATTCCTGCTTCCTGGGGTTATTTGTCGAGCCTGACAGAGTTATACGTCATCCATAACATGCTATTGGGTATTATTTCCAAGCCTACAGGAAAGCTTTCAAACCTTTTGGCTCTTTATCTCTCTCACAAAAATCTGTCGGGAAGCCTTCCATGGGAATTATCAGAGATTTAAGATATGTAGACTTTGGATATTTCATTCAATAATTTAAGTCTGGATATTTGTTGATTGTCATTTTCATTCTAGAAGAGAACTTTAGTCGACCACATGGCTAAAGAATCCATGTGTTTCCATGCATCCATGCATCTTCCACGCGTCTTGTATCGATGCCTGGATCAATTTGTCACCATTGCTGAATCCTCTTCCCATGCCCCTTTCTGAGCTCATTCCCCTTGCTCACTGATATAAGAAACACACTGGAAACTAATAATGCACATAAGTCAGTCATCCATGGAGTTTATTAGGCTTTATGTTCATATTTATACACAAGTTGGGGATGAAAGGAGTGTCATCTATGAGATTTTATTAGGGTTTATGTTCAAATTTATGGGGATGAAAGTGTTAATATTTGCTTGAGCTTTGATCTTTAATTCTTTTAGATGCTGAAAATTGAAACAATGAGACAACTCAATCACATGAAATTCATACATCCATAACAAAATATATAACCTAGGGAAAATCGTCAAAACTATGAGAACAAAAACCTGAGCAATTCTTCTCAGTATAATATAATGGATAGCAAAGAATGCTTGTTAGGAACCCATGTCAACCCTTCTCTTTACTTTGTTAGTATATTGTTGTTGGACGCATATGCTTTGTAAGTTGTCTCATAGTATTATATGTTCCATGGTATTGATCCTTAGTTTGTATTAGCCCATAGTATTATATGTTCCATGGTATTGATCCATAGTATTGGACGCATACGCTTTGTAAGTCGTCCCATAGTATTATATCTTCCATGGTATTGATCCATAGTATTGGCACATATACTTAGTATATAAGTACGTGTTGAGGCCAATGAAGGCACAGAGAAGTTATTTGTATTGAGCTTTCTCAAAGGAGGTTTCCCCCTCGAAGTGGCCTGTGATCAATAAAAATATTCTTTGTTCTAATATATCGTGCATTTTATCAATTAATTGTTGCAGGTTCCTCACATATGGTATCAGAGCACTTTCCTAGGCTCGTTGGGTGGAATTTCTGCCATTTTTTTTTTCACATATGTATTTGTTCCTATGTTCCTATCACTTGCAAGTTCGGATCCGGGAATCATCCATATCCGATTAACTGTGGGAAGTACTTGGGCATAATCCCTAAAACTCATTTTGAGGAGTAGCACAGGAACCCCGGAGTAGTTGACCCATTAAGAGGACCTACCAGCGAAAAGGGAAACGACCCCTACCTGATTGACTAGTTCCCTCCCGTGAGGTAAACCAAGAGATGTGGTTTGTGGAAAAGAGGTTATCAGTTTTACCTGAGCCGTGGAGTGAGGGGTACTGCCTCAATACGCAAGCCGTTAGACAACATTGGTGGCCAAGTGAATCCCCTGGATCTTTAGAAAGCCACACATACCCTGGGTCCATATCTATTTCTAGCTGATAAATTGCATATTACATCTGTCCAGAACTATTGCCAATCACTTCACCATATATTCTTTGTTTTAACTCTGTTTCCCTTGAAACTTCACTGACATCCCTGCAATCCCATTCTGTATATTTCATTCTTGAGGGCCCTTTCCCAAATTCCACTTCCTGAAGCCAGAAATCCCACATTTGTCTATTTTTTAGGGTTTTCCATAACTTCTTCGATTTTCACCCAATTGCCTTCAAATTTTGCCACAGTGTTCATTTCCTATTTCTGCTTCTTTGTCCCTATTAGAAAAAATTTCGCATTTTTTCACCCTGCTTTTGAAATCCCCATTTTTTGTTTCCTTGTCCATTAGAAAGTGTTGAAACCCTAGTCAAACCTCAATTACCCATCCTAGTTTTTCCCAAATCCAAATTTCCATTTACTAAAGAAGCTTTTGTTTTTGTTTTTCTACCCATTCACAAAAAACAAAAAAATCCTGGTTATGGTTGTCACCCGCAGAAGAGCACAAATCATGGAGGAAGAACTTGCAGCCCTGAAAACCAAAATCCAAGATCTGGATGAAAAATATCTAAGCCTCCATCTTCAACATTCAGCCATGAAAAATAAATGACATCCAGAATCTTCTGCAGACACTGGATTATCTTCTTGTAGCAATTTTCGTCGGTCGAAGTTTGATTTTCCTCGCTTCAATGGTAATGATCCAACTAGATGGATATACCGGGAAGAACAATATTTTAGTCTGCATAATACTTTTGATGTCCACAAAGTTCTACTTGCATCCTTTCATTTGGAGCAAGAATCCCTTCAATGGTACCGTTGGTACATCAAGGCTCATGACGAGCAAAAATGGACAGATTTTTGCCAACTCCTTTTGCAATGATTTGGTCCTAGTGCTTTTGATGACTTCACGGGAGCACTCACTAAACTTCACCAAATTGGCACTATGAGAGAGTATCAGACATAATTTGAGAAACTGGCTAATCACATAGAAGGATTGTCTGATGAATTCTACAGGAGTTGTTTTTATCAGTGGTCTCAAGTATGAACTCCACTTAGAGGTTAAAATGTTCTGTCCCAACACAATGATGGAAGTCCTAGGGTTGGCTGAGTTGGTGGAGGACAAGATCACAGTCCAAAAACGCTCCAAATCCACTTTTGTCCAATTCAGAAATATGGTTTCCCAAGGACCTCCCTTCACGCCATCTCCTTGAACAACACTTATAAAGCATTTGTCTGAAGCAGAGATAAGGGCACGTAGAGAAAAAATGCTTTGTTATAATTGTGATGAGAAATTCACTTGGGGACATAGATGTGTTGAGAAACAGCTCTATCTCTTGGATATGGATTCTCCTCCTGCCTCGGAACTTGGTGAAGAAGATCCATATACAGTAGATGATCGTTTCGTTTGAATTTGTTGTATTGGCTGCTTTTGAACTTTGTGCCATTTTCTGATTTGATTTTGTGATGATGCTTTTGCATTGGGTTGTTGATTCTTCATTGTATTATTGTAATCTAGGCTGGATCTCTTGAATAGATGGCAGGCTCGCATGAAGATATTGCAGATGTGATTGAATAGCTTGTTTACTGAAAATGAATGTTGTAGTAGTTGATACCTTTGATGTCTTCCTTGAATACGTTGCTAGCTCGCTTGGTTGCTGCAATGGTTGATAATTATCGGGCTCACTTAATGAGGTTGTTGGCTCTCTTGTAATCTGATGACTGGCTCTCTTGATTTTTTTTATTTGCAATGTGCATGCTGCTTCTTCATGGGGCTATATAATAACCTGCAATTGTACTTGTGATTACCTAAATGCATCATGTTGGATCTTTATTTCAGTTATGTCTCTTTTTTTTCATTTTTCTTTTTCTCTCTTTTTTCATATTATTTTTTCAATTTTTTTCTCTTTTTTTCTATGAATTGGATTTCAATGGTCTTCCACGTTCTCTATTAGCATTAGTTGTTGCTGGTAGAGTACCTGTGTAAACTCCTCATTTGACTGTGGCTTCTTGTAAAGTTTGAGCCGATGTCCATTTACTATCATGGGGAACTCCTCTTCATCAATTGTAATGATCCTTACAGCTCCATTTTCATAGATATTTTGAATTATGTAAGGTCCCAGCCATCTGGTTGTTAGCTTTCCCTTGAATGTGTGAAACCTAGAGTCATAGAGTAGTGCCCAGTCACCTTTCTTGAACTTTTTATCCTTTAGGTGTTTGTCATGCCACTTCTTCCTTTGTTGTTGGATGATTTCAGTATGGGAAACTGTTTGCTGGCGTTGCTCATCTAGTTGATTCAATTGAAGCATGCATTCTTGTTGTATCTCTGATAGTTCCATATTTCACTATGCTGCAATTCTTAATGTCTTTATTTTAAATTCAATTGGCAGCATGACTTTCTTTCCATATACTAGTTCATAAGGTGTGAATCCTGTTGTTGTCTTCCATGTGGTATTATAGGCCCAAACTTCCTCACTCAGTGTGTCATCCCAATCTCTTTTGTGGAGTTGGACAGTCTTTGTCAAAATCCTCTCTAATTCTCTATTGGTTACCTCAGCTTGACCATTTGCTTGAGGGTGATAGGAGGAGGACTATCTGTGCTTGACATTATTTCTGTTAAGCAAGTCTTCTATTAAATTTGGTGTAAATTGTGGGCCTTGATCAGAAACTAGTTCTCTTAGTACTCCAAAACTATGAAATATCTGCTCAGTGAAGAATTTTGCCACGTTGGTTTCATTGGATGTAGCAAGTGCTGCTACCTCAGTCCACTTTGTAAGGTAGTCAGTGCATACCAGGATGTAGATTTTTCTGATTAGACTGTGGGTTGATTAGACCAACGAAATCAAATCCCCATTTTTCGAATGCCTCCAAGGAGATTTGTGGATGGAGTGGCATTTCTTCTTTTTGTGTTGGTTTCCCCATTCTTTGGCAATCATCACAATGTGAAACATATTCATAAGCATCCTTATGGAGTGTTGGCCAATAATACCCTGTTTGCAAAATTTTATAGGTTGTCTCTTTGCAGCATAGTGTCCTCCACATGGTTCATTGTGAGGGGCATGCATTATGTCATGCACTTCATCTTCTCTAATGCACCTTCTGAGTATTTGATCTAGTCCTTGTTTGAGGAGCATACCTTCTATCCATGTGTATGTGGCACTTTGCCTTATTACTTTAGTCATCTCTTTGTAACTGTAATGTTCTGGAAATTTCCCAGACACTAGATAGTTTGCTATGTCAGCAAACCATGGGCTTCTTGTTGATATGGAAAAAAGGTGCTCATCTGGAAAAATGTCATTGACCACTTCACTGTCTTGTCCATGTTTGAGCCTAGATAGAAAGTCAGCCACTACATTGTGTTTTCCTGGCTTGTCCAAAATTGTGATGTCGAACTCTTGCAGGAGGAGTACCCACCTGATGATTCGAGCACTTGTGTTAGGTTTGTTTGTGAGATACCTTATTGCTGAATGGTATGTATGGAAAAAAACTTGGTAACCTGTTATGTAGTGCCTGAACTTGTTAATTGCATGTATGATAGCCAAAAATTCCTTTTCTGTAACAGTGTAATTTAATTCTACCCCTGCCAAATTTTTATTGATATAATATATAGCATAGGGCTTCTTGTCTCTCTCTTGTCCAAGGACAGATCCAATGGTTTTATCTCACGCATCTAAGTGGATGTGCAATGGAAGTTCCCAGTTTGGTCCTTGGAGTACCGGAGCTATAATTGTTTTCTCCTTAAATTTATCAAATGCTGTCATGCAATGGTTTATCCATATGAACTCAGTGTCTTTTGTGATAAGGGCAAACATAGGTGCAACAATCCTGCTATAATTTTCAATAAATCTCCTGTAGTACCCTTTTGTCCAAGGAAACGTGTCACATCCCTTTGTTTGACAGGTGGTGGTAGCGTTCTGATTACTGAAACTTTTGCTTGATCAACCTCTATCCCCCTCTGTGATATATGATGCCCTAGAACGATGCCTTCTTCCATTAACATTCTGCATTTGTCATTGCTCAGACATAAGCTCATCTCAATACATTTTTTCAATACTAATTCAAGATGGTTCATTGCCTAAGCAAAGTTTTGTCCATAGGGTGTGAAGTCATCCATGAAGACTTCCATTTGATCATTTATGAAATCAGAGAATATACTTAGTATGGCCCTTTGCAATGTTGTTGGAGCATTACATAACCCAAAGGGTAGTACTCTGTATGCATAAGTACCCCACGGGCATGTAAACGTTGTCTTATCTTGATCAGCTGGGTGTATTAAAATTTGGTTGTACCCACTGAAGCCATCCAAAAATCAGAAATACTTGTTCCCAGCTAATGTGTCCAACACCTGATCGATAAATGGGAGTGGAAAGTGATCTTTCTTGGTTGCTTTATTTAGCTCTCTGTAGTCCACACAAATTCTCCATTTGCCTCCTTTTTTATGGACTATAACCAGTGGTGAGACCCATTTGCTATCAGAGATGGGATATATGAACCCAACATCTAATAACGTTTGTAGTTCCACTTTGACAATGTCCTTTAGTGCTGGGTTCAGCCTCCTTTGTGGTTGCCTGATAGGGATAAAACCTTCTTTGATGTAAATGTAATGTTTGCAGATATCAGGATGTATCCCTTTCATGTCTGCATATGTCCACGCAAAAGCTTTATTTTTTTCTGATAGCACTTTCATTAACTGTGTTTCCTACTCTGGCTTGAGATTGGAATTAATGTTGACTGTCTTTCCAGGCATAATTTCCACTGTCTTTTCTTTTCCTGATTGTTCTTCCAGAGATAGCACTTTTGTCCACATTTTATTTAATTTCTGGTTTGAACTTTCGCCTTCTTGTTGCTCGTCTATGTCAAAAAATCTTTCAAGACCATCATTGTTAGAATATGCATTTTGTATAAACCTATCTATATGACCATCTTCGTCTATGGATTTTAATGATAGTGCAGCATCAATGGTTAGGATAGGTCGTAGGTTTTGATTTGGTGTGTCGTTATAATCATCAATCCAATTTTGATATTCTAAGTCTGAATATTTCCTTGATGGTGGGTAAATCGTGATTTTCTTCCTAACATATCCACTGGAGATAGTCATGTTTCTTGATCTGCAACCTATATAAGCATCTGCAGTTTCCAACCAAGGTCTGCCTAGTATGATTGGATAACCACTAAGTTTACTTTTTACTTCTATGACTATGAAATCAGCTGGGTATTCCCGGGATTCTATATTGATTATTTTGTCTTCGAGCATTCCTTCAGGTCTTTCTGTGGATGTGTCTGCTAGCTGGAGTACTGTAGTTGTCGGTCTGACCATTGATTGGAGTCCTAGATATATCATAGTATCCTTGGTCATTACATTTATAGCAGCTCCCAAATCAATTAAGCTTCTTTCTTTCTGTCTGTTATTGATGTTCACGTTGAACATAGGGCTTCCTAGATCTAGATATTTGGGGTTAACAATGATGCCTAGCATTAGATCAGCTAACTGGCCCACTACATTGGTTTTCTTCTTCCAGGCCTTTCAAACAATTTTCTTTAATGAATTTGTTGCAGATAGGTATATCTCTACTGGCCTGCAAGATCAGTTGGATGTTTAAGTGCTTCAATTCGTTTAAAATTGCACTTTCTTCTTCCTCTTTTGTACTTCGTATAAGTTTCTCTGGAAATAAAGGGTTTCTGTTTCGTATGAGTGGTTGATTTTCTTCCTCCTGAGGGTTTGGTTCATCAGGATGTTGAACATGAGGTTGTGTTGTTTTTTCATTGGCCTCAGGTTCTTTTATATTCTGCGTGTGTGTATTTTGCAACGTCTTTCCAAACCTTAGATTAATCTCGTTTATTTCCAAGGTGTCTACTACATAAGTGGGAAATTGCATCGTTTCAGTATTGTAGGCTTGCTGCTGCCCTGGCAGTTGTTGTTAGGGTTTGGAATTGGTTGGGCAGGAATTGGTGGAGGTATGGGGGGTGGTTGATTTGGTGGTGGTGGCATGATGAGTGGATGCTGCTACTGTAATGGATCTCTCCAATTCGATGATGAATAAGGATATGGATTTCCATAATTTGTGGTTGGTTGAGCAAATGGTGGGGGGTATGAAGAGTAAGATTGTGGGTAACAAGGTTGTTGATATGGTTGGTTTTGCTACCACTGATTTGGATTTTTTTGAGATGGCCATGGGGTTGGTACAGAGTTCCAATTCTGCTAGTTATTTCCCTGATTATAGTAAGGTTGGTTGTTGGGTTGGTAAGGTATAGGAAAATTATTCCTCCTTTGATTCACAAAACAGAGTTGTTCTATTGCCTCGTAAGTCGTGGGCTCTTGAATAGAAGCTTTGCATGAGGGAAACAGAGGACACTTGTCAGTAGAGTGATCTTTAGTGCAAAGGCCACATATTTCAATGGTGTTTAGTGTGCACTTCCCCTTCTCATGCTTCTTTCTACAACGAGGACAAAATACTGCCAAGGCTTGGTTAATTTCATCCTATTTCTTTTTTATTTGAAGTGCATCAAGTTGCATGGCCAGAGATTGCAAGATGTCGATCTTCATGTCATCTAACAGGTTTCCTAAATCAGATTTTGTAAGGGTTGGTCTTGAAGATGCCAATCCACCAGTAAATGTGTGTGTATCCCTTGTCCCATTATTACTTTTCCTAGACCTAGAGTAGTTTTTGAAGATTTGCAAGATTTGGTCAAAAGATTTCTGGAATATATCTCCATCTCCCAAAAGGTTTAAGACTTCAAAATTCTCTTCTTTTACACCTCTAAGAAGGACAAGTTTTAGTGATTCAGGATCTAAGGTGCAATGACTGGCTTGTTTGTAACTGAGTTGGAATCTTTGGCCATAATCTTCTAATGATTCCCTTTCTCCTTGTTGCATCCTAAAGATTTCATCCCTAGTATCCTTTGCTTTGCAGTAGTCCCTATATTTTTCTAGAAATTCCTGTTTCGTTTGGTCCCAGTTGAAAATATTATTTCCTTCTAAACTCATGAACCATCTAAGTGATAGATCTTTCAGTGTGGAGGGAAAAAGCCTCAGCTTTTTTGCATCAGTAGTGTAATCAAAGGATCTGCAAACTACCTCAAACTCAAACAGGAATGTGTCAGGATCTTCTGAAGTCAAACCATGGAAGTTGGGCAGATTGTTAGGGTTGATATTCTTCATCCTGGCATCTCCAAGAGGTATGCTAATGGGAAAGGTGAACAATTCTCTATGTTCCTCTTCTTCTTCTACCATGGTGGGGTTTGAGCTGGAACTAGCAAAGTAGTTGTCTCTGTTTGGATCGTATGTAGAATCAGTTTCGTTTTCAGAGTTTAGGAACTCAAATTGAGAGTGGTCCGAACTGTTGTTACCGTTGTTACTAATAGGATTCCTAGGCAGAAATCGTCCAAACCTATCCCTCTGCCGATGAGGCATTCATTGGTAAAATCTTTATGTTTCTTTTTGGTGTTTTTATATATGTTGTTTTTTTGCCTTTTTTTTGTTTTGAAGATGTCTCCTAACATATTTAGCACCTCCCCGACAACGATGCCAAAAAGTGGTGAGCTCTTAGAATGGATGCCTAATGAGGGAATCCAGACTAGGAGCTTACTTTAATTATTAACCCGGTGGATGTACAAATTTCAGAGGTGCAAGCACTATATGTGCTCTTATAATATAGTCTTTGTCGTGGTTGGGTGTTGGTATTAATGTTTAAAGGTTTGTCTAAAAAGGAAATTGAATAAGCTGTGAAAGGTTGCCTAATCTATGGATGAGAAATACCTATGCTGAGAAGTTTTGAATGCTGAAAACAGTAAACCTATGTTAAGAAGTTTAAATGCTGAAAATAGTAAACCTATGTTAAGAAGTTTAAATGCTGAAAACAGTAAATATACCTTAAGAATTAACTTGCAAAAAGCAGTACACCTATAAAGATCTATTCTAAAATACTGAAAACTGGATCTCTAATTGAAGAAGTAAATACTGCAATTGAAATACATAAACTGGAGATCTGATCTAGAATATTCAAATGCCCAAAAACTAAGTTCAAAATGCAATTATCTAATGATGCGAGTTAATCATCAATTAACCAAAGTACTGAAAGTAATCAATCTTCATGAGCAACTATAATAATGAGAAAGTGCATGAGCTTCAAGATTTGGATCACTGTTTCATAAGTAATGCAATCACACAGGAAAATAAGTGTCGAAATATGTCTTGGCAGAATGCTACTACAGGACTACAGAAACAATGTTATCGAACTACAGAATGTGCTATAACTTACTACAGAATCAGAATGGCCACTTTACTACAGAAATTAAATCGTGTTGTTTAAATTCCATCAGAAATACTTTCATATGAGATATAGATTAAGTCAACACAAAGCACATAATGAAAAATACCTGAACAGTAAAATCTACTGACTTACGTGTTGGAGGGGCCCTCTCCAACCCATACTCAGGAGTGAAGAAAAAGTATAGACGCTGAATTGAAAGCAACATCAATGTCTTTATTCAAAATAGTAACTTCATAGTTCCATAAAGGTCTGTAAAACGAATTGTCTCAGCAGTATAAAAACGTAAAACAATGGTTCTAAAAAATGGCAACAGGACCCTCTCGCTAGCCGAGAGACCCATATATATATGCCTCTAATGCTTAACCTAACTATATGTCTAATTTCCGATTCCATTTTGAACAGGAGTTCTCTCTAGAAATCAGGGAAAAAGGCGTTGAGCTTTGTATGATCTTTCAGTCCTTCCCTTGATTTACGTGTTTGTCCCTTAGTGTACCTGGACCTGCTCAATCATACTCGATTTTTATATAATTAGTTTATTGAACACGCTTTCAAACATACAAGAATAATCTTTAAAACAACTTCATTAAATAATCAAGGTAAATCACTTCTCCCACAAAATAAGTGTATTTCTTGACCCTTTCTTGTGCTTTACTGTGGGGAAAAAGGCTATCAGATACCTATAACTTGGACTCATCACTTCTTCTGAATATTCTTCTAGAAGAGGAAGCAATTTGGCAGATTCTTCCTCCACTAGTTTTAGATAATGAAGTGGTTCTTCAAATTGAACACTCCGCTCGATGAATATATTTTGGGATATGATATCCATGAGTTTTTAACCTTTGTATTATTTATCATATCCAATGAGGATGTACTCAGTACTTTGTGGTTCCAAATATCTTCTCTTGTCAATCAGAATTCTAGTCCATGCAGTAGAGCCAAAAACCCTAAGATGTGACACATCAGGCTTGTGACCAGTGTAGGCTTCGGAAGGAGTTGTAACTTTGACGGATGAGTGTGGAACTCTGTTCTTAATGTATGCAGAAAAATTCATGGCCTAAGACCAAATATTTGAAGCCAAACCTTTGGGCTCAAGCATACAAGTAGCCATCTCTTTCAATGCTCAGTTTTTCCTCTTCGCTACACCATTCTGTTGAGGTGTGTAAGGGATTGCGTGCTGGATTTGGATTCAATTTTCCGCAAAAATTTGTAGCAGCTCTGATTTGATATATTCTCCAACATTATCAGATCTGAGAGCTTTTAGCTTTCTCCTATTAGCAGTCTCAACAATAGCCTTGAAATTTTTGAATTTTTCAAGCACTTCTGATTTGTTTTTGAGAAAGTAGACCATGTGAATCTGGAGAAGTCATCAATGAATGGCAGAACATAGCTTGAGCCATTCATGGAGGGATTTGGTAAAGGAACACTAATATCACTGTAAATCAACCCCAAAATACAAGAAGATCTGTTAGCTTTTCCTCAATTGAACTTGTGCTCAGGATGCTTGCCAATGATGCAATCCTTGCATATCCATTTTGAGGATTTGATGTTCAGAAGGCCTTAAACCATGGAATTATTTTGTAGAAACTACAAATATTTATAATTTAGGTGTCGAAACCTCTCATGCCATAGCCGGATAACCTCATTTACATGAGTCAGAAGGGAACTTGGCTTTGCATGTGGAAAGAAGTGGGAAAACTCATATGTTTTTGTAGCATGATTTGCTTTGCCTACTGCAATGAGATTTTCAGTGGAAATATCAGAAATTTAAACATTATTAGGGTTGAATAAAACCTTCTTGGGAAAACTAGTGTGTGTCATTTGATACAAAGAAGGAAGGTTCGAAGCTAGATAAGGAACATAGAGAAAATTTTGAAAACTGCCATGTTCTATATGAATAGTACCTTTTCCTTTCAAAGAAATTTGTGAATCATATACCATGTGGATGGAGATGCAGTTGTCAGAGTCTAATGATGAGAAGGATTCTTTGCTTGCAACCATCTGATTCGAAGCTCCTGAATCTATGAAAAGAGCTGTATACTTCGAAACACTTCCATGAGAGCATGCCCTCTTTTTGCATGATCATTATTGTCCTTCTTCCTTGCGCCATCTGGAAGAGTAATGTTGTTTTTCTCCAAGAGAAGGTCCATCTGATCAATAGTTTTCTTCATGCATGAGCTTTCTGGATGAAATCCCCTACCACAGTAAGAACACTTTGTCTTCTCCTTTCCCTTTTTCTTGTATTTTCCTGAACCGAAGGGCTCATCTGACTGCTTGGTCTTCTCCTTTTGCTTGGTATGATCAAACTCGGTCTTCTCTTTCTTTTGCTTTCCTTTACCATTCATATATTTGGGTCCTCCAACAAATAGGGCTTGATCTTCGGAGGTTTTTATGGACCCCATCTGAACAAGCTTGTCATCCTCTTTTGTTAAGGACTCAATGAATGCATTCACGGTAGGAATCTTCCAATTCAGAGTGGTGAGTTTTCCCGAATGGAAAGTAGAGACAAACACTGAATAATATGCTCCTAGCTTCGTAAGTATTGAAAGAATCAGTTGCTCATCTTTCTTCTCAGCATCACATTGCTTCAACTAAAGCACCAAATGCTTGAAATTGGTGAAAAACTCATTAATGGTATCGAAATTCTCAAGATTTAGGGAAATCAGTTCATTCTCCAACTGATAATCCCTCATCTCATCCTGCTTTCCAAAGAGTTTGGAAAGTTGTTCCCATACTTATTTTGAAGTATTCAATCCGCTGAGATGGAAAAGAAGATTTTTCGAAATATTGAGACATAAGAAACCATAAGCTTCATCAAACTTATTGAAGTATTTGGACTTCTCTATGGCAGCATTAGGCTCTAGTTCTCTACCCATAGTAACTCTGAAGAGTCCTTTGGAGTGCATCACTATCTCTATATCATCCTTCCACTGATGATAGTTGAAAGGAGTAAGGAGATTCTGTGAAGAAGAGTCAATCTTTGTTATAGCGAATGCAATAGGAGACTATGAGAAATCTGCAATCACAAACAATTTTTATTTTTTTTATGTCAAAAACTTGCACTTTTCAAGTTGCATCACACCCAACATAGGATATCAAGCAAGCTTGAAAAGTCGAATGCAAAATATCCAAGAATTATGTGGAAAATTTTCAGCTTCTGGTGCAGTGTTGGAATATTTTGAGCAAACTTTCTCAATATTCATGTGAAGAACTTTGAAGAAGAGTTGCCTTGTCCTTGCATTGCTCTGATACCATGTAAAATCTAAGCACAATGGATCTATGAAACAAAGACAACAGTTACTAGAGATGCATGTGGAAAATAATATGTCAAAACACTGATGCAAATGGTTTGTAAAAGTACATGCGTTATCATAAACTCATCAGATAATTACAATGTGTAACAATGCCCACAATAAGCCAAGCGATTTGAATTCCAAATAAGTCATTCGAATTGAATGCATGAGAATGGATTACTTGGAAGTTAACACCACTCGACACATTAGTTAACCACTTAACTACCATGTAACTGACTCTGAAACTGTCTAACTGAGTCTAATTGAATCCAAAACTCAACCGAATGCCCAAAAATAGGGGAGGGCACCTTTCTGTTAGCAGTTAACTAAATATTAGGTGAAAATAACACCAGATGAAGTCAACCAGTGTAGTAGGGCGCCTTCTAGTCTCGAGGTGGCTGAATAAACTAATAAATGTTGTCAATTGGAATGATTAGGGCGCTTTAGTCGTGCAAATCACTCCCTAAATGATGTTGGAGGCCCAATTAACTCATATTGATGGGCCAGTTGACTCCTCGAATGTAGGAGGAGGCCCAGTTTACTGAAACTGTGATCTACTGATGATGTAAGCACATGATTGAGTCAAAATACTTAGGATAAGGGGAAAATTAAAGTGTGAAGCTCAAATAAATGACGTGTGGTTTGAAAATGCTCCAACACCTTAGACATAGTTGATCCAATATATATAAATAAAAAAATATCAATAATTGAAATAAAACAGCATATGGTAGTTAATTTTAGTAAATAATTTTTTTTTACCACAAGAATATTTTATATATCACAATGTCAATAATGTAATCATAAATATTGTGAACAATTTAATGTTTTGAGAACACTCAGGTTTTCGCTCCTTCATTTCCCTCCTTCTCCTTCAATACATAATTATTTTATTACACCACCAAGTGCAATTGCTAGTTATTACGTAGTAAGGCATTTTATAAGTGGGAGTCGACTCTCTGATTTTTTTAAATTCATTTGCAGCCATTCGATCATCTTCCAATGATTGGAATAGGATGGGTTGTTCGGTCTTCCAACTCCAAAATTAGGCAGTGCGCTACAGTACAAGTTGCATTAAATGTTCTCTTCCAACTTCAATGCAGCGCAACTTGTCACCCTGCCTCACTTTCCTTTATCGAATCCTCCAACTGCTTCCCTGCTTAAATTATACAACATTGACAACATCGACAATTTGGCCAGTGTGTGAGATGATACCTAAATGCGTTGTTGGGCTTCAAGTCCAGGATTATCAATGACACCTCTAGGAATTTTAACTCATGGAATGGATCCAACTACTACTAGTGGTAGGCACTCCGGAGTATCCTGCAATAATCAAACTGGATGCGTTGTGGGGATTCTACTACAAGGGATCATATTTGGTGATGACTTCATATCGGATACCCAGATGAAGGGTACACTCTCGGAGTCCTTGGGAAATATTTAGTTTCTGGAAGTTTTGGATATGTGAGGTTTGAATCAAATCATTGGCTCCATTCCATCATCGCTTTCTATGTTATTAAATCTTCAAGAGTCAGATACATGCATCAACAACTATTTTTCCTTCCTTATGAGGATATTCATCCTCTATATCTAAACTCGCCCCCCCTCTGGGAACATTGTTGATGATCTCTTGGCCCTTTTAGAGAAGTGTTGTCAATAGCGAGGATTTACAAACCATGACTTTGCCAATGTTGTCGATGCTTTCTCACCCATTCTCTTCCAAGGTTGTGGATGCTCTCTCAGCCCCACTCTGCCAAGGATTCCAATGCCAGTGTTATCGATTCTCTCTCATACTTCTTTGCAAAAATTTTCAAAGGCCAAGATTTGCAGACTATGCTCTCTTGCCCCAATGATGCGAGTTTGGCAGGTTGCAACACCATGACTTCTTGATAAAGTTTACATAACTTTTAGGATAGGGCAACTGCGGATCGAATCCTTTCAAGGAAATTTTCTTCCATTTGGAAGGTTAATTCTTTATGTTTTGGTGGGTAGGTATTTCCTTTAGTCATTTATCTCCGTCGTGCTATGAGTTCAAAACGTGCTCTCCTTGTGCTAAAATGGGCACAAGGATTGCATATTTTTTAATACATTCCTTTCGGTGTATCGCCCATGAATGGAGGTTAGTAATAAATTAAATTAACATTATGTTGTGAGTGCATAGAGGGTTTCATGTAGCAGCAGTACTACTTTTTAGATGCTTCTTCTGTGAGACAAAGAGAAAGATGTAGTGATAGCTAAGGGAAAATAGGGTTTTAATGTTCCTTAGAATGAGCAACATCCCTCCTTCCAATACAAATGAGTCGATTCCTTCCATCTTCTATCTAAAATAGATTTAGGCACAACGGAAGTGAGCTTTAGATCATATACAAACACACATGGAAAAAGCTACAACTATAACATGCCTCTCCCTTGCTTTGATACTAATGTGGGAATAGAGGGGAGTGATGCACACAGTAACAAAAACACTTACACATCATTGCAAAATTAAATTGACACCTATAGGAGGAGTTTCAAAAAGAAAATAATAATTCTACAATTGTTTCAGCAAACTGTAAGCTACATTAATGGAGTTTTAGCAAACTATATTCTACAAGAAATGAGTTACAACAATGAATTTAACATAAATTTATGAATCCCCTACATTTATAAAACTTAGTATGTTTCAACACACTCTATTTCAAAAAATTCTGAAATCTAACTTGCTACAACAAAACTAAACATTCCACAATGAGTTTACAACTCATAAACAAAGCATCATAAAATATAGAGTATTAGGTTAATTTAACACTTCTAATGGCAATCATACACACTCAGAAAATTATCATGCTACAACAAAATCAAAACTTAAACATTCAACAATGAGTTTACAAACTCATAAAGACAGAGAGGAACAACGCATCAAAAGTACAGAGTTGAAACTATGTTTTCCATTAAACTCAAAATTCATACTCCTCACCATACTTCTATATGTGAAAAAACCAAGATTATATGGGTATTTATACACCAAAAATATATTCGTTCATTTAATTCAATTTGACCCTTTGTTGTAACCAAAAAAAAAAAATTTTCTTCAAGAGTAAATACTCTGCCTCTTCGATCTTTGATAAGCTACAACAGAACTAGTGAATGTCCCTTTGAACTTTAATATGTTGCAATAGGAACGATGGATTCCTCTTTAACCATCTGATAAGACACTCTTCACATTTGATCAGCTGAAACATAGGCTGTAAATGCCTCTTAAAAAATCAATGTGTTGCGTTTCCCCTTTGAAACTTGACAAATTGAGAAAATCAAAACGGTGTGGCGGTGGATGAAATTATTTTCAGAAATAAAATAAGTTATAAATCAGGGCGGTATTTCCCTTTCAGACTTTGTGGTGGTGATGTAATTAACCACTTCCAACATCCTCCCCCTTAATTAATTCACCCAAAAATATATTAGACATGAACACAAACAACTACAACTTTACAAGAATAACAAAACAACATTCCAAGTATAATACATGTTGGTCCAAGTCTCAACGAGGCTTACATCAGTATAAAAACATCTCAAAATATTGTTTTACATTCTTTTTAGCAACATTCTCGTGCAACTTATCACCATATCTTGCATGAGCTTTTATTTTTCTTTCGACTCGAAAATTTGAAATATGTAAACTTTGTTTTCTCCTTTATCTTCATCTATAGCTTGATATTATTTATCTCTTGCTTCACTCGTGGCTTCAACCATCTCTTCATCTTGACTTCGAATCTTAATAATCTGGACTCCTTTTGCTCAATACCTCAATGATGCTTGTTCTCCTTAACTTCAATTGGCTGCTCATAATTAACAAAAATTAATACTTTACATTTTTCATCCTTTGCTTCAGCAACAATACCATTGCATTCAACCTTCTTGGACTTTGCAAGCCAATCATCTTTCATATTTTCAATTACATCATTCTCAGCTTCAGCTTCATTATTACTTGGATTAGAATGCCAAACTTTATACCAAAAATACTTTTGATTATTCATCTTCATTTTCTTCTTTACCTTCATTGTTTTCTTTGATTCCTCAAATTCATTATGACCAGCTTCAGTTGCAAAACCCTTTTCAATTTGCTTAACATCATTCAAATTTTCAATGTCCTTTATGCCAAGGACTGCAATCCAAATATTTTTCTCTAAATACTGTAACGTGGGGATACAAAGTCCCACAATCTATATTTGACTTCACCAACAGTAATATGTTTAATGTCAATCTATAAACACATTAACTGATAATAATTCATGATTTCTTCAGGACTCCATGATGTCAAGTTCTTTTCAATTGATTCTTCAACCAGTTCATCTTTGGTACAAGTTTGTTCATTCAATTCAAACTCATCATCGTTTTCGGAGGATTCTTTTTCATCTTCGATTGGTTTCTTACCCGCACACTCAACCATTTTGTCAAAATTATATAAATTATCATAATGTGAACCATATTGTTTCTTTTCGTTTTTCTCTTCTCTAAGACTTGTCACTATCTCTTCATTCAAATCTGTGTTTGCTTCTGCAACAAGGCAATCAAATTTCTTCATATCTACTTTTGCAACAAGACTAACATCGCCATATCTTGGCTTTTCAAGCCATTGTTCCATGAATTTTAACTCTTCATCAAAGACATCATTCTCTACTTCAATAGCTCTGTCTGCAGCAAAACATACAACATCTTGAGTGCTATCATCATGAAACTCTTTTTCTATCACTGTTTCTGCAATCACCAAATCATAAACAGTTCTATTTTTTGCATCATTAGAGATTCCTTTTGCTTGTAGTTTATCTATTTCAATCATTGCAACTTCTATGCATTCTTCAACAATCTTATCAAATTCTTCAACAAAATTGAAATCATCAAAATATTTTCAAAAAACTCACAAACCCATATCTTACAAACAATTTCAAGCACTTCAACACAGTGCACTTTATCTTTCTCAAATTCCGATGTTGGTTCAAATTTTGTTGTTGTGGAAGTTTCTACTCCATTATCATGATCAACATTAACCATTACTTCTTCATGGGAAGTTTCACAAATACTAACTGCTTCATTTTCACCATTTTCATAGCTGTCATCAGCAATAGACATTAATGGAATATTCAAAGAACAAACTTCTACATTAGCAGTTACTTCACCTTCAATATTTGGCTTATAAACCAAGACTTCATCATTTTCTTCCTTTGTACCTACACAATCATTGTCAACAAATTATTAGAACAAATCTTATTTTCTTTTCTGTCCTTATCTGCGCCATTCAATATCGTTGCAGATTCTTCTTCAAAAACATCACCGACACTTTTTCTATAATTAGATACACCATTTTCATGAATGCGGTTTTCATAATTAGCTTTGACATCACTACTTTCTTCCTCACGTGCAGCAAATGGATGAGTGCAACATTATTCATTTTCTACAACATAACTATTGTAGTGTATTTCAATTCCATCTTGGTCTTCGACTTCTTCCAACACCTTCAAAGTTGTCTTCTAAATTCATTCTACCTACATGTCCACAAACAAATTCAATGCATGATTTAAATGCCTTCATGAGCATGTCCATCAAGGACTCTTCTTGCACAAATTCTTCTTTGTTTTCCTCATGCTTGAGGAATTCATCATCTTTATTAGCATTTGACATATTGACCATTCCATTAGAGTCACAATCCACTTCAGTTGCATCCAAATTCAAAACTACATCAACATATTTATCAATAGTAATTTCATATTCTTCAAATTCTGCTGCTACTATACGAGATACAATAGCCTCATATTCTTGTTTAGCTTCAGCATCATTCTCATCTTTTTGGATATCAACACAATAATGGAATTCACCAATAATTTGACTATCTTCTGCTGCTTCTGCAAGCTTGTCTACTGAAATGTTAACAGGTTGTGACTTAGTCATATATTTCCCCCTTACATTAAACTTTATCTTCAAATTTTTCGAGGCTTCTCTAGTTGTATTTACTTCAGCAATTACATGAAAAATATTATCATCTAGATCTTGCTCGATGTAGTACAAGGAAAATGCATCTTTTGCCTCATCTTGGGGTTTCTTAACTCCATCCTTAAAAAAATCCCATAAATCTCTAGAGTGCAATAAATTTTTCATATTAACTTACCAAAAGTCATAAGTTATACCTGAAAAATATGGCGGTGGATAATAGATGTTGCTCCATGCATCCTCTACCTTCCCTTGAACTTCATTTGCTTCAATATCCTCTGTCTTCTCTTGAAATTCCTCTACTTTAGCAGGTTCCTCAGCGACTTCACCTAATATATTTTCTATGGAAAAACCAACTTCTTTTGCATTCACAACATTCTTCTTCAGTCGTTTAAGCATTTTGTTTTTCCCCATGTCTCCATCTTCAAATAAATACTTGCACATAATTTAAATTTCTTTCACTTGGATATGACCTCTTGGTCCTCTTTCACACATAGAGGGATTCGACACAAACACATTGAAGATCTACTCAAACCAAGAGAACTTCCCAAATAGTGGGATTCAAAATGCTCTACCATTAAAGTATATGGGAGCTCTCAACTAGGAAGAATTTCTTCCTTTCAACTGCTCAACCTCTATCCAAGGGAACGCAAACAAAAAATCAACTTCTTCCACGGGATACAACCCTCTCTTCTCTTTTCACAAACCATGACTCAACCTACAGTAGGGAGCATGGGAGCTCTCACAAACACAAATCTTGACCTCCAAATTGAACTTACTGCTGCTCTTTCTTCGTAGCAAAAAGGGGGGCGCTAGATTAAAAGTTCAACATCAATATCTCCAAACAAAGTACAAAAGGTTCAACATACAATCACATTACTCAATCTTATGATGAAAGGAACACATAACCAACAGACATAAATAAAAAACACTCAGCTCTAATACCAATTTGAAGGTGATTTAGGAAAATCAAAGGTGAGCTTCAACTCATACACAAACACACATGGACAGAGCTACAGCTCTAACCTGCCTCTCACTTGCTTTGATACTACTGTGGGAAGATAGGGGAGTGCTGGACATAGTAACAACAAAACCTACACATCACTGCAAAACAAAATTCACACCTACAGGAGGAGTTTCAACAAGAAAATAATAATTCTTCAATTGTTTCAGCAATTCTGCAGCTGTTTCAGCAAACTGCAAGCTACAACCATGGAATTTCAACAAACTGTATTCTACAGGAAATGAGTTACAACACTGAATTCAACATAAATTTCTGACTCGCTTGCATTTAGAAAACTTAGTATGTTTCTGCACACTATGTTGCAACAAATTCTGAAATCTAACTTGCTACAACAAAACCTAAACATTCCATAGTGAGTTTACAACTCATACTAAAACAACGCATCATAAGTTACAGATTATTAGGTTAAATTAACACTTCTACTGTTAATCATACACATTCAGTAAATTATCATGCTAGAGAAAAATCAAAACTTAAACATTCATCGATGAGTTTACAAAATCATAAAGACAAAGAGGAGCATAGAACACATATCTCATTAAATTTGGAATTAAATAGTGGATCTAGAATTCCAAAATAACCAAAAAAAACTCAATTTTGTATTATTCTTGTAATAAATTATTTCCAATTTTAATGAAATGTGTGTTATAGCATCAAAAGTACAGAATTGAAACTTTGTTTTCCATTCAACTCAGAATTCATACTCTTCACCATACTTCTAAATGTGACAAAACCAAGATTACGTGGGTATTTATACACCAAAAATATAGTCATTCATTTAATTCAATTTGACCCTTCACTGCAACCAAAAATAGAATTCATTCTTCAAGAGTAAATACTCTACCTCTTCAATCTTTGACAAGATACAACAGAGCTCGTTAATGTCCCTTTGAAATTTAATGTGATGCAACAGGGATGATGGATGCCTCTTTAACCATGTGATAAGACACACTGCCCATTCGATCAACGAAAACATAGGTTGTAAATGCCTCTTCAAAAATCAATGCGGTACGCTGCCCTTTGGAACTTGACAGGATGAGAAAGTCAAAGTGGTGTGGCAGTGGATGACTTTTCATAATTAAAATAATTTATAAATCAGGGTGGTGTTTCCCTTTTAGAATTTGTGGTGGTGAATTAATTAACCATTGCCAACACTATCGGGCGCCTGCTTAATCTGAAGTGCCTTTCAATAGCAAAAAACATGATCGACATGCCCATTCATGCTTCGTGGGGTTAGTTGTCGAGCCTCACAAAGTTATACGTAATCCATAACATGCTATTGGGTGTTATTCCCAAGCCTGTAAGAAAGCTTTCAAACCTTTTGGCTCTTTATCTCTCTCACAAAAATATCTCGGGAAGCCTTCCACGGGGATTATCAGATATTTCTGATATGTAAACTTTGGATATTTTATTCAATAATTTAAGACTGGATATTTGTTGATTGTCATTTTCATTGTGGAAGAGAATTTTAGTCCACCACATGGCTAAAGAATCCATGTGTTTCCATGCATCCATGCATCTTCCACGCGTCTTGTATCGATGCCTGGATCAAGTTGTCACCATTGCTGAATCCTCTTCCCACGCTCCTTTCTGAGCTCATTCCCCTTGCTCACTGATATAAGAAACACACTGGAAACTAATAATGCACGTAAGTCAGTCATCCATGGAGTTTATTAGGCTTTATGTTCATATTTCTACACAAGTTGGGGATGAAAGGAGTGTCATCTATGAGATTTTATTAGGGTTTCTATTCAAATTTATGGGGATGAAAGTGTTAATATTTGCTTGAGCTTTGATCTTTAATTCTTTTAGATGCCGAAAATTGTAACAATGAGACAACTCAATCACATGAAATTCATACATCCATAACAAAACATATAACCTAGGGAAAATTGTCAAAACTATGAGAACAAAAACCTGAGCAATTCTTCTCAGTATAATATAATGGATAGCAAAGAATGCTTGTTAGGAACCCATGTCAACCCTTCTCTTTACTTTGTTAGTATATTGTTGTTGGACGCATATGCTTTGTAAGTCATCTCATAGTATTATATGTTCCATGGTATTGATCCTTAGTTTGTATTAGCCCATAGTATTATATGTTCCATGGTATTGATCCTTAGTTTGTATTAGCCCATAGTATTATATGTTCCATGGTATTGATCCATAGTATTGGATGAACATGCTTTATAAGTCGTCCCATAGTATTATATGTTCCATGGTAATTATCCATAGTATTGGCACATATACTTAGTATATAAGTACGTGTTGAGGCCAATGAAGGCACAGAGAAGTTATTTGTATTGAGCTTGCTCAAAGGAGGTTTCCCCCTCGAAGTGGGTTGTGATCAATAAAAATATTATGTGTTCTAATATATTGTGCATATTATCAATTAATTGTTGTAGGTTCCTCACATCTTGTATCAGAGCACTTTCCTGGGCTCGTTGGGTGGAATTTCTGCCAAATTTTTTTTTCACATATGTATTTGTTCCTATCACTTGCAGGTTTGGATCCGGGAATCATCCATATCCAATTAACTGTGGGAAGTACTTGGGCATAACCCCTAAAACTCATTTTGAGGAGTACCACAGGAACCGCGAAGTAGCTGACCCATTGAGAGCACCTACCAGCGAAAAGGGAAACGATCCCTACCTGATTGACTAGTTCCCACCCGTGAGGTAAACCAAGAGCTGTCGTTTGTGGCAAAGAGGTTATCAGTTTTAATTGAGCCATGGAGTGAGGGGTATTGCCTCAATACGCAAGCCGTTAGACAACATTGGTAGCCAAGTGAATCCCCTGGATCTTTAAGAAGCCGCACATACCCTGGGTCCATATTTAATTCTAGCTGATAAATTGCATATTACATCTGTCCATAACTGTTTCCGATCACTTCACCATATATTCTTTGTTTTAACTCTGTTTCCCTTGAAAATTTATTGACACCCCTGCAATCCCATTTTGTATATTTCATTCCTAAGGGCCCTATCCCAAATTCCACTTCCCGAAGCTAGAAATCCCACATTTGCCTATTTTTTAGGGTTTTCCATAACTTCTTCGATTTTCACCCAATCGCCTTCAAATTTTGTTACAGTGTTCATTTCCTATTTCTGCTTCTTTGCCCCTCTTTGAAAAAATTTCGCATTCTTTCACCCCGCTTTTGAAATCCCCATTTTCTGTTTCCTTGTCCATTACAAAGTGTCCAAACCCTAGTCAAACCTCAATTACCCATCGTAGTTTTTCCCAAATCCAAATTTCCATTTACTAAAGAAGCTTTTGTTTATGTTTTTCTACCCATTCACAAAAACAAAAAAAACAAAAAAAATCCTTGTTATGGTTGTCACCCACGCAAGAGCACAAATCATGGAGGAAGAACTTGCAGTCCTCAAAACCAAAATCCAAGATCTGGATGAAAAATATCTGAGCCTCCATATTCAACATTCAGCCATGAAAAATAAACGACATCCAGAATCTTTTGCAGACACTGGGTTATCTCCTTCCATCAATTTTCGTCCGCCGAAGCTTGATTTTCCTCGCTTCAATGGTAATGATCCGACTAGATGGATATACCGAGAAGAACAATATTTCAGTCTGCATAATACTTTTGATGTCCACAAAGTTCCACTTGCATCCTTTCATTTGGAACAAGAATCCCTTCAATGGTACCATTGGTACATCAAGGCTCATGACGAGCCAAAATGGACAGATTTTTGCCAACTCCTTTTGCAACAATTTGGTCCTAGTGCTTTTGAGGACTTCACGGGAGAACTCACTAAACTTCACCAAATTGGCACTGTGAGAGAGTATCATACATAATTTGAGAAACTGGCCAATCACATAGAAGGTTTGTCTGATGAATTCTACAGGAGTTGTTTTATCAGTGGTCTCAAGTATGAACTCCACTCAGAGGTTAAAATGTTCTGTCCCAACACAATGATGGAATTCCTAGGGTTGGCTAAGTTGGCGGAGGACAAGATCACAGTCCAACAACGCTCCAAAACCACTTTTGTCCCATTCAGAAATATGGTTTCCCAACGACCTCCCATCACGCCATCTCCTCGACCAACTCTTATCAAGCATTTGTCTGAAGCAGAGATAAGGGAACGTAGAGAAAAAGTGCTTTGTTATAATTGTGATGAGAAATTCACTCGGGGACATAGATGTGTTGAGTAACAGCTCTATCTATTGGATGTGTATTCTCCTCCTGCCTCTAAATTTGGTGAAGAATATCCATATACAATAGATGATCAAGCCCATATTCAACAGCTGCTTGTTTCCCTTCCATCTTCGGATGACCACCCAGTCATATCTCTCCATGCTTTAGTCGGAGTCACCACCCCACAAACAATGCGGGTTAGGGGTTACTTCAAGAAGCTCTCTCTTACAATACTCATCGATTATGTTATCACTCATAACTTCATTGACCATTGGATTGCAAAAAAGGCTGATTGTTTTGTCCATCCTTGCTCCAACTTTCAAGTCATTATTTCCAATGGGGGCACATTACCTTGCAAGGGGAAGTGTCGCAATGTGCATATCTCTATGGAATATTATAACCTACGCTCTGACATGTTTGCCTTGTCCTTAGGCGGATATGATGTGGTTTTGAGCGCTCAATGGTTACGCACACTTGGCCCCATATTATGGGATTTTGCTGAACTTTGGATGCAGTTTTCAATCAATGGGCATAAACACACATTTATGGGCTTACAACCAGGGTCTCTCCGCATCATCAGTTCACATCGCCTAGAAAATATACTTAAGAATAATTCACATGGTTTCATCACTCAGCTCCATTCCATTCTGATGCACCCATCAACGATCTCCACTACTCTCTTGGATCTACAACACATTTTGGATAGACATGCAGGTGTCTTTGCTAAACCAGTGGGATTGCTGCCTTAAAGAGACCTTTCCGGTAAGAATTTAGCCACCTTTACATCTGAGAAGGAACTTATGGCTATTTTGCATGCAGTACAGAAGTGGCAACCATACCTATTAGGGAATTATTTCTGTATCAAGACTGATCACCAGAGTCTGAAAAATTTCCTGGAACAAATGGTCTCCTCCCCAACACAATTGAAATGGGTTAGCAAACTCATGGGTTATGCCTATGAGATCACTTACAAGAAGGGTAAGGACAATCTGGTGGTGGATGCTCTTTCTTGCACATTTGATGAGCAAGTTTCTCTTTAAGCTATTTCTATGCCTATTCCAAATTGGTTGCAATCTGTTCAACAGGGCTATGTCTTCTATGAACTCCATGCTTCTCCATCGGTAGGGCACTCTGGGTTCCTCAAAACATATGAGTGGGAATAGTGTAACTTCTTTTGGCAGGGAATGAAAAGGATAACTCAATAGATGGTGGATGTATGTGATACTTTCCGGATCAACAAGGGAGAAACGACACTCATTCCAGAATTGCTCGAACCCTTTCCCATCCCTACACGGATTTGGACAGATATTTCTATGGATTTCATTAAATGGCTCCGGTGGTACAATACTGCATCTAAAATGATTCCATATGAAGCAATCTATGGTCAGGAACAACCAATTCTTCTTCCATACACCCTCAGCAATTCACCAGTTCACTAGTTTAGGAAATTGACTCAGTTCTTCGAAACCGCGATCAGATTCTTTGCATTTTTCAGGACAATCTTCACATTGCAAGAATTCGAATGCAACAACAAACTGATCAGCACCATTCTGAGCACACTTTTCAAGCATGTGATATGGTTTTTCTTCATCTACAGCCTGCCAAGCAATCCTTCATCAAAATCAAAGGGCGTCATAAGCTCACTCCAAAGTTCTATGGGCCCTATCAGGTTCTTCAGAATATTGGGTTTGTTGCTTATAAATTGGAACTTCCTCCTTCTCCTGCATTCATCCAGTATTTCATGTCTCTTGTCTAACGAAAGTTCTCGGCACCAACCGTATCAGCGGAAAAACTATTTTACCAGAACTAGATAATGAAGGATCCATCCTTTTGGAGCCAGAGGCCATCCTCAATAGGCACACTTGCCAAATTCGATCTCGATCTATCACATGGGTATTAATTCAGTGGCATGGAATGAAACCAGAGGATGCTACATGGGAACCACTCCTTCAGATTCAACATCAATTTCCACATCTAAAGCTTTGAGGGCAAAGCTTTTTCTAAGGGGGAGGGGATGTTAGGAACCTGTGTCAATCCTTCTCTTTACTTTGTTAGTATATTGTTGTTGGAGGAATATGCTTTGTAAGTCGTCTCGTAGTATTATATGTTCCATGGTATTGATCCTTATTTTGTATTAGCCCATAGTATTATCTATTCCATGGTATTGATCCATAAAATTGGATGCATATGCTTTGTAAGTCGTCCCGTAGTATTATATGTTCCATGGTATTGATCCATAGTATTCTTGCATATACTTAGTATATAAGTATGTGTTGAGTCCAATGAAGGAACAAAGAAGTTATTTGTATTGAGCTTGCTCAAAGGAGGTTTCCCCCTTGAAGTGGACCGCGGTCAATAAAAATGTTCCGTGTTCTAATATCTCATGCATTTGATCAATTAATTGTTGCAAGTTCCTCACAGGTTTCTATTCAAATTTATGGGGATGAAAGTGTTAATACTGGGTTGAGCTTTGATCTTTAATTCTTTTAGATGCTGAAACTTGAAACAATGAGACAACTCAATCACATGAAATTCATACATCCATAACAAAATATATACCCTAGGGAAAATCGTCAAAACTATGAGAACAAAAACCTGAGCAATTCTTCTTAGTATAATATAATGGATAGCAAAGAATGCTTTATTTTACAACATAGCAGATTTCTTTCGGAAGATAAGATATCACCAAAACACTCTTGTTCAAGATACATAAGCAATAGAGAAGATAGTTCAATCAGAGAAGTGCCTTCGCTTCAATAATAATATCATGCACACAAAGAGAAGCGCCTTTCCTTCAAAGGAGAAGAGAATTCACTTCACATTGAATTCATCAATCTCGTATATCATATTTATACATTCTTCTCTTAAATTTTTATCTTCTAACTTCAAGATGAACTCGCCCTGTTCCCTCAAACTGGATGTATCAATCTTGCATGTAGAGGTGTGCCCCACTTCTCATGCAGTGCTTTGTCTCATTGATTTATCACTTAGGATGAACTCGCCTCTTAACTGAAAGATTTCCCACTTAGTTAGGTGGCTAACTTAAGTGTCGTCACTTAGTTAACTAGATCTTCTTTGTTGTCTCTTAGTTAAATCTCTTTAATTGATTCTTGATAACATCACTATAGTGATCAATTCGAGTTCTCCTTGATTTACCGAAGTGTCGTATTTTAGTTTAACTAAAGTGAAAACACTTTAGTTAACTAGTCTTTCATATTTAACACTTAGTTAATTGAAATCATGCTAATTGATTTACTTGAAGTGACCACTGTGAGTTCTTTAGTTAACTAAGGCATATCTTTAACTTAATAATTGATTGAGGCATACATTGATACTTAACTGAAGTTTTATAGTTGAAACTTTAACAATACAAGTTCTCTTTAATTAGGTGAAGTGTCTGCATGAGAAATTTTGATTTCTCTTGATATCTATCCTTTATCTTTTATTTCTTTATCTCTTATTGCATGGTCAATATGTGCTACCTTTGATTATCCATCACATTACATTATACTAAGAAGAATTATCATATGTTGTGATCATATTATATTATTCCAGACCAAATGATCATATGCTAAAGGAATTCACTTTAGAGGTTATCAATATCTAAATGATACTTAATAGCAATTTGTGATCATGGTTAATAATACATCACACAACATTAAATTCTTTTAACAAGTAAAGCATGGCTTTTATATGGAAGGTCCACCTCTATATGGGAGGTCCATCCCATGGATACCTTTATACAAAAGGTTCACATGAGAATCATGACTTGACACACACAATTCGGGAGCCATGTCCAACAAAACTTTACAACATCATTACTTTGATCAATTACCTCAATACGGGAGGAATAACCTTTACACGGAAGGCAATCAAAGTTCTCACCTCTATATGGGAGGATCAATCTTGGTTGTACAAGATTGGTTTGGAGAATGTCTCCTGATGTTGTATATTTAACATAAAGGTGTTTCTATTGATACACAGACTCTACAGGACAAACAAAGTTAAGTTTTGGGTGTGGGAATTGGATAAGTCAGTAAAATCTTGTATGTTTTCTTTCCTTACTATGTATTAGAATAGTTTTTCTCTTTAGTATTACATTGAATTTCATAAGTTGTCTCATATTGGTGATAGTCCATCTTACCTAGGAATTATGATTCATCCTCTCATATTGGTGGTGTTAAAAGCAAAAAGATATAAAGATTATGACTAAAGATAGATTCATTAATTTTTTACATTGGCCATAATTTTTTTTAATATTTTGTTGGTTTCCACTGTATAAGATGGAATACACATTTTTTGTTTTGTTTTTACTTTATAGCATTATAAACATGAATTTTATTAGTTGCCTCATATTGTCCATAGTCCATATTAATTGGGATTATTGAACTGTTGATATGGATAATAAATAGTAAAGAAGATAATCCAGGAAAGTGATATTAAAGATAACCGGGTGTAAAATATGACTAAATTATCCAAAGATTTGTTTTTAAATAATTTCTGGTTTTCACTTTATAATTTTATATTCATTAGCATGTGCCAAAAGAACTACATGTGCTCTACACCCTGTGTTAAGGGTGAGAGGCGAGAAACAAAGTCGTTACTCGTCCTCGGGTGGATGCTAAAGCAAGAAATCATGCATGAGTTTCGAGGACATTATTTAGTAGGCCGCAACCCAAATTGAACCTGATCAATAAGCCAACGAATGGAAGGGGAATGGTTCATGTGCTCAAGGTATATTGTGCTAAAAGAAGTTATAGATGCAGTTCAACCTGTATGATTTTTAAGTTCACCATGTCATTGCAATTATCATTTCTTTATAGTGTTATTATATATTCTTATAACTTTAATTATATGTATGGATTGTGCTAAAAGACGTTATAGATGCAATACAACTTGTATGAATTTTTAAGTTCACCATATGATTGCAATTATCATTTCTATATTAGTGTTATTATATACTCTTATAACTTTAATTTGATTGGTTTGTGTCACAAAGAAGTCTCTACATGGATTTGTTTTACATGAATATGTAATTATATATTTGTTATATATGTGAGATTTCAGAGTTGACATGTTCATTTATGGAAGAAAACTTTGTTCAACTAAAGCTATCATAGTCATTAAATTGACCCGTTATCAAAAACTACCACTACAATATAACAACTCATATTTTTTTTTATATGTTTATGTAATTGTGTGTATTTGTGACTTATATATGTGCTATTGTTCCTGTCAAGAGGGTTGAAGTATTTTAAAAGTGACATATTCATCTGTGAAAGAAACCTTTGTTCAACTAAAACCATCATGGTCATTAAATCTATTCAAGATAAAAAACCACCACAAAACATAACAACTCACTTGTTAATAAAATAAATGGTGGATGCTTAATATTCAAAGAAATATAAACATCTCTATATATAAACCCAAGATCTATTAACCACTCACACTCTTCAAAATGTTAATTAGGTGAATATGGATGTTCTCATTGAGAATTATTGTTTTCATATGTAAATAATCTAAAATTTTGAAAATATTGTATCCCATTTAATAAAGCGTTATTTTATTGTACTCCAAGATGCAATTGCTAGTTATTTGTAAATTAAGGATTTGATGTTAGGGAGTGTGGTGTTTTCATATATAAATAATCTAATATTTTGAAAATATTGTGTCCCATTTCATACTGTGTTATTTTATTGTACTCCACAATACAATTGCTAGTTATTTGTAAATTGAGATTTTGGTTAAAGGGAGTGTGATGTTTTTGTATGTAAATAATCTAATATTTTGAAAATATTGTATCCCATTTAATACTGCGTTATTTCATTGTACTCCAATATGCAATTGATAGTTATTTGTAAATTGAGATTTTGGTGTTAGGGAGTGTGGTGTATAATTGGTGAGAGGTTAATCATTTTTTAGCCGTGTAAAATTACACCTCAACTATTTTGGAGTACAACTCAACTATTTTGGAGCATGCTTGAAAAGATTTACACAGCCATAAATGTGGGAACCTTGACGTACATTAAAAAGAAAGTTAGGGCAAAATGTACGTTTTCTTCCATAAGCGCAATGCAATCAAGAAAAAAATGGAAATGTTCAGAGGTCACTGTTTTCGCAATATTTTGTGCTGATATTATACAATGCCTGGGTTGTTATTATTGATGGAACACGCAAAAAGACTTGAAAGGCTTGGCATGGTAGAAATTAAATGTGGAAACCTGTTACAATGCTGCGCCTGGAATGTGTGCAATTTATTGAAACATAAAAGCAAATGCAGGCGGGCGAGATGCTTATTATTTCAAATCAAAACGCAAAGAGACGAAAGGGTCAGTTAATTTGTAAAAGCACAGTGTCGTCGGATTTGCCCTGCAGTGCCCGTGAGCACAGCGTTTCTGCCCATCTTCTCCATCGATCTTGCAAAATCTGAGAAGAACTTCGGGGTCTGCAATTCTGTGTTGACATATGATTGTGCCTCACTGTTGGTTAGAAGCGCAGCATCGGATTGAAAGAGGCCTCTATTCTTCTTTAGATTTACGTAATAATGTGTGTCAAATGTTCGAAAGCTACCGGGATCCATCTCTACTATTGTGGTATTGTCACTAGGCTTGCATTTTATCTTCAGTTGAGCTGCATAATTTTTATCCAAGGACGGATCCATGTCTCCTTTTCCTGTAAAATTGTAAAGCCTGGTGCTAAAGGCGGTACAATGGGCAACCCCTATAGTGTGGGCACCTGTCCACGGTATGGTTATATATTAGTCATGAAATTATGATGCCATAATATAAATCAAACCCCATCTAACAGATAAGAAAAAAGAGAATATGGAAAGTATTGAATAACATACCTGATAACACGACCAGGTCCTTAACATCAAGACCATTGCTGGCAAATAGTGATGTGAGTTGTGAGAAATTAAAAGTGGGCCGAGGAAGTTCAGTAAGAGCTTCGTTCTCGATAGACACCACTCCATCTCTCCGTCCCATTGGAACGTACCAGAATGGTCCACCCAACTGTTTGCATGAAATGAAATCAAGAGGCTAAACTGATTATTGATCCAAGAAAAAAGGAAATGAAGGAATGTATTATATATCACTTATGAGAGTTACCATGTGAACAGCATCTCGTGCGACAAGTGGAATAATATCTGCACATGAGACGATTCCCGGGCACACCTTCTCCACTGCAGCTTTAACTGCGTCGATGACTTGAAATCCTCTGAGAGTCTGATTCGGAATTGCTTCCTTCTCTGCCTGGGTTGAATTTGTTGAATTCAATAGAACCGATGCATCACAACCCTTCACCAATAAACCCCACTTTCATGTCAAACATATGTTCTCAGTTTGCCATAATTACATTTATAGTTGTTTATATCTTAGAATTTGGCCTGATTATCTCGGTTGCCGATTCCTTCCATCTAACTTTTGACCTTGCTCCATGTTTGTTGGATGGAGGGAAGGGAATCAGCAATCTAGATAAGGATGACCGAGGTGTACTAGTGTTTATGATTTTCCTAATTGCAAGAGGATGAGTCAAGTATACTGTAAAGACTGATTGACTGATTTTATGGTAGTAGTTTTAAATATAACTGGTAGTTATGAATATCAGCCATCCATGGAAAACAAATAACTTATTAGTGACACTTCTTGTAACCTATTGGTATCATGGAAAACAAATAACTTATTACTGACACTTAACTTGTAACCTATTGGTATTATTAGTGACACTTAACTTGTAACCCATTGGTATTAGCCAACCACAAATTAAGTAATTATACTGCCTATAATATATTATTGTATACCAGCAGGAGTGAAAACTGAAATATACTTACTCTGACAAAGCAGTCATGAAAATTCATTCTAAGAAGAGGTGCAGCCAGACTTGGGGCTTTGGATATGTAGTCTTCAACCACATTTCCTACAGCATCATAAACTCCAGGGCATGTCTCGTCATAGAAGTTCAGTGAAAGTCCTCCAGCTGCATCTCCAGATACACATGCAAACATCCAAAAACTTGCAACTGCAGTAAACAAAATTCTAGATGTTGTAGTCATCTTCATGACGTTCAAAAATTAGAAATACTTTGCAAAGAGGAACTCTGTTGTACTATGACATTCGCTTGATTGCAAAGAGGAATGCTGTTATTCTATGACATTAGCCTGGATAGCAACGCAATTTATAATACCCTGATTAGGTATGCAGGGAGTTGCGTGTTGATTTGAATAACTGCAGACAAAAAGAATAGAAGGAAACATTTATTGGTGAATAAGCCAAATTCATCGTAGCTGGTATCGAGACTAGAATCATGCAGAACTGCAAAATTAATTGTTTATACAAAATCTAACAGACATATTTCAAAGCTTAGCATTCTTTATATGGTGTTTATTTCCATTATGCCCTGTATCATGTAGCTAATCTGTCCGTTTCCAACTATCCGTAGCTGGCATTTTCAGTACACCAAATGCCTATTTTTTCCACGACTATTCCTTTTTTGTTTGCGATTGCACATGAAACTCTTAAAACTTAAAAACACTTGTTGGTCTGATAAGATTGTTAAGTGAAAATGATAGCTTACCTTTCCTCCTCCATTATTGAACTATTAGAAAATTTATTTTCAGTAAACAATTATGAGAATGAGCATCCTTACATGGCAGACTATCATTGTCATTTCATGAAAAGGTTTATCGTGTTTGGAGGCTTATATCGTTTTCTTTGTCCTTGTTCCTTTGTCAATTGAATCGAGAATATTCGAGAAAGAAAACGTTATCTTCCTCTACATCAGAACGTGCAAGATTCGATATTATCTATAATTAGGTGGGCAATGAAGAAATAATACAAACAGAACATGCATAATACACTTTGCACAATTTGGAAGTCCAGACAAACTATCTTAGACCTTTTCATCTTTTTAATTAAGAGGGGACTAATTTATTTCGTGGCTGTTTTATCCTGGCTTCACCATAAAACAATCCACCAACAACAAAAGAAAAAAACGCCTGTTGTAAAAATCCACCAACAACAAAAGAAAAAAACGCCTGTTGTAAAAATCGAATTATTAAAGCTCTACAGCATACCAGATTTATCTTCCCTTGAAATACAACAAAAAAAACTTTAAAATAACCCTAATATATACAGACTTGTACACAACTACTTTTAGTAAAAAAAATTCGTTAAAACTTTATCTTTACCCGCATAACCTTCAGCGTTCATAGCCGTCCAAAAGAATCTAATTCTAAATTCAATGAAACAGTTAACAACATCGTTCCACGCATACTATTTTCTTTAACTAACAGTATTTCTGCTACAAAACTTTGGAGTAAGATTGTCTTACATATTGTTAAAAAAAAATAACGAGATCTTACACCAAAACTTGCACAGGTATTGCTTTACGTACTATCTTGGGACTGAAATAAACTTACAAGATGCAAATTAAAAATTATAGAAGTAAGACATATAAAATAACATTGTTCCAAGCATACTATTTTTTAAAAAGAACAAAATCATGTGCTACAGAACATGCAAGAGTATTGTTAATAAGCTTAAGAAGCATAAATTAAAAATTGTAGATTTAAATCCTTATTTAAAGTGATAAGTATTTTGCACAAGTATTGTAGAGTATTGTAAGACATGTATAAAATAACATTGTTCCCATCATACTATTTTTTAAAAAGAACAAAATCATGTGCTACAGAAAACGATATAAGCCTCCAAAGCATAAATTAAAAATTAAAAATTGTAGTTTTGAAATCTTATTTAAAGTGATAAGTATTTTGCATAAATATTATAAAGTACTGTTTTACATATTAGATGCATCACAATTTGCACAAGTATTTTGTCTTCATAAGCTTAAGAAGCATAAATTAAAAATTGTAGAATTAAAACCTTATTTAAAATAATAGCTACCCACTCATTGAGTTAGTATACTCTTAGTCAACTAACTGCAATGAATTAGTATACTCCTACTCAACCAACTCGAATGAGTTGGTATACTCCTAGTCCACAACAACAAAAAAATCATCTTTTTAAGTACTATAAGCTAGTATTATTTATATTATGTGGTGTGGTATTTACCTCATTGCATTAATATTATTTATAATTTATATTTTTTAAGTGATGGTGTTATATAATACAAGGTTGATTTGTTATTAAAATGATGCTATCAACACCATTTATGCCATTTATGTTATGTAGTGTTAAATTGGTAGTAATGGTGTTAACTTTATTGTAGGCTTAGTTGTGATCAAGTAGTAAATCTTGGGAAATCTCAAAGTGATGATGCTAACATCTAAAACTAAGAGTCCCAAAAATGACATGACCCACTAGTGATAAAATAAAGAGTGTTGTTGTTTAAAAAATATTGTGCTAACCTTATTAAAGATGGAGTTTCTCATCATATATGTTAACAAAAATGATATGCTAACTTGACAGGTACAACAAAGTTGTGTTAAACCTTTCCCTTTTACATGATCATGTGCAAGTAATATTTAATTATGAGTGTTAAGAAAAATGATGTATTCTAACTTAACAAGTACAATAAAGTTGTGTTAAATCTTTCCTTTTTACATTATCATGTGCAAATAATATTTAATTATGAGTGTTAAGAAAAATGATGTATGCTAACCTAGCAAGTACAATAAAGTTGTGTTAAATCTTTCATTTTTTCATTGTCATGTGCAAGTAATATTTAATTATAAGAGTTCAATAAAACAAATTCATAAATAATTATTTAATTATTTAGTTTTTATAATATTCAAATATTTAAATACTTATAATTTTATCATGAAAATTTTCATCTTAAATATTTGACAAACAAATAATTTTGTAAACAACTCAAATCAATCATTTATTTTTTATATTTTTCAAATAGATAAATGCCCATCATTAAATTATATAAATATTTAGTTTGTAAATTATCTATTTCAATTTTTTATTTTTATATTATTTTTCACTTCAAATAAATAAATAAATTTTTTTACAGAATTATGATTGAAAAATAATTGAACACAATAAATTTTTATTTTATCAAAATTCTAAATGTTATGGCAAAAATGATTTGAATTGAAATTTAATTTTTAATTGGATATATTTTTATAGATATTACTAAATTCATTATCATATTGTTTAATGGATATTAGAGCCATTACAAGGTTTCAAGTATTAGGTATGGGCCTCATGTCCTTGTATAAGGTTGAGGAACGAAACCTTATGCCCTAAATGAATATTTAAGGCATCTATGAAAAACATGACACCACAAATGACCACATGTAGCCCCATGAGGGTATTCATATCCTTGTATATAGATACCAATACCATTATGTGGTTTTGGTCACTAGGGATGGGTCCATGGTCCCCCTTTACATGGTTGAGGAGGGAAACTTGAGTCGTAGACACTAAGGAAGCTTATAGGTATCCAAGGTTAGGTATGATGCATTGCGCCATGAAAGATGACCTATTGGGGGGTCCTTAACATCAGGATTGTGATATGGGCGAATTGGGAGGATTTTAGTAGTAGATAAGGGTCTTGGGGCATAAACATGGTCAATGGAGAAAATCCAAACCTTAGTCCCCAAGGGAATCCTTTAGGCATCTAAGGTCAAGAAAGATGCTTCAAACCATCACATAGGAGATGTTATGTGTGTGGTTATTGATGAATGGTGATACCCATTGCATTAGGATTTTTTGAGCATTAGATATAGGTATTGAGGCCTTGTACATAACCAAGAGAGGAAACCCAAGCCTTAGGCCCTAAAGAAAGTCTCTATTAATTTACAGTCTAGAATGACATGTCAAACCACCACACATGTCCCAGTAAGGGAACCCTTCAATTTTGGGTGGAAAAATCAATGACATTAGGAGGCTTATGTAGTAGGTTTGGTTTTTAGGGTTGTTGAAATGGTCAAGAGAGAAAACCTAGGCATTAGGGTCTAAAGGGTCAAGAAACACACCTTGAAACACTAGACACATGACCTCCCAATGGTATCCTTGGCCTCTAAGTAGGTATATTGGTGGTATTAGGAGCTTTTAAACACTAACCATGTGTCTCTTGCCCCTACACATGAATAGGGGCATAATTCTAAGGAATAAGTATTAAGGAAGGCTAAATACATACATAGCTAATAAGAAAATTTGAAACTACCATACAAATCCTCCCAAGGGTATATGGGTATTTCAAGTGGGAATATGGGCACCCCTATGAAATTTTGAGCACTAGGTATGGGTCTTAAGGCCTTTGACATGGTCAAGGGTGGAAACATAGCCTGGATATGACTCGAAAGCAAGATTCTAGCAAACCATGGCTATGAACAACACCTTAAACCACCACATATCAACTCTTGAGGTTATATTTTCCTCCCGGTGGGGATATGGGTTGCATTAGGTGGCTTTGGATACTAGATATGAGTCTTAAGGCACCAAAAACTATTGAGGGGGGAAACTTAGGTATTATAACCCAAATTCATATTTTAAGCATTTTGGTTCAATAATGACACCTTGATCCACCACACATGACCTCACAAGATTATCCTTAGCCTCCACAAGGAGATATTGGTGATATTATGAACTTTCAAACACTGATATGGGTCTTGACATCCTGGATATAGTTGTAAGAGAATACCCAAACCTTAGGGACTCAATAAATATTATAGGAATGCAACGCCCAAAATAACACCCTCAAACCAAAACCCATGACCTCTTGAGTGGATATTTGTATTCCATGTGAGGATATGGAACCCATTATGATTTTTTGAGTATAAGATATCGTTCGTAGGGCCTCAACATGGTCAAGGGAGGATACCATTGACTTAGGCCCTACAGGAAGTTTTTTTTACATCATGGGCCAAAAAATAATCTTGATCCAAAACACATGAACTTCCAATGGGATCTTTTTCCTTTGAGTAGTAATATTGGCACCATTACAAATTTATGGAACTAGGAATTAGTCTCATGCCCTAGAATAAGGCCAGGTAATTAAACTTATGATTTGGGCCTAAAAGGTAGCTTCTAGGGATTAAGCAATGTATTGATACCTTCAACCACCATACATAACCTCCGTGTGGGATATTTGGCCTTCGAGTAGCCATATGGGCACATTAGATTGTTTGAGCACCAAGGATGGGCCCATAGACATTTTTGAGGAGGAAAATTGAGTCTTAGGACCTAAAACAATCTTATGGGCATCCAATTCCAAGAACAATGGATCCAACTACTACACCTAACCTTCCATGAACGATATTTTCCTCTGAGTTGGGATATCGACACCATTCAAAACTTTTGAGCACTAGGCATGGATCACAATGCTCTAGTCATGGCCAAGGGAAAAAACCTAGGCCTTGGGCCACGAACAAGCCCTCCAATCACCACAAATGGTACATTTTGTGGGATACATATCATATGAAAGTGGATATGAGATACAATAGAAGGTTTCTAGTATTAGGCATGGGTTATGGGGTATGAAACATGATCATGATAGACAAATCATACCTTGCTCCCTAACAAAATATTTTATCCATCCATGACCAATAGTGTAACCCTAAAAAACCACACATGATTTCTCAAGGGTATCATTAGCCTCCAAGTGGGGATATATGCACCATTAGGAGTTTATGAATACTAAGTATAGGTGTTAGGGTGTACTATTAACCGTTATCAATGAAGGAAGTTCAATATTTTTTATCCAAATATAGCTTCTAGGTATCGACATCCATGAGTGACACCTCAAACCACCATGGATGATTTATTAGAGGGATCTTTCACCATCAAATGGGGATATGGAAAGAATTAGGATATTTTGAGAACTAAGTATGGGTCTTGGGACCCTAGACGTGGTTGAGAGAGGAAAAGTGGTTCTTAGGGACTAAATGAAGATTCTAGTCATCCAAGACCATGCAATGTGTTAAACCACCAAAAAGGACCTTTCTAGTCTATTCATGTCCTTTGAGTGGAGATGTTGGTGCCATTAAAAGGTACTCAATTCTATGTATGTATATTGGGGCCCTAAACATGGTAAAGGAGATAAATATAGGCCTTATGACTTAAATGAAACTTCTAGGCATTTGGGGCCAAAACTGATGCCTCAAATTTCCATACATAATCTCTTAAGGTAATTATTTTCCTTTCTATGGTGATATGGATGCCGTTAGAATTTTTTTAGCACTAGGTATGGGATTGAGGGCCCTAAACATTGTTAGGGGAGGAAACCTAGGATTTAAGACCTAAAGAAAGATTATAGGAATCCAAGGCTAAGAAGAATGCCTTAAACAACCAAATATGGTCTTCTGAGGGTATACTTAGCCTTGGACACAATAAAGGGAATAATGTCATGCCTTAGGCCCTAATTGAAACATTTATTCATATAAGGCCATGAACAAATCATTAAAGTAACGTACATGACCTCTCAAGGATATCCTTGGCCTTGAAGAAAGGATTCCAACTCTTCAAGAGGTTTTGAGAATTAGATCTGGGTCTTGGGGTCTTGATATGGTTTGAGGAGGAGACCCAACAATTACCCCGTAAAGGAAGTGTTCAACATCTTTGGTTAAACAAAACTCCTAAAGACACCACAAATATCACTCAAGGTTATCTCTGGTGTACAAGTGGGGATATATGGGATAACAATAGGTATGGTTGTATAGGACTTAGGCATGGTCAATGAAGGAATCTTGGGATTTATTACCTAAAGGAAGCTTTTAGGAATCCAAATCCAAGAACAATACCTTGAAGCATCGCACATGATATCCTGAGGGTATCTTTTGCTTCAAGTTCGAATACGTACACCATTACAAATTTATGCTCTATGTGTTGGTCTTAAAACCCTAGGCATGATTAGGGGAGAAAAACTAGAGCTTAGGTTATAAAGGTAACTTCTAGGAAACTAAAACCATGAACAAAGCCGCAAATGACACATAACCTCTCAAGTGTATCCTCGGTCTCTAAGTTGGGATTTCAATTCCACTAGGAGGTTTTGAGCACTAGGTACAAATATTAGGGCCATGAACATGGTCAAGGCAGGAAACCCATACCTTACACCACAAACAAATCTTGTAGGTATCTAGGGTTAAGAACAATTCCTTGAATAACCACACATCATCTCTCAAGGGTATCAATGAACTCTATGTTTTAGATATTTTATTATATTTCATTTACTAAGGCACAATGTGAACATACACTTGGTTTTTCACTAAGAGGAAAGTATGAGAAAAAAAAATATATATACTTGGTGGATAATATATAATAAGGTTAGCATAGGTATGTTTCTCATATTTGAAGCTATTTATTTACTAATAACAAGTTAACAAGTTGATTCACCATGAAATTTTAGTTATCTATCCTACTAAATTTCCTCCACCATGTACCATACTTGATCACTATCTATGTAGTCTCTACCTTCCTTAAACTTACACATTAAGATTTAGCTAATCTCCCTTTATGTTGTACTTGAAGAAAATAAATTTGTACCACGATAATGAAAAACTAATGCAATGAATTAGTTTAACCTTTATCTGAGAAAACATAACAAATATTTATTTAATGTGATCATTGATCATCTATTAAAAAATATACTTAATTAATCTATTCATATACATTAGTTTATATTTTTATTATTACACAAATTATTGTTATACATAAAATATAGTACGTACCTAATTATTATTTATTACATTAATTTTGTTATTTATACATTTTGTAATTACCATTTACTATAAATTACTTTGATGTGTCTCTATGTTCATACTACTTTAATGGGAAATTCCCCTATGTTGATATAGACATATTCTATTATTACTTAACTATTATCAAATACATACAATAGTTAAAACAAAACAAACTAATCAACCTTCAATAACATAAATCAAGTAATACAAACTCAATTAAAAAATGTTCAATATAAAAACAAACACACGTAATCATATTTTCACAAACAACACTTCTACATCAAATTGATCCTATATCAAAGGTATTTTTGAAATAAATCTTAAAACAAAAACTCAACACTTAGATGAACATAAAATTAATAAAAAGAAACAAGAAACCCTGCGACTTCTTTCACAATATTAATAATAATATCATTATAAAATCCATAATTATCAATCAATACACTAAAAAAGGCATAGTATTCTCCGTACATATATACACACATATACTTTTTTATTATATTTTAATCATCCTAACTTAAATTATTAATATTTATAAATATATTTATGGGGCGGCAAGTGTGGGGGTCTTTTTTTACCCAAAAATTATGCTTATGGAATAGGAATTGGTACAAATAACTAGGCCGAGCGTTATGCTCTGTTCTTGGGTTTGAAGCAATCCCTTGCATTAGGTGTTTGTACTCTGGTCATGGTAGGATATTCGCTTCTCATTCTCTCTCAAACGAGGCATCATCAAGACATATTGGATCAAATTGTTGGAATAATTCACAAGCGTATGATTACGCTTCTTTCCCAATTTCAGTCTCTCCAACTTTTCCATGTTAGAAGAGAGCACAACTCAATTGCAGACATATTAGTTAATCAAGCCTCTCAACTTCCTTGTGGAGGTTTAATTGAAAATGAAGGTTAAATCTAACATTGTTGGATCCCCTAGTGTTTGATACTTGCTTTTTAATGATGAAAAATACTCTCTTCTTATTTCATTTTTTTTTTCCTTGGAAAAAGTCCGTAATTTTATTTCAAAAAGATGATTAAAATTACATATTGCACATGTAGTAGAATCAACAAGGATCCCTACATTTTCACATATTTCTGTCCCATATAAGCAGAAACAAACAGCTTAGAATGAGCTGAACCAAAAAAAAGAAATGAGCTCGGGAACAAACCCTCATTGCACATAGAAATAGAGAATACAGAAATAGATCCGTCAAAACCAAAACCCTCATCAGAGGAAGCAGAAGATCCATGTCTGTGGACAGAGCAGCAGACACGGTAGACCTCCCAAACCGGCGAAAAAGCCAGCAAGCTAACCCCTGGTGAAGAAAAAAGCCAGACAAAACCCCAACCTCTCGGCTCGGCTCCTTCCGTGCGGCTCTGGCGGCAAGCGGCTGGCCCCCATCTTGTTGTTGAAGATCTGATTGCAAAGGTGTGCCTGACCTTGATCCAGATTTATGCATTGAATCTGAATGCTTCAGCGAGCACTCATCTAGCCGACGCATTCGTACCCTTTCCAAGACGCGCAACAGTTCTTGTATCTCCCGCTCATAGACGGCTGGATGGCCGCAGAAGGAGGTGCATCGCGTGATTGAGGCGCTGTGCGAGAGAATAAGCCCGCGCTCGATCCACAGAATCTGCCTCGAACTCACCGAGCTGAGTCTTTCCCCCCTTCTAGCTGTAGAGGAAATGGCGTCCATATCCCAGGCCAAACAGAGGCGCTGTGTATTCATCTGGCGATTATGCCTGTCACTAAGATTCCGCAGCGGCGGGGTGTGGAGCAGCGCCTGCAACACAGCAACAAGTCTTCCCCAAATTGTTGAGTCCCCTCAAACCCCGCGGCATGCAAGAGCCCTCGCCGATAGGTTTTAATACTTGCACAATCCAGAAAATAATGTAGAACACCATTCATCCCGACCGCAGCCCTCACGATCCACCTCCACCGACAAAACAAGATCCGCCGGCCTCCAAGAGCTGAGGACCTAAAATCCCGTCATCCATGAGAGGCACAAAGCATCAAGAAAAAACCAATGATTAAAAAACCCTCCCAGAATCCTTAGTATGTATGTATTTCCACAAGCGACAGTGATGAACACCCCCGGACGCCGAAAGATCAAGCAGCAGACAGCAAGGAGCTCCCCATGTCGGCCGCCGCCGAAAAGAAGCCGAGCTATCACCGCCTTGACGAACCTAGATTTGGCCCCGTCGCACAGCATCCTCTGCAAGAAAAGAAAGACAGGAACCCTGCTCCTGCCCTCGCAACCGCCACCATCTCCGCCGATCGCCCCGGACCAGCATCCATCAAATACGCGTCCGCCGTCGCCACTGGTAAGCCGTAGAGCCAGCCCCCAATGGGTCGCCGCGCCAAGGCAATAGCAGACGCTCCAAGGTGGAAAAAAGACCATACGTTGGCCTATGACAGGAAGCCAACGCAGGAGAGGAGTGGATCGGCCATGGAAGGATCCATGGCCGCCCAACTCTTCCTATTTCATATCAATTGATAGGATCTAATTAAAATACTGATCATGCATCTTTACATGTGGATGCTACAAGGCCTCTTGGATGTTGGCCCTTCCCGAGTTTTAATGAGGTGTAATAGCTATCTTAATGTTGGGCGGTTTGATGGTACTGTTGAAAAGATTGTTCGCATAAGTGGAGGTAAGGTAAGTTTAAATCCTCGTATTGTTGGTAGCAATGAGAGGCGGGGTTCAAAGAAGTGTTATTTTTTCTATGGAGGGAATTCCATATCAGCTTGGTGCTCTGGAAGCATTAATATATGGGAGAATTTCATCTTTGTAATGGTGGTTAGGAGTATTGGGAATTCTTATGCCTTCTCCTTTGTACGAGGGGATAGGCTTGTTGCTTCTGAGTCTTCTTTCAAATTGGTCTCAACTTGTCACGTATTTCTTGTTCCATATCATAGGGGTTCTCCTCTTCCCTTAGTGTGGCAAGTTTGGGATACTGGGGTTCGAGAGACTACTTTTGGCGGTATTGGTTGGGGAAGCTTGCTCCCCTTTTGTGTTGAGAGAAATTTTAATTTTATTCTTGAATTATATAGCGATATCTAGGAAGTGTCTCTTCTGATTATCGGTCAAGATATTAGTTATTTTGTTCCTCTTGGTGTGAACCAGAACTGGTCCGAATATCTTGTTTTTTTTCACTCTTTCTACAATGGAAGGTTTTGTATTGGTATTGACAGGGTTGAGAGGAAGTGTGGTGAACTGTGAATATGGATATTTGAAAAAGGGTAGAGGACCTTGCAAAGAAAGTTAGTGCCACTAACACCAGTATCCAATATTTTCGTCAACATTTGAGGTGGATGAGAGATCATATGGAAGGTATGATAACTACAGTTCAACAATTGACTAGTCATGGCTCGATGTTGTATGGGTGTTTAGACCAAATTGAACGCACCTCCCACCACATTACAATAATTTTAGATGGTTACCTTACTAGCACTGAAGGGGATGTAAGAGCTTGTGATGAGAAATTGAAATATATCTCAAAGACTAGCAAGAATCATGAATACCTTATAGATGGGAGACATTATAAAGTGATTAAAACTCTTTTGAAAAAAATGGTAATGGAAATTTAGTTGTGCATCCAGTTCATATTATTTTCAATTCAAAGGAGAATAATGAGAATGCGAACTTGCATGAATATCGAGTTGTAGATAATCAGGAAGATGTTGACAATGAGGACGAGGACTTGAATAAAGAAAAAATTCTTAGGATGATGATGATTCTTAGGATGATGATGTGGAGGAGGTTATGGATGGGGATACAAATTGTGATGTTGCCACCCAGGTTGAAGATGCATCAACTACAGACACTGTGACCAACTTTGAAGAATATGAGGACGTTTATATGATGTCCAAGTTTCAAATAGAGACACCAGTATTTAGTTTCTCTCTTAATGACATTTTTGTGTAAGCTTCTAATTGGTCAATTTGTTAGAATTTATAGCAGTTTAGGGATTATAGTTTTCTAGTTTAAGAATGACTATAAATAAGTGTATCGGGCCTTTGAACTTGTATGAGGAATTTTGTATTGATTTGCTGAATTATTTTTCATCCTTTTGTCAATATAATCCTAATCATTTTTGTAAAACAAAATCTATAAATATATTTATATTATTATAATTTTTTCAATAAAAAAAACATAAAAAATGCCTTCAACCTTCAAGGAAAAAAAATCATAAAACAAATTTAATAATAACCAAAAAAATACCTTCGCATTCATAACCGTACAAGTTCTTTCTTAAAATTTCATTGATCCAATTGCGTGCATGGAGGGAAATCTGGTGGCCCTTTCTTGATATTTCATAGATGCTTTTGAAGTGCATGGAGGAGTGTTGTTGAATTTAGAAATAATGATCGAGTAACATGTAGGATTAAAATCCTAAAATAACAAGTTTAATCCTAAAACAAGGGCTACAAGGTGGCAATGTCCCCAACGAAAGTTATAGAAAGAAAAAACTAGAAGAAAATAATCTAATATCCTTTGCTTTACATTAAGGGATAGCTCCTTTACTCTCATCCATCTCCTTCCAACTTTGCTATACCTCTCACTAAATCCTTGTCAAATGTTGATTCTCAATCATGGAAATATTTTGGAAATAAATGCAACACAAATAACAAAATGGATTTTACATCTATTCAAATCCATCCATGTTTTAGTTAAACAATGGCCTATGATAAATATATATAAAATAAATAAAAATAAAATGATTATAAGAATTGAAACGTTTTGGTAATTTTGGTTAATATTCAGTAAATGATTTTTTTTTTTTTTTTTATCTTAACGATTTACTGTTTAAATTGCAAATTGTGTTATCTGATTCAAATAAAAAACCCTAAATCATGCTAAGATTATAGTTATAAAATATCAATTTGGAACATAACATTGCCATCTACTTGATTTGGATAAAATCCCACCTTTAAATGCAAATGAGGCATTTTAATTAAAGATAAGTTCACACCCATTATAGACATGTAAAAATATTTGGTCATGAAAGAACTCTTAATTGATTAACCTAAGGGAATTTGCATATGAATTTACATCAATATATGCATGTCAAATTAATTAAGTAGTTTTAGACTATAGTACATGCTTGTTTCCAAAGTATAATTTTTTTGATATTTTAACTCAACAAACAAGATGTTTTATATTGTTTTAAAAATGATAAAAGAAATCTAGCTTATACACATCATCCCATTCAAAAATAATATTCCATTGAGAAAATACGTGCATATGAAACTAAATGAGTTTTCAAGCTCATAGAAACAAGTGTACACTAGCATCACCAACATTCATTGTGCATGGAAATTACATATTCATATATTCGTACTCTTCGTCACATGGACTAACCAGTACTAGACTGTGTATCAAAACTGGTGAATGAGAATAATGCTTGCTAAACCAAGAGAATAATGGAAAAATAGAGGATGACTCCCTCTTCTCTCCCAAAAAAACAGAAACTCGAGAGACTTCTCTACAACCCAATCACTAGGAGAATAGGGATCGAATCGATGAAACCTCGATTTTCACCCACTATTAAGAAGCATTACAATTAAATGAGCTAGAAGTAAATCCAAATTGTTTCATATCTAGACATAACGAGCTCCATGCTCCACTTTCCACTGTTAGTCAGACGATCCAATTTAGAGCTAATTGGACTAGCATTTAAACACATCATACAACTTGGCTTGTTCCAGTTGCTTGACCCTTGAAAGAGTTTAATCTTCAAATTCATTTTTCACACTTATGACAATTAATAAAAAGGAGAATCTATGTTGGGGTGAATGAGATCTTCTCAATGTTTCAAACCCTAAAGCAGGCTCATCTTCAGGAGAATTAAAGTATCTCAGGACTTCTCCTCACCCATAAATGATGTTATCAAAATGCAATGGTTTAAGATTTGAAAAAATCAATGGTTAAGGTCGTCTTGAGTTTTATATTGAGAAGTTCTGGAAAGGATGAGTTGTTTAATTATTATTATTATGCACGACAAGTTTCTGTGCTTATTTTAATTTTAAACCATCATCACGATTGATATTGCTATCATATCTTTCTATATCCAAAGCCTTACATATTTTTCTTTTGTAGTGATGAGAGATATTATCTAATACCTTTGAATTCTCTATAGAATTGAGGCGACTAGATGCGTGAGAGTGTTCAACAATTGCAGATTATTTCATCCTTCCATGTTGTATATCTATATTGTGTTATTTTAACCTAGTTTTGATAGAACTCCCTATTTCTCCAATATATACTTTGCCACAGGAGCAAGGTATTTCATATACCCCTTTATGAATTTTTGAATCAGTAGGATCTTTAGTAGAGTCTAACATATTTATTATATAATTTGGTGGAGAGAACGATACTTCAATGCTTCTTCTTCTGAGGATATTGGAAATTTTGTTAGTATTACCTCGAATGTATGGGATATCAGATCTTTGATTATCTTCTTTTGATTTTTGTTTCTCTTTATTTCTTTCTCTTTCGGCCTTCTTGATTGTTTTATATATTTATTTTCCTTTGTAGCTATTAATTTCAAGGACCTTTGTAAGGGGACTGATCTCTTGATCTAAATGGTCCCCATCTTGATCTAAATGGTTCCCATCTGAAGCTCTCATAGATCGAGTTGCTAAGGTCTTCATGACACCGATCTGTTGTGTGGGATAGAGATGTGACTCAAAGTTTAATCTTCTTAGCCTTGTGGGAGGGACAAAAACTAGTTATCGATAAGTGCAATCCATCAAGATTGCTCTTTGTGAGATCCTCTTAATGACCCGTTAACAATTGTTGTGGAAATTTTATGTTGTGTCATTGTTAACACCCAAAAAGTGCTCACTCCCTCATCTACCCCATTACATGATTCATTTGTCCATATTTCCTACCATAAAAGTCTCCAAAACCTTAAAATTCCATTAAAAAGCCCCCAAAAGGCCCAAAAAGCCTCCAAAAGGCCACAAAACCATTAAAAAAGCCTCCAAAAGGCCAAAAAACCCCTTTTCCCCCAAAAATAATCCAAAATTCCTCCAAAATAGCAAAAACCCTCTAAAAAGGGAATAAAAAATACAAAAAGAGGAAAAAGAGGGAAAAAGGAAACAAAAACCCTATATAGCTGACCTAAACCATATGGTGCCCAAAACCATGGGCCAACACTCCACCACTAAAAACCTATAAATAGGTGATGGAGGCCCCTCATTTCATATCCACAGTCAAATACACCCTTACTCTGCCAAAATCACTCTTGAAACCCTAGCTCACCCTTGAGCTACTTTCACATTTGAGTGCCCCTTTGGCCCATTTCCAACCCTTTGGAGAAAGAGAAAGGAGCAAAACTGGAAGCTTGGAAACAACCCTCCTGGACTGCTGCAAGAGCTTCACCAACCTTCACATTGGAGGTATAATCTTTAATACAAAAAGAGAAATCTTTTGCCATATTTTCATGTTTTATTATTTATGTTAATGCTCATGCTAGGTTAAATTTCGTGTTGTTTTACTGTTTTTATTTACTGTTTATTGAACTGCTACTAAGGAGTCCCTTCTCCTTAGTAGGTGCTCATTTGCACAAGCTAGGGTGAAAACCCTAGCTACAGTAATATATGGAAGGTTTAGTCATATGTGCTCAATGGGATCCAAGTTTTTCATGGTCCAAGCTATCCTAATTGGTAGTAAAATATTCTTGGAACATTTGGATAAGCATACAATCCAAACTTAATGGACGCAAATCGAGAGTGGATGATCGTATAGGTATGTGCTAAAATAATGGGGGATTTTCCCATCATAGCATAGAAACCAAACCTTTGTTGGATTACTCAATGTATATAGAATTTTGGTCCGCAATTAAATGAACTTGACATCCGCTAGTCGCCCTGTCCTTGGAAACAAAATCAAGGTAGATGTTAAGTACTCATAAGAAAATTTAAATAAATATCTTTTTAAAAATCCATTTAATATAAAACACTTCAAACTATACAAAATATGAAAAATTTAACCCTACACAAGCATATTACAAGCAGATTAATGCATTACACCGATTCATATATGTCCCCCGTCGAAGACATAACAAAAAGTTCATTTATTCTATAAATCATTTTCAAAGATTAGAATAAATGATACATTAGTTAAAGCTTTGATTCAGGTAAGAGAATTCTTTATAATAGTAACTCGATGGTTCATATAAGAAGGCTTTAAAGGTTTCCAAGTTCCTTTCCATATAAATTTGAGTAAAATTTTAATGTAATATCATTGAATAAGTACAAAGATGATTTTTTTAAAGATTGATTATTGTGTTGTTTTTTTAATATCACTATAACTATATTGAGTTTTGAGGTTGTAAGGAAATGATTTTTTTTCATTATAATCTATTACTTTTTTTCTACAAGTATTCTCTTTATTTTTAATAAAATAGGTTTTTACCTAAATAAACATTATAAAATGTTCAAATTATGACATTTTAACATTGCATTTCAAGTTTTGAGGTTTTAAGGAAATGATTTTTTTTTCATTAAAGTCTATTACTTTTTTCTACTTGTATTCTCTTTATTTTTAATAAAATAGGTTTTTATCTAAATAAACATTATAAAATGTTCAAATTATGATATTTTAACATTGCACTTTTGAAATGATGGTAATAAACAAATTAATTTGAGTAATTTATGATTTATGTATAACTAGAAATAAGTGATTTTACTTATTATGTCTCGACAGGGACAATATAGTTTTCGCAAAGTTCGATTAGTTGGGATGGGTGTGCTGAATTTTTGAATTTTTGCAAAGTTTTCACATAGTTGGATTTTCGAATGTATTTAAGCATATTTTTAAAACTTCATTTATCTGCTTTCCCATTGGTTCCTTACATGTGGCGTTTTCTTGGGGCGTTGTGGCCCAAGCCTCGGTGGCGGGCTCTCGTAAGCAAACCCTAATGCGAGCATGGGCATGTGTACTTTTTTTAGGAGATGGAGCTACGCTCGAAGCTGGCTGGATGTGGACGTGTGTACGTTTAAATATCCTTTTTTCGAATTTTTCTGTATACCCGGGTGAGCATACCTTGAGGTCGTGTTTGGGGCAAGAAGATATGACTGCGCGTATTTGGTGCTAAATTTATTATGTCCCAATAGGGACAATATTTTTACTACATACCAAAGTTATGCTATAGTTTAGTTTTTCAAATGTTTTTTTTTAATTTTTAAAAATTATTTATTTCAAATTTAATTGGTTAAAAGGTTGTTACGTCATTTTCAAAATGTGTGCCCCTAGATGGGGTTGTGTGCTGATGTAATCGTTTTTTTATTACACGGCATGGATTTGATTTCCTGTACTAGATGTCAAGTTTTCCATCGTGCCAAGAAACACCCAACTAAACCAACAAACAACCAACGAAACCAACTGAACTACAGATGAAATATTGATGATCGACGTATGACGACGGGTAGAAATGAAACCAACAAATATCCAATGAAATCAGCAGAACTGTAGATGAAATATTGATGATGGGCGTGTGATGGCGGGTAGAAGATGTACAACAACAGCTGGTTTTCTCACGATTGACGGCTCCTTCAACAACCGGTCTTCTCATGACAACATTTCTCCAGGAAGATTGAACCCAGACACATACAGTATTGAAATTGGCTCAACAGATCTGAAAGAGATGCACAAGGCAAGTAACATTCATAATAGCACCATTTCCATTAACAACACAGGAAATGAACTAATTCATGTGAAAAAAGATCTGAACAAGTAGGTGTTTCATCCATATGGGAATGCTGCATACTTGTTTATTCAAATGGAGGCATACAGAGGAGGTCCAGCCAGGTTTTTCCTATAAAGGGAAAGACCTACAAAATGGTCCCAGACTAGGGCTATGGTCGAGTTTACATGGTCGTAGTTTTCAACTGCACGTTTTCGCATAGAGTGGGCATTGATGGGAATGGTGGAGACCTCATTCTTCACATATTCCATGGAGATGAGTTTGGAAAACTAGAGAGGATCATTGCTCTCAAAGAAGAAAAAGGTATCTGCAATGCCTCCATTTACAACCAGGATCCTCCCTATGCTTATCTCTATTGTGGTTCTTCATTGTATGGTGACTTGAGTGCTCGGTGAATGAGAGAGTGGATGGATTATAATGTCAAATTCTTTGGGCCTAGATAATATTCACCAAAACCAAACTGTTCCCATCGAATGTGGATTCATCAGAAGTGGGGAGGGTAACATAATCTACAATCTTTTTTTATTGAGGTTTCACCAAGAACAAAACTTCAAATACAATGGTTTTCTCCAAATTTTTAATATCTGTCCCTCGCGCAGTTTCATTATCGTTAGTTAACTTGTGAATCTTAAGATGGTATTGGTAGCAGACTAGCAGTGTTCACTAAATATTTCACTGGTATATGTTATACAATTGTAACACTGCCCAATTGCAAATGGCACTTGCACTAAACTGTCAATATCCAGGAAGGTATGCTTTGTACATAACAAGAATGCATGGGTAATAATAATGCATGCTCCGCGTTCTTGCATACTGAGCTAATTTGGATAAGCTTTTAGTAATCCCCAATAAATCCTTGAGTCCAAGTCCATGCATGGGTAATGGAATATATACTATTAGGATACTCGATAAATGGTTTGAGTTGAGTTGATTTTAGATTTTTACAATAGATAAGTTGATTTTTCTTTTAAATACGTGAGACCAAAATAAATTTTATGGTGACTAGGTTAATCATACTTGGAATTAAAATTGATAATTTTATGCTTCCGCAAGAGGATGAGATGTCCATGACTATAAAATTGAGAATTTTATGCTTCTGTGAGAGGGCGAGATGGCCATGACTATAGTAACTTCTATAGCATCTAATTCTTAACATTTTAGTTGTTGTTAATTCCTTGGTTGTTGTGACTCTATTTCAACATTTTTCTTTGCAGTTGTTGGCAGTTGTATGTATAGATCTTATTGCCTTGGAGGCTTAGTCTGACTTATTTTCCTTTTTCCTTGTTATCTTTATATACCTCGTAAGAATTTCAACACTATTTCGTATTTTCAGCCTTCCAGTGACTAGTTGTTTCATTGACACAAAGTCATTCATTATGGAATCAGGTTTTTTATTCTCACTCAGTTGTTTTAGGTCAATAGGATTGATCTACTCATCGTTGTTTCAATTATTTTTGATACAAAATTTAGCCCAATATGATTATCTTAGTGTAAATTGAATTATTATTAATAAATTAGCAATTAATATATCGCGCCCTATATATTGCTCAATTAATTGATATCCTTTGAAGGAAATTATAGTATTTTCATAAATCTCGTACCAATAAAAGAAACATACAAGACTAATATATTACACCCTCTCTCATAGGAACAGCAAGTGGTCTGATGGATCGAGGGAGAAATCATGTTTCTTGGAGCTCACGAGGGTTTGGAATGGCGGAATCTCATGATGGGCGTCGGGGTTTGTTCACTGTCAGGCTTATCAGCCTGACACTTATTCCTGCGTGGTGACGAGCTACACCTTCGAACACTGTATTTTCTTGTTTGTTTTCTGCTGGGCCTTTTGGTTGTTGGTTAAACCCTCGGGGTTTTGTATTCATTTTTTTTACTGTTTTAATTTTATACTGCGGGCGTGCTACCGTCATGGCTCGTTATGATGACCGGGTTGATTATGCATACGATCCGTCGGATGATTTTCCCATCTGGACCCAGCCCTTGGGTGCCGGGTGGTAGGATGGGGCACTTTCTGCTGCGGGTGGGGCGGTGAAAATACCTTCTATGGAGACAAACCCGGAAATAGGGTTCTCGCCTTCAGGTTTTCTTGCCAGCTCCCCAGGTTCCAGGCCGTTAAACGTGTTGACAGAACGTATTCCTTCATCTTCACCTTTATCGGAGGTTGGGACTGCTCTATGGTCCTCTGAACAGGTTCTCAATGCCCTCGAGGTCTCAGCGGTGGGTAAGACTGGTGCTCTTGCGGCTTCTGATGGTTCTCAGGGAACCGGTAGGGTGGTATTATCTGCTACGGACCCTTCTCCTGTATTGAACATTGCTGGGGCGAAGGAGGTTTCACGGCAAGGTTTACTGGAAGTGCATGAACATCGTGGGTTCGCTAGCCCCTGTGTGGGATCTGGTACTAGTTCTAAAGAGTGGGGAGGCCCGTCATCAGATGATTCCTCACATCAGGTGAAACGGGGCAGAAAACGATGGCTCAAGTTGAGCCGGCACAAATATAACTATGCTCTGGGGGAAGACATTGAGTGGAATCAATTACTCTCGATGTCCAGTATAACCTTGGTTGGTAAGGCTCTGGGGAGATCTTTTTCTCTATGCACCATTGAGGCATGGGTGGGAGAATATTGGGCTGCTGAATTAGGTTATTCCCCTGAAGTTGTGGAATTAACCCGCAACTAGTTCGCCTTTAATTTCCACTCGGAGGCACATACTAAATGGGTAATTAACTCCAACTGGAGCTGGGATCATTGCCCAGTCATGATCAAACCTTGGCATCCGATGTTTGATGCGAGCCGTGAACGGCTTGATATTGTACCACTGTGGGTTCGGCTGCCGGGTTTGCCACTTCATTACTGGTCGGAGAGACATTTTAGAGGGATAGGTAACCTAATTGGTACCTATTTGGATGGGGATTATAGTTTTCTTCAGACTCGTCAAAGGAAGATTTCCCGTATTCTTGTTAACCTGAATATCCGAGATGGGTTAGCACCGGATGTAACCCTCACTTGGGGACCCTTCGTATATGTACAGAAATTGGACTATGAAAACGTACCATTCAGATGCCGCCGTTGTCATGCTTATGGTCACCCGGTGGCTGAATGTAATCTTCCTCTTCGGAGGAAAACTGGAGGGACAAATAAATCTACTTATGCTGCGGAAGCTACACGACCGACTGTTGCTCCATTTACCGGACCTCCTCTTGATGTGGCTTTGGATGCGGATGAGGGCCATGAAAACCCACGGCATATGGATGACCCACTGGGTGTTGCTCACACGGGACCTGGGGCCTCGGCGGCTGGGACTGAAGGCTCACTACAGGAACAGGGTTTGGAGGCGAGCAATGTTGGACAGCAGATACCAGTATCTACAGCGATGGTGCTACAAACTGATCCTGCATCGATTCCTGGGCCGTCGTCGGTGGGTATTACTCAATCCATTAATCCCCTCTCCTTTCATTTTGTTTTAAAAAATTGTACTTTGGATAATCCGGACTGGTTAGAAGCTTTAAAAAATTTGCATATCTCCTCGGCTTTGGAATTGGGGGAACCTATTGGTATAGAATCTGATATCCCTACCTCTCCACCTACCCCCTCCTCCACCCACCCTACTGTGCCGGACCCGGAGGTGAGGCTGCTGGACCTACCGCCTGAATATGATCCTGGGCCTGTGGATGAGTTTTCTTCACCTACTCCTACTACCTCATCGGACTCTGGATATTTTCTTCGATCTCTTACAAAATTTTCCCCGGGTGGACTGGGTGCTGGGGTTAATAAAATTGGGAAGGGCCGTGGCAGGAAATCTAATCTCTCTAAAGCACAATCCAAGGCCAAGATAGATCTGTTGGATGGCAAACAGGTGACGATTGAACGGGCGCTTAGAGCAGTGCGAGCCCCGAAGAGGGGTCGTTAATGAAGGTTATGTCTTTTAACTGCAGGGGTCTTGCTGGTACCCATAAAAAAGCAGCACTTCGTAGAGTGGTATCCCTTGAACACCCGGATATCATTCTACTCCAGGAGACTATGGGTGTTGGTGAGGGTATTAAAACGTTACTTGAAAGCTGGTTTGGAGGATGGAACTTTGCTACCTTGGACGCTCATGGTCGGTCCGGTGGCCTGGCTATGGGTTGGAACTCTCGTTCGGTGCAGTGCCTCAACCTCTGGGGAATGGAAGTGGCATTGGGAATGACCTGCAGCTCTCTTGATTTTGGTGAACACTTTACGGTGGTAAATGTTTATGGACCATTTTTTAACCGGGTTCCATTCTGGGATTCTCTCCTCACGCATCCTATGATGCAGGAGGGTAATATGATACTCGGTGGGGATTTAAATTTCTCCCTTGGCCAGGATGAAGTTTGGGGCAGTAGGGCTAGGCCTGATCCATTGGCTGACTACTTCACCCACAAGATGGTCACACATGAATTGCTGGATATTGAACCTACCCTTCTTAAAGCTACATGGAGGAATAACAGGACAGGTGACTACAGGGTTGAGAAACGGTTGGATAGGTTTCTGGTGTCAGAACTTTTTGTGGACAGAAGATATCTATTGAGACAATGGGTAGGGTCGGGGGGCTCATCTGACCACTTTCCCATTTTCCTGGAGATTAGAGACGGACCTACAAAACCAGCTGGACCGATGAAATTCAATAAGATCTGGTTACAAGATGAGACCTTTTTTGACTTGGTGGGATCTCTTTGGGTACACTATAACCGAGGGGGAGGTCAATCTGCCTCACAACAGTTCTCTGCTAATATCAAAAGAATTAAGCGACCTGTGAAGGAATGGGCCTATGAAAAGAGGGGTAGGGATGAAAGAGAACTGAAGGCGATTGAATTGGAACTACAGTCTATTTACGACTCTGGCACGGGGGGACTTGGCTCTGTAGATGAAAAAGCATTTTTGACATCTCTGGAAGGTAGGAGAAATTTGCTTTTATTGGAAAAAGAGGAAACATGGAGACTTAAAAGCAGGGCACTGTGGTTCTCGGCTGGGGATGAGAATACTAAATTCTTTCATGCATACGCTAAAGGTAGAAAGGCGTCTAATACCATATGGAGCCTGGAAGACTCTTCGGGGGATCCCCAGACTTCTTTTGAAAGTATGGCTGGGGTGGGTGTTGAACATTTCCAATCACTCTTTAAAGCACCTGCACAGGCTAGTATTCTGGAGATTGTCAGGATGACACAACTTTTTCCTCGGTTTGTGGATGAGGATGACAATCACGCACTGATGGCTGTAGTTGATGAAGAGGAGCTGAAGGGAGTGTTACAGAGTTTCCAAAATGACAAAATCCCGGGGCCGGATGGATGGACTGTTGAATTCCTCATAGCACTCTTTGAGCTAATTGGGAAGGATCTACTGTAGATGGTGGAAGATACTAGAATCTCTGGGTGGATCCCAGCTGCATTAAACTCCACCTTTTTAGCCCTCATCCCTAAATCTGACAATTCTTCCTCCTTAAGTGATTTCAGACCCATTTCATTGTGTAATTGTGTATATAAGGTAGTGTCTAAAATTATTGCCAGGCGGCTGAAAATCATTCTGTCCAAGCATATATCTGAGGAACAATTTGGATTTCTGGAAGGCAGACAAATTCACGAGGCGATTGGAGTAGCCCAAGAGGGCATCCATAGTATGAAATCAAAGAAAATCAAAGGAGCCATTATCAAGATTGATTTGTCAAAAGCATATGACAAGGTGAGTTGGATGTATATTCATTTACTTCTTACACATCTGGGTTTTGCTGTGGATTTTACTAGGTGGATCATGCGCTGTATAACTACAGTATCTTTTGCGGTACTAATAAATGGTGCAGCATCTCCTTTCTTTCGGTCTGAAAGGGGTCTTCGTCAGGGTTGCCCTCTGTCCCCTTTATTGTTTCTGTTGGTTGCGGAAGGACTTAGTAGAGCATTGAAGAGGGCTTGTAGGGATGGCACACTACAGGGGATTCAGGTGGCTCCTGATTTATTTATCACACATCTACTTTTCGTGGATGATATACTCATCTTCTGTACTGGGTCGGCTAGGGATATGGGAACTCTCCAGGACATTTTTAAACTCTTCTCTCGAGCTACGGGTATGGAGATCAATGACAGAAAATCTACTATTTCGACTCACCTTCTTGGGGATGATGAGATCACCAATATTCGGAGGCTTTTCCCATTCACTTTCTTAATTCTTGAAGATGGCTTATGCTACCTTGGATACCACCTAAAACCTAATTCTTATACCAAACAGGACTGGCACTAGCTCATTGAAAAATTTCACAAGAGATTGAAGATTTGGAGTCATAGGTGGTTATCTAGAGCAGGGAGGCTGGTCTTGGTAAAATCGATGTTAGAGGCCATACCGGTGTACTGGATGCCCCTCTCTTGGATCCCCAAAGGGACGCTGGAAACTGCTAGGAAAATGTGCTTTCGATTCCTATGGAGTGGGAAAGGAGATTTTGTTTCACCTTGGGTCCGTTGGCAGAAATTAGCCATACCAAAATCCTTGGGGGGTTGGGGTTTAAAGAACATACATCTTTTCTCAAGTGCACTGGCGGCGAAAGGGGTTTGGAGACTGCTAAAAACTGAAAGCCTTTGGACACGTGTTGTCATACATAAGTATATTTTCCCTGCTTCTTTAATGGAATGGGTTCGGGCTACGAATAAGACCCATTTGGGTTGCTCTGTTATTTGGAAAGCTGTTATAAAATCTTTTTCGGTGATTGGTGATCTACTTACTTGGAATATTGGGAATGGTTTGGCTCTACGGGTTGGGGAAGATCCCTGGTATGGGAGTGCTGGCAGACACATTTTATCTGATGGATTGATTATATCCCTGCGTGATATAGGCATCACTTTCTTATCCCATCTCGCTGTTCATGATAGAACCAGCCCATGGAATCAGTCGTGGATCGGGGTTGATACTTTGGCACTCTCTGTGGAGGAACAGGGGGAGCTGAGAACATATTACCAAGCAATCAATTGCTCACATGTACACATTCGTAACCGGGAGGACGTTCTGGTATGGGAGGGGGCACCAAATGGAATGTACACACCTAGGAATGGCTACATCTGCTTATGTCACTTTAATAATCCACGTGCTCTGGTGGGGTGGTGGAAAATCCTCTGGAGGATTAACTGCCCATTGAAACATCGTATTTTCATGTGGTGTGTTCTTAATGACTCCATTCCTACCTGGGAATTCTTACAACGCAAGAATAGGTCGGGGCCAGGGTGGTGCACTCTGTGCAAAACTAATGAGGAAACATGCCATCATCTATTCCTGCATTGCCCATACATGGTGCAGGTATGGGCGGAGTGCCTTCGACTGACAAACACCATGTTTAATTGGAATGGGGATACGATTCTGGATGCATGGTCGCAGTGGTATAGGGACCCTATTGGTATGTCCTACAGAAATCTTCCGTTACTGGTGGCATGGGGAATCTGGTTGGCACGGAATGGAATGATTTTCAATGATAAACCCTGTACTCCGGTGGTGTCTGCTGTACAGATCTGTGGATTTTTAAAGGCCTATCTACACCACATCAAAGTTGCAAAACAACGAGATGTCCTTGCACTTGAGATTGATGACTCCTTACCTTGGGGTTTCTATGATGGTTCTTCTTCAGAATACAAATGTGGGGGAGGGGCGCTTTTACATTTAACACGTACCCACTCTTACCACCTATATTGGGGATTGGGGGAGGGAGGGAACAATTATGCAGAATTAATGAGCCTTATGCTGCTTCTAGTGTTCGCTCGGGAGGTTGGTTGTCAACAGCTTAATGTGTATGGAGACTCTATGAATGTAACTAATTGGACATCTGGTGCACAACAATGCAGGGATATTAGACTTGATAATATACTACGGGATATATTGGAACTGAAGCTGTCCTTCTTACATTTTTCTTGCAGACATATATACAGGGAGAACAACCAGGAGGCGGACCAGGCTGCTAAGGCTGGCAGGGACTTGGCAGTGGGGCTGTGGAAAGTGATAGAACATCGAGATGGGACAGATTATGCATTTTATCATTGACCCTTTATGGACCCTGTTTTACAGGATTAGCTGCTGGAGCAGTTTTTTTTTTCTTTTTCTGTTGATGGCACTATATACTATCGATGGTTATTATATTTTTGGTTACTAAAGAAAGGCTGCGACCTTTCAGACTCATTAGACTATGTTTTCTTTGGAAACAGGAGGTTCGGGGAACCACCTGTTTCTATTTTGTCATTTTGACATATTTTGTTATGATGGTTTTATTACTGTATCTTTTGAACATATATGGGTTTTTGATGGAACTCATAGGACTGCAAAACTGAAATTTGTTGCTACTAATGTAACGTCCTGCAATGGATAGACACATGCTATACGCATATACAGAATGTAATTTTTCACCTCTAATGAATAAAATTACGCTTTTTTCTTGGGAAAAAAAATTACACCCTCTCTCATGCTGTCTTGGAGGCAAATCACTCTTTTAATAAATCCCATATTAATAAAAGAAAAAGTAAAAGCCTTGACATTGAATTATTCATCTCATGTTTCTCTTTTACATTTTTTCTATTTCTCTCATCACATCAAGAGATACAAACTCAAAACAAGACGCAGGACATTGCCACGTCATGGATCTTGTTTTCTTTACCATCCATTCACTGGAAACAAAATTATTCCTTATTTCCTCACATGTCTGCTCATGAATATCAGAGATTTGTATCGATCAATATATAGTAGGATTCGACATTACTTGATCATAATGGTGGCCATAGGTGTAGGCGCGATGGCAATAAAAAGGATCCCACCAAGCCACCCTGATTAGATAGAGATTTTTCTCTTGTCTGCCATTAACTTACCCTGTTCTTTATTCATTAACCACCCATCACGTTGGCTTGTAGCCTCAATAAGCCATCATTGAATGTAGTAAAATCTATTAAAAGAATGACAAAATCCTTGGGTTTCGGATTTAAATTTAGGGGCACACAAATTTAGCCTCAAAGTATCATTTTATGTATTTATCCACTGTAATGCAATTGCATGGACTGTGCAAATTATTTGAAATACTGGACAATATTTCCTGTAGACCTTGCTCTTCAGATTTGAGTTCTCCAATAGCAAGTATTGAAGCTAAATCGAGCAAAGTATTTATCTCCAAAGATGACAGTAGTGATCAAAGTGTGGCTTCTTGGCTTGGACTCCAACGAGCAGCACTCAAAATATCGCATACATCCTTTCATTCAATCATAAAAGAAAAATTCTGAAGCAACTGGTAGGATATCCAAGACTTCATTGAGAAACAAATTAATTGCTTTCTTGTTTGAGATGAATACATTAGCTGAAGACATTTAAATATAATCCACAAACTCCAAGGACTAATGTGCCGTTGACAAAAGACCAATGCTCATTAAACAACAAGGTAGTATCATTCAATAAACCTGAACGCTTTTGTTTTATTTCAATGTAATCCTTTCTCCTTGACAATACAACTCCTTGCACATGCAAACAAGCAGCCAGTGCAATAGCAATGTCGGTACAATGCCACCTTGTGGCTCTTGTTTCATAAAATGTTTTAATTCTAAAAATATAATCATGACATCTTATGTTTATATTTTGAGACTCTTATAATGTTAATGAAAAGACATCATCTTATTTATTTTAATCAATATTTTTTTCCATTTATTTGTAATTTAAGTTTATAATGTATTGATCCTAATATAAATTTTTTAATTAATAGATTTATTAATATATATATATATATATATATATAATCAATAGTATATTTATTAATATATATTCAAATCATGTTTGGAAAATGAAATATAACAAAATTGCATGAACATTGCATGCATTTATGTCATTCATTGTTCTTGAACTTTTAAGGCTAATGTGTTGAAACCATAGAACCTTAAAAGGTTAATGATTTTTTTTAAACCTTTTGGTATCATTTTTTTGGTGGTGGGTTTTGTCATATACATATGTATTAAGTTTTTTTTTTTTTTGTACTTGGGAAATCGGAAATGGGGGACTGGGATGGTACTGGCATGACATGGGGTCCAGGGATCCAATCCCGCTACCACTATGCCCCTAGGTGCACCCACACAGCCTGCAAGCATGGGCCACGGGTAAGCAATGGTGATTTGAAGTCATGATCTCCATTTACAACATGTCCTTCATATCAAGTGAATCGACGGTTGAGCTACACCGCTGCGAGAACAAATGTATTAAACGTTATTTTTAATTAATTATTTTATTTTTTTGTTATGATGCTTAATAACAAGAAATTTTAATTTGTGTAAGACTAGTTTTGGTTGTTTGCATTACCTCCACCTATGGAGTTAACACCAAATACATAATCATTCATAAGCTCCACTTTTACACTACAATTATTATATCCACTTGCATATCCACACACTTACACCATTTTTGCATCGCTGTTCAAAAATCTAAGATTTCTCAAATCCTTTACAAAAAGTGGTGTTAATGTGGGGTTAAAATGCCAAATTTCTTTCTTGTAGTGGTCAAAATCTCTTCGGTTTCAATGACATACAGATAATGTCAACATCTCTTGAAATGAAAGATTCAAAAAGTTGGTCACATAAATAAGGAGTTCATGTATCACAATGGTTAATTTTGAGAAATGAGATAGAGCTTTGAGATTTATTATCCAAACCTCACTATTTGAGAATGTGTTTTCTAGATTCCACGATGAACCAATCCCAAACTTGATTGGCCTCTTTGAATTGTGATTCAAAATGGATTCTTTGTGCTCCCAAAGGAAAAAAAATTCCTAGAGAGACATGATTGTATTATCTCTACTTCTATAATGTAGCTTTGCATGAATATCCTTAATTCACTGTGTCACGACAATATTCATAGTATTTCATGCGAAAAAAAACAGGTCCAAATCAATTTTGAACTAGATGAGCATAAATCCATCTCAAATCAAATATCTTGAGTTGTAAATATTTTTATTATTTAATATATTGGATCTATGCATAGGTGTAGAGGAAGAGAGGAATAACATTATTTCCATATAAATATTATATTTGTGGTATTTCTTTTCATGTAAATATACTTGGACCTCTCATTTTATATCTCTACATAGTATTTTTTATATTAAGTGTATATACCAAATATCGTTCTTTCATGTGTGTGTGTGTTCCACAAAAAAGCATCACCTCCATTCAAGCTCAAAATAAGTTACATTATGCAAGTGCATTGAAACATAGAGAAAAAAAAAATCTTTAGGAAACCATTTAAGTGAATAAAAAAAATCCAACCTACTGAACATGAAACCAACAAAAAATAAACTAAAAGAAATCCCTTCATCCACTAAACTAATGAAACAACGAAATGGAGATAGCTCTATCGAAGCCACTAATAATCCCTAGCCCTATGATATACTTGTCTTCCTTCACGAATTTCCTCAATATGGAGTTGTCTAGGATCCAAAGAAAGAGCTTGTTGTGTGTGTGTGTGTGTGTGTGTGAGAGAGAGAGAGAGAGAGAGAGAGAGAGAGAGAGGAGAGAGAGAGAGAGAGTCCACTTCAGCATTATGATCATGGTAAACATAGACAAATGACATATCTTAAAAGCACCTAGAAATGTCTTTGAGTTGGCCTACCAAGTGATATAGATCATTGTATTGTATCTAAATGTTCTCCTTCATCCATCGAATAGCTAGAAATGAGACACCAAAAACTTGTAGTGAATCATTTCCCTCTTCCAATGGAATTTTCATAACCTGATATAGGGAATTAGACTTTGTCTAGTTGTTACTACTAGGTCCCAAAGCCACCTTACATATGAAATAGTCATCCTCCAATGGAACTGATATAAAACCAATCCCATAGTTTCTTTTCACTCCTTGACAAGCTTTGTCAAAAAAGCACCAAGGGTACTCTTTGTTTAGTACCAATTTCCCAATGCATTTACCTAGTTTTGGTATCAACACTAGAGTGTAATGTGACACCAGTGCTAATATATGGGTATACTTCTTAAATGACATTGTCAATTTGTCATAAAAAATGGCAGTGTTCTTTTCTAGCTAAGCCCCCCATCCCACCAAATAAGGTAGAACTAGGAAAAGCAAATAAGGTAGAACTAGGAAAGACCTATCATCCCATCGAGTAAAAAACTCCACAAAACATTACACATATAAATCCCTTACCTACATATGCTATAGATTCAACTTATGTTCTAACTCTTCCCAAACCTATTTCATGAAAGGACAATGCAAGAATAGATGATCATTCATTTCTGCATCCCTCTAACATAATATACATATGCTTGGACCTTGTTTTCCCATCCTTTAGAGTCTATCCTAAGTTAACACATGCCTATGAAGAATCATCGATAATAATAATGAGATTTTTGTAGGATCAAAAACTTTCCAAAACTTTCACCATCACCAAATGACCTCCCCTCCATTACTTTCCAAGATAGTTGAATAACCTAGATTCAAAGTGTGTTGGCCTCTCGATGCATTGTAAATCCACATCATTTCATACACATCCTCCCTAAGTTAAATATGACCCCTTTTTAGTTCCATAATAAAAATATCCCATAGTAATGCTGACTCCCTAACCAATCCCAACTCTTATGAACATAACCAATATTAGCTCCACAAGTTTGTATTTCCAGGATTAGTAATCTGATTCCGAGTAAAAAAGTTTATTTCAATAATATGTCCAAACAATTCCTCAGGAATTTGGACCCCATGACCACATACCATGATAACATCAACTCCCACTTTGGTCAATGTTCCCAAACTAAATATCCAAGGAAAGAACCACTTGATCACTAGGAAAACTTTAGTAAGCACTTTCCATTGATTTGAGATCCCCTATAACGAATTCAAAGGTTTCCTAATCCAATCACCCACTGAACATAGAGAAATATACTTCTCTATACGAATCTTTCCCCACAAACTGTCATGAGAAATGAAGTTCCATAATGACTTAGCAATCAAAACCTGATTGAATGAAAATATATTTTTGACCCCCCATCCACCAATATCCTTTGCGACGGCTACATCCTTTCAACTAGCCAGATATGAACCTTGATATTCTTTTTTTCCCTTCCACATAAAATTGAATCCAAATTTTTTCTAATTCTATTGAGAATTCCAATAGGAATGCAATCCATCAGTTGGCAATATACTGGAATAGCCTCCATCACCGAATTCACCAAAACCAACCTACCACCATGTGAGAGCCACTGATTGCACCATTAATTCACCCTATGTTCTATCTTAGCAATGAGCCAAGATCAACCAAGTTTCCCATAACTATTTAGTTTGAGAATGTATGCCAAGTATTTGATGCCATCTTCTATGTTGCGAACTGTAAAGGGGAATATCCACTCTCATATATTCCTCATGTGAAGAACATTGGCTAAGTAATAGATAGATGGCTTGTCGATATTTATCTCCATTCTAAATTATTAATAGAACATTTCAATAATGTATTTAATTTGGTTCCCTTCCCCCCCCTCGAAGAGACAAAATAATATAATATCATCTACAAAAAGTAGATGAGATAATTTCTCCCTACCTCCAAAAGAAATCCCCTTTATGGGTTGTATTCTTCTTAAATTATTCATAGCTCAACTTATCTCTTCAAAATCCATCCGAAAAATATAGAGAGACATGGGGTATCCCTATCTCAACCCTTGCGATGGCTTGAATAATTATGAACCCAAACCATTTATTAAAATAGCAAACAAGGACGACATAAGACACCCCATTATCCACTTAATAGTATCTAAAATAAACCTGACTTGCAACAATACCAGCCTCAGATAAAACTAGGAAACCATGTCATGGGCTTTAGATAAGCCAAATTTAATGCCCGGAGAAAAAAATTTCATAGTCTTGATAGTAAATAATCCTTCTTGTGTAGAACCAATCACCTCATGGATCAATTGACCATTAAGGATCCTGAACTTTTATGTCGATATCACTGTCAAGATAATTGGCTTAATATGGATCGATATCACTTTCCAAATGATTTTATATACAACATTGCAAAGTGATATTAGCCTAAAGTCATCAAGTGAATATGACCTATCGGCTTTTGGAATTAAGGAAAAAAAGGTTGTATTGAATCCTCATGGCATCCCCCCTCATAACCTCATCTCCTCCACAACCTTCAACAAGTTGTTTCCAATCAAATAAAAAATATCAAGGAATAATTCAATGGACCAACCATCCAGTCCAGGACTGTTTCCCCAATGAAGTGTAGAGAGTACATATCTTAGCTCTTTCATCAAAACTAGCCTAAAGAGATCTTCTTTCTCATATTCCTCAATCGTACATGGAAAATGTGACACAATATTCAACACCACCTAAATTGGCTCTATTAGGATAAGAGAAGATGTCCTTGAAATGAGAAATCCCCAACCCCAACAAATCTTCAGATCATCTCACTAAATTACCCTTCCCATCAAGTAACTCCCAAATTGATTTGATACTTTTCCTATGACGAGCATAATTCTTGAAGAATTTGGTATTATTATTACTCGAGGTGATCCTTGGGGCCCAACATTTTAATCATTATTCAATCTCTTTCTTCCATAAGAATTGTATCTAATCCGTTCTAAACAGATAATATAAATCATTTCTCTCACTCATCTATTAAACCATGTTGGTAATTACCATAGAAAAGTTCTGTTTTATCTTCCACTACCACGATATGAACCTCCCTCTGCAAATGACAATCTTGGCTCCAAGCCATCACCTTCTCCTCGTCACTCATAGAATGTTTGAGAATTGCATTCCAACACTTGTCCCATTATCCTATTCAATGTGCTTACATTCTATTTTACTGTTCATTGTCGCTCTTCCTCTTGAAACTATCTTGAATTCTATTTAAATGAAGAAACTAATTTCTCATATCTATCACCAATCTCCAAATATATAAGAAAATGATCTGAAAATTTATGGTACCCAACCAAGACCTACATCTATCAACTTCCTCAAGTAAATTGAAATGTATAAAAAAATTGTCAAGTACTTTTGGAACCCTAGCCAATCCTTCTTAGTTATTTGACCAATTTGGACAAAGATTACAAGGGTCCACATCCACCCATTCGACTTCCTTGAATTTGTGAATAAAAAATCATGCGAGCCTATCCTCATGAAATGAGCTTCCCTAAATATATTCTCGGTTAATAGTAAGATTCATATCCCCACCCACAATTAGGTTGATCACCTTGAGACATTATAAAGAACATAAATTCTCCCAAAATTATGATCCCAATTTATGTGAGAACGGAATAAAAGAGCATATATATTCACATACACAGATATATGGCAAGAAACACAACGATAGAGTAAACTCAGATTCTATTAAATGAGTGAAATAGAACAAACTGTAAAATAAAAGCAGCTAGAATGGTGGTAGTTATATACCTGAGAAGAGATGTGGCGGCTACGCTCATTCGTGGCAAGCTGAATACAAGAAGAGGCTAAAATAGCCTATTTATCATAAGCATGAAGGAAAGAACCCTAAACATCCAAAAACCTAACCCTAGAAGATGAACCGTCCTACAGTTTGCGGCCCCAAGGTGGTTAATTGAACAGTCAACTTCCTGGGGTCATAACTTTTGCATACGATCTCTATTTGGGGCACTCGATATCTCGTTGGAAAGGTATGTCCGAGATATAGGAATTTCAATTGGGTTTAACAAATATTGTTGGAAATCATTGGCACCCCGAATCTCCAAAAAAACGTTGTTTAGGGCCTCAAAACGGCCCTGGAAGTTCGAGACCCGAAAATTTGTAGAAAAATTACAAGAAAACTATCAAAATAGAAAATTCTTTTGGGCTAGTGGAATATATGGGTGCCACTTATATCCATCTGGATTAGTCCTCCCCCCTTAGGAATCAATGGTTTCCATTATGTTTAGTTCCCCCATTAGGTGGGGAAACTTCTACTGAACTTGACTCTCGGTGAGCTACTTGCCTTGGTAAAGTAGTTTCCCTGCTTTGACAACCTAATATAGCCGGATATTTTGTTTTTGGGTTCCCTTAACCTGTGTGTCCATGATATAATCAATGGTTTCTTGTTCCATCCGGTTAGGATAAAGGTTTGTAGGTGTCAATTTCTATGCCACCTCTGAGGTGTCCAACAATGGTGGAAAATATGGGCGAAGGAGCTCCACATTGAATACGAGGCGAAGGAGCTCCACATTGAATACGAGGTGCATGCCAAGGAATGGAGGAATGCTTATCTCAAAGGCATTGTCACCAACTTCCTTGGTGATGGTGTACGAACCATATTGAAGTGGACGAATCTTGCGATGGGGTCCTGTAATCCTCTCTTTCTGCAAATGCAACTAAACCTTATCACCCATCTGGAACTTGTGTGGAACTTGATGTTGGTCATGTCGTTGTTTGTACTTAGTGTTGGCCTTTTCCAAAATTTCATGGACCTGTTGGCAGATGTGTTGGATTCGTTCAACAAATCTGGTCGCCTTATCAACCTCATTCTGAGCAAGGGAATATTCCTCACGTGTGGATGCAATGGGAAGAGCTACAACAATTGGTGCCAGTAGTTGGAATCCCAGACACACTTGAAAAGGGCTGTGGTCAGTGGAGCTATGAAGGGATCTATTATAGCTATCTTGAACATAAGGAAGGATCTCATCCCATATGCGGGGATGTTTACAATTTTACATTCTCAGAATATGCACAATCATCCTGTTGACTACCTCTGTTTCTCCATCGGTCTGGGGGTGGAAGGAAGTCGATTTGGTCAAGTTGGTATCCATCAATGACCATAGCCTGGACCAGAAAGTTCTTAGGAACCTGTTGTACTGATCTGAAATGATAGTCTGTGGCAGCCTGCAATAAACCCAAACATGCTCGAAGAAGAGCTTCGCAGTGGCTTCAGCAGAGATGTGCTTCTTGCAAGCTATTAGAAGGGCCATGTTAGAGATACAATCCACGACCACCATATACACAGTCATTTCCATGCTTGGTTGAAGGTAGTACAGACATGTAATCCATGGAGTTGGATTCCCATGGACCATTAGGAGTGGGAAGAGGGGTGTACAACCCTTTCTTTTTTTATGGAAGGTTTTGCGATGGCACAGGAAGTGCAGGATCTTATGTATCAGTCGACGTCTTGTCGAAGCTTAGGCCAATAAAAATACTTCTGTAATATGGCCATTGTCTTTTCGGTGCCGAAGTGCCATGCCACCCGACTATAATGAGCTTACAAAATCATCTTCGCACGCTCGCTTGAAGGAACACAAAGATGGCCCATGTGGCATATCAAGCCTTCCTAAAGATGAAAGTCTGCTATGGATGTGCCTCTGTTAAGATCCTAGTGGACGGCCTTCACTAACACCTCGGGGTTTTGGTGTAACGGTTCATATCATTTGGTATCAGAGCCTCCACCCAGGTTCAAGTCACAGAGCGGGTGGCAACGTCGGCATTGCAGTGTTCGCCCGAGGCTCATATGGTGCAAAGGGGGCACCACCGTACAGGCGCACATCCAGCCCAGAGTTTGGACTGCAGAGCGTGGTGGGATGTTAAGATCCTAGTGGACGGCCTTCACTAACACCTGCGGGTTTTGGTGTAACGGTTCGTATCAACCTCAGTGCACATAGGGATTGATATATGAGATGAAACTCATGATCACTAGGCAACACAGAGGTCTCATGGAAACAAGAGTGGAGCATTGTGGTAAGTGTTGCTACTGGAGGCTGACTGAGGCAATCAAAAAATCGGTTGGTGTTTCCCTTCTTATATTTAATATTTAGGTAGAATTGTTGCAAGTAAGTGGACCACTTCTGGTGGCGGTCATTCTCTAACTTCCCTTGGGTTTACATGAACTACAGGGGCTTGTGATTAGTGTGGATGACAGTCTCTTTTCCAAGGATGTAATTCTTCCGTTGGCGGCAAGATTAGACAATAGAATACATTTCCTTGTCCTAGGTGGGGTACTTTCATACTGTATCTGGAAGAGTCTCACTGATATATGCCATTGGATGGCCATGCTGAGTGAGGACTGCACCAACAAAATAGTCCAAAGGATCTGTTTCAATCGCAAAGGGTTGTTGTAGATACGGTAAGGCAAGGATAGGTGTTGAACATAAGCATTGCTTCAGATCCTGGAATGCTTGTTGTTGTGGTTTGGACCAACTAAACTTGGCCTTAGATCCCCCTTTGGTCACCTGGCTAAGGGACCAAGCAATATTATAGAAGCCCAACACAAATTTGCGATAGAAGTTGGCAAGGCCTAGGAAGCTGCGAAGCTTTGTGAGAGTTGTCGGGTTTGGCCAATCATGGATGGATTGGATCTTGGCTCGATCCACATGAACACCATGTTCGTCTATGATGTATCCCATTTATTGAACCATCTTCATTCCAAATGAGTACTTCTCTATATTAGCATATAACTAGTGCTGGCGCAAGGTGCTGAGGACTTGGTGGATATGTTGCAAATGCTCTGCCCATGTTCTGTTGTAGATGAGAATATCATCCAGATATACGGTGAAAAAATAGTTAGTGAATGTTCGTAGTATATCCTCCATCATCCTCATGAAAGTTCCTGCAGCATTGGTCAAGCCGAAAGGCATGACCAACCACTCAAAAAGGCCTTCCCAAGATTTGAAGGCAGCCTTCCAAACATCGGTCTACTCAATTGGAACTTGATGATAGCCAAAATTCAAACCAATATTGTTGAAATATTTGGCACTCTTGAGCTATTCAAGAAGGTCATCGATACGGGGAATAAGATACCGATTCCGGACTGTGATCTTGTTTAGAGCTTGGTAATCAATACTGAGTCGCGATGTCTCGTATTTCTTCTGTACCAACACAATTGGACTCCCACAAGGTGAGGATATAGGTCGAATGTGCTCCTTTTGGAATAATTCTTGAATATGGCATTTGATTTATTCATTTTCCATGAGGGAACGCCTATATACTAGCCCATTATGTAAAGGCGCACTAGGGATCAAATCAATGGAATGCTTGACCAGGCAATGTACTGGAACCCCAATGTGTGTGGTGAAGATGTCTTTGTATGCTTCCACGATCTTGTCCACCTGATTCTGCTGTGTAGAGGGATTCTACATGGAGGTGGTGGATGTTGCTCCAGTCTTTCGTTCACCTTCAAAACGAACCATGAAGATGATGAATTTCCCTATCTGGGAGATTACCTTCCTGCACTGCTTAGGTATGATGGGGGACACTGTTGTGGTGGGAAGTGTCTCTGGTATCCTGTAGAGATTCTTTCCCAAAGTAATAATGACACAACGAGGTCTAGACTCATACACAGAATGACATTTCCACATATATGGTTGTCCTAAAAGAACATCACAAACTTCAAGAGGGGAAACATCACACATTACCAAATCTTTGAAGGGCTTGATCCTATAGTAAAGGTGGCACTATTGAATGACGTGGATGTCTCATCATTGGTTCAACCAACTGATGTTGTATGGTTAGGGATGTCGAACCATCATAAGCTTCAATATTTTGACGACCTTGGCTGAGATGAGGTTTTTTTGGCTACCACTATCAACAATGAAGTGTAGCGGAGTTCCTTGCACCCTCAGTTGTGAATGGAAGAGGCGCTCCCCTTCCTCTGGCTCCTCTGACTCTTCTAGTTGAATATTTGGAGTTGCGATGGCAGTGCTAGCTTCCACGTCAATGATCTACTTTTCCTTTGCTTTCTCTCCATCAAATTCTGAGTCAGAGTCTGGATCCGGGTATTTTGTCTTAGCCAACAAGGATTTTTTTGAGTGGCACTCATCAGTGTTGTGCCAAGGGCTCTTGTGGAATTCACACCACTTTTTAGTGTCTTTATTTGATTTCCCATTACCATTATTTTCCTACGGCTTGAGCTAGTTGTCAAGGTTTTTTCTATCCTTTCTATGTCCTTTTCTTTGTTAATTAGGGCCACCTTTGACAGGCTTCTACTGCTAATTTGTAGACCCAAAATCGCACTTATTCTTTTGCTTAAACTTCTGCTCGATCTTGACGACGTATCTATAAGTCGCTCCTAGTGAGAATATGTCTAGGAAATCCATATCTTTCTGAATGTACTTGTGTATGCCACTACGGCACTTTAGGACCAAGTGTCATTCAGAGTCTCGAATACCCAGATTGGAGTGCAAGGTATGGAACATGTTGGTAAACTCTGGCACTGTTTTATCTCTCTCCTAGCGCAAAGTCGTCCATCTGGTGTACTGGTCACCATAGTTTCTGACAGGGTAGAATTATTCCTTGACGACATTGAAAAAATCCTCCTAAGTGGGGTATGGCCTGAATAGTTCAGACTCATCTCTTGCATGCCTTTCACAGTACCTGTCGCACCACTCTTTAATATGGGAAGGGACTTAAGGAGCGCGAATGTTATCTTTTTGCTGTTGGAAAATTTTTGAACAAAGAAGTAACCCTCTAATAGATTCAACCATTTCTCTAAAGTGTCTACATCTATATTTCCTTCAAATAGGGGAATGTCAAAGTTAAATTGTACATTGAAGGGAGTCGTACCCCCGAAACGACTGCTCGTTGAAGGTGCATCCGCCGTCGTCGGCATTCTTCGAAGGATCTGTGCAAAATTATCCATCATCTCGTTGCTCTGTCGCGTGAGGGATTCCTCAAGCAACAAATTAATAGGACCTCCTGATCCATCATATCTCTTTTCTTCTCCTACCATGGAAACCTGCTTGGGTCGAAGAGCAGGGTTTTCCCCAAACTCAACTAGTTCGAAACCCAACTCTCGATATTCAGATCTAGTCAGGGACATGCACTGAGAAATCACAAGAGAAAAAGGATCTGATACCACTGATCCATATTTATGTGAGAATGAAATGAAAGAGCATATATATTCACATACACAGATATATGGAAAGAAACATAGCGATATAGTAAACTCAAATTCTATTAAATGAATGAAATAGAAGAAACTGTAAAATAAAAGAAGCTAGAATGGTGGTAGTTATATCTCTGAGAAGAGATGTGGCGGCTACGCACATTTGTGACAAGATGAATACAGTAAGAGGCCAAAAGAGCCTATTTATCATAAGCATGAGGGAAATAACCCTAAACATCCAAAAAACTAACCCTAGAAGATGAACCGTCATAAAGTTTGCAGCCCCAAGGTGGTCAGTTGAACATTCAACTTCCCGAGGTCATAACTTTTGCATACGATCTCCATTTGGGGCACTCAATGGCCTGTTGGAAAGATCTGTCTAAGCTATATAAATTTTAACTATGGGCCAATGAATTCCATTGGAAACCATTCCCCCCCCAAATCTCCAAAAACCGTCATTTAGGGCCTCAAAACCACCCCAAAAGTTTGGGACCCCAAAAAAAGTAGAAAAAATACAAGAAAACTGCCAAAATAGAAAAGTGTTTTGAGCTAGTGGAATAGGTGGGTGGCCAGCTATATCCATCTAGATCAATCCTCCCCCCTTAGGAAGCAATGGTGTCCATTTTGTTGAGTTCCCCCATTAGGTGGGGAAAATTCTGCTCAACTTGACTCTTGGTCAGCCACTTTCCTCGGTGAAGTAGTTTCCCTGCTTTGACAACCCGATATAGTCGGATATTTTGCTAACGGGTTCCCTTAACTTATGTTTCCATGATATGATAATTGGTTTCCTATTCCATGCAATCAAGATTAAGCTCTGTAAATGTCAATTGATCTGCCACCTCTGAGGTGTCCAACATTAATGGTGGAAAATATGGGCGAATGAGCTCCACATTTTATACTGGGTGCATGCCAAGGAGTGGAGGAATGATTAGATTGAAGGAATTGTCACTGACTACCTTGGTGATGGTGTACGTCCCATATCGAAGTGGATGAATATTGCGATGGGGTCCTTGTTGACGTGAATTTATGAATGAAGCCAACTAAGGAGATTATTCCCACACAAGTTGCTTACTGCAGCTTCTGGTGTGTCTGAATTAGCTAAATCTCTCATGTTGTGGTCCTGCTACCATTTGAGTTTTATCCTCCTAAGGAGAATGTGATTTCCTAAATTAAGAGAAATAATTCCAATGTTAACCCAAACGAGTTCCCAATGCTAACTTCTAAGTTTATGTTATTCTAGTTTTGCTTTCCTAATGAAAGTCTCTGTCTTCTAGTTTTGTTTGAATTTCTGACTAAGAAACTATTTCATATGTTAAAAAGCTATCTAAACTAAAATCTATTTTAGAGCTGCTAAATTAAACTAAAACTTGACAATTAAACCTAATCTAAACTAAAACTTGAATTAAACCTAATCTATCTTTCATATCTCAGTTGAGTGTAGATCTATTAATTATATTAACTATCTGTTGACAATTATAAATAACAAAGAAAATAAATGATATAATTTTAGGTAGAAAAACTATCAAAGTTACTATCATTAACAATCTCTGTTAATAAGATTTATGATAACAAAAGAATAAAATAAGAAATTATTTCACTCATTCCGAAACATAATAGCCAAGGGATAATTAATATTCAACACTTAATATCTGAATATAAAGTTGAGCCACTTATTAACCAAAACACCTATGAAAATACAGATGTAATCGAAAAACAAGCTATTAAATATGATATTACTTAATCAAAATCATCAACATAAATTGAATGAAATGATATCTGTAGTATTTGTATCAAACATAAAATGTTGTGTGATCAGAGTAATTTAAATAACATTAATATAATTACAACACAGCATAACTGTATACAGATTCAGATGAGAAAGCAGAATATTGAAATATAAGTATATATATGTATCAAAACTGACAATAATAAGTTATACCAGTTTCAAACACATGCTCGACAACATCCAGTAAAGAAACTCCAACAAGATTGTAGCAGCAAGTAATGTATCATTTCAATATAAAATTCTCTCGGTGTTACTCCATCCCCTTTACAATCAAATTCATGGTTTATATAAAAAAAGACTGATAACTTCTTCCAGTATTCTATACAACCACTATCTAAAAATAGACTCTCGGTACTAACAGTTGTCAAACACTAAGGATTCAATAACAGTTTTACTTAATCAACATCCTCTACAACAGTGCACCTGGCATCTGAAACATTATGAAAACGCGTCATTCAATACTTGAAAGAGAAACTATTGTGATTCCAACTTTATCTTCAAAATAGCAACGTGTCCATGCAAGAGATAAGAGGCAACCGGTATCTGACACCTAGCATCCAGGCCATTCAAAAAGGAAATTGTTCCATTACCTGTCTGCAAAAATTTAACGAGGATAACAACATCAAAATTTAGACTTCATTCAGCAACGACACCTGCAAGAATCAACTAACAGTGTATAAGTTTTATTAATAATGCAATCAATGATAAACAGTAATAATAAATGTTAAGCAATGCCCGCAGAATCTATGATTCCGTGGGCATGCTAATTACCTTTCTTATTACTTGTTGAAACAAAAATTGTAGCAACAATGATTTCTCACGTTGTAATTTGAAGCTTGGTAGCTCGACGAGCTTCAAATAGTTTAGTCTTCAGCTTCACAATTTCGATCTTGTAACTCTCTTCACGTTTAAGCATTTTCTAATTAGCAGAAACTAAAGATTTATTTTTAGTTTTAAAATTAGCCTTTCTGGTTTTCAAGTGTTGCCATCGGCTAACCGAAGTCAACAACTCTTTCCTAAAATTCTGAATTTTATCTTTTAAGACTATTGAATTCGATTCAAATCTGTCAAGTTCCTCTTCTAACTGGGAAACATGTTGCTTCAATTTTAGGGTTTTCGTGATACTTCTCAGAGTTCGATTAGATGAAGAGCCATCTGTGAATGAATATTCTCTTTTACTGTCTGTACCAATATGCTTATAGGGAGAATGGTTTCCATTAGATGCATCAGCAAGAAAATCTACAGGATCATCAATTTTAACCCCCTGTTCCTACAGAGATACCTCTATGAGAGTATGATATTCTTCTTCACCAACGATCTCAATTAATGGGGATTCTTTTTGTTGATGCAAGGTTACATGCATTGAAACAGTGACCATGCTGCGAATAAATCATCGGGGGACTTCTGAAGCTGACCTCTTGTGTTCTACCTTGGCCTCACTACAACACACATTCGCTAACTCTTCAATTTTTTTCGTAGGAGGATCCTGAATGTGCTCAGGATGGGAGACAAGGGTTTTGAAAACACATTCATCTTTCACCAATTCACCACCCGAATTTTGTATTGGAACTAGATTGTTAACCCCTATTTCTTCTGGTGTTGTATTTGATTTTAATGCAGGGTTCTTAGGAACAGAGGGTTTCTTCCTTTTACGCCGAGTCTTAGGTCTGATAGGAGGCCAAATTTTGTTTTGACCTAAGTCATTCCTAGATAAAAACTGATCCCAATTTTCACCATTCAATGACAATTGATATTGAACCAAGATTTTGATTAAACCATGGTGGAGAAGACTTTGATCCTAAATCTCAATGGCGTTTTGAACAGCATAAGCCATTTTTTCTAAACTATTGAGTAAGAAACAGGGAAAATTTAATTTAGATCCCTTCAATGCCATCAACAACCTAAGATGATAAAGATGAACAGAGTAGAAGTGGCCATCATAAGTTATGTACCTGATTATTAACCGAAACAACGACAACCATTGGGGTTTCAAGAATTTTACCGGGAAGCCAAATTTGTCATCAAAATCTTCAGGTAGAGGTAACAAAAATTGCTTCCATTTGGTCTTGTTTACTTCACCTTTCTTAAACCACTTCTCACTAGTCTGCAGTAGCTTGGTCTCTTTGGCTATGAAATTTCCAAAGAGAACCAATTGAAAATCTCTAATCTGTGCAACTCTCCCATTAAGGGAAAGAGAAAACCTACGAGTGAATTCGACATTGTGACCACTGAAACTGTCGAAGAATTTCCCCCACCCGACTTTGTCAATAAACTGAGCAGCCTCTCGTTCGGTGACAAGCAAATCAAAACCGTATGGTTCAAACCGACATAAAGGATCCATTTGTTCCACCACAGGATTCTCCTTCGACCGAGAGTCATAAGACGTTGTGAAAATGGAAGGAATGGGAATACATGATTCATCAGGCATGGAAAAACCCTCACATGATTCAACTGAAACTAATATCAAAACCCTAAGTTCAAGAACCTCCATCATAGTTCGATGGTCAAAATGTGTGAAATATCCAAAACTATAATGGTATGACAAATAAAATCATAGTTGGGTACATAAATCATAAATGGAAGTGATGTCAAAATTATATCGGCAAACTAAACTGACACGGCTATGAATTAAAACCACAAATGTCTAATAATTGATTTGTGTGTCAAGTTCAATTAGCAAAATCATCGTATATCATATTCATGATCCAGTTTTAAAAGTTGTCAAAATTTCATATGGTATAATTCGTGTTGCATATTCATGATATGATATCCACTAAGTATCAATGGTTTCAATTGACATGACTATTCACCAAAGTTTAGACAGGATCGGTTTATTTGTTTGAGCCTATACTTAGGATTTTAATGTTCATCAAATGTATAGACATCATTCTTTTAAAAGATTTGTAATAATTTAAATGTTAAAACATATCCATTAGGGTTACAATGTAATATTAAATTAATTCATCAACCCCAACCATATACGTTATAACATAAAAATTAATGATGAACACATTGTCAAGAAGTCCAAACCAAATCATTAAAGTCTAAATGAGACTTCGAAAGAGCTCTTACCAAGATATCATATTGAACTACTTTGATTTGATCCAAAGAATAATTTAACAAGCTGTAAATTAAACATCTTAAATAATATATATAATCAGAATATTTAATATTGATAAAATTGATTTAACAGCTTCTAAATGAATAAACTTATGTGAGAGCCAGCTTAATTCAAAATGCCTCCTAAAATTATAACTTGATCAATAATTTCCCTTAATTGAAAATACCTTCAGAATCAAAGATTCTGAAGGCATTATTTAATAATTTCATGAATTGATTAAAGAAAGGAACTAATCAAATTTTATTAAGTGAAAACAAAAATACAATTTTGAAGGTTGTTTCCTTCCAACAAATGGCGACATACTGGATGAACCAGTTATCTCTGTTCATTCATCTCAAAAGTTGTATAAAACATAATCTTTGAAATTGACTTAAAAAGATCAGAAATCCTTAATCTAGTAAGAACCAGCATCCAATTCATATCTGCACATATTTTTAGAACCATCCTCATTTCTGCTGATAAATATTTTTGTCATAGACGAACTGAAAATTACCTCGTCAAAACAAAATACTCAGGATAAAGATAATCTACATCATTAGTATAAAGATGTATCTATTTACTTCCCTGAAAAGCCTCCAAAATCCACTCCAATTATAAGAAATATTTATTGATTTTCCATTAGATTTTAATTGAGGAATACTGTCCAGGCTTGGTAACTTGATATTGACAGCATCACTCACGAGCACTACTAGAAAAAAACAAGCTGGGTCATGATGAGACCTCCTGTCCCTTGATCTCTTGATCAAGAGACATCATCCTGATGATCAGAAATGATGTTATCCCTGGTAGGGCTGATGATCATGATTAGGTCGGCTCGTGATGAGACCTCCTATTCTTCAATCAAAATCCAACTTATTACAAATAATTATGCATGGAGTGGACTTAGAAACCTTTCATATAGTAAATAAACTTTTTAAAGAATGATTGATAATGTAGACTGATAAAGATTTTCCTAAGTACTAAGTTTTGAAAAGGGAATCCATCATCTATCTTAACTATAAGAAAAAACAGATGCTTGAGGATTAATCCTAATCACAAACACAAAAATTATCAGTTTACTGTAGGTTCTTATAAGATTTGAGAAGATCTGCTTAGACTAAGTGAACTTTGAAAGATTTAACTTCTTTACAACTAATGAACAAACTGTCATTAAGTCACAGGGTTTATTTCTTTACAAACACCCTCTCATATAGAAATATGTACATAAAAGATCCAAAGGTTAATGGTGATTTGTTTTTATCATTTCAATAATATCTTAATGAAATAGGAATTTATTTATTTACAAATATTCCTTTGGATAAAAGTATATACAAAAGATTGAAAGACCATGATGTTTTGATAGTAAAAATCAACCTTTCCAGAAAATTAAGAAATTAATTCTAAAATTTCAAAAGTATTTACATATAGGTAGATTTTCAAAATGAAGATAAAATTCAACTATACATGTAAGTAATTTCAAAATAATCAAGAAAAAGAAAGTATTGTATGACTATTTACAAAATAAACAAATGATATACAAATCCAAAGTTTGATGAAATAAGTGAAAATAATTCTTAAGAATCAACCCATTCACAAAAAAAGTTTCGGACTGACCCTCCAAGGTTTGTAATCAAAAAGTGCTTGGACCTAACTTCTCAGAAATGATAAATGGACCTAACCAGAGACGTTGGAAACTTGGTATGTTCACCCTTATCTTTGTGGGATTTATCCCACTTCAGGACCAAATCACCCACCTGTAACTCTCTGTTAGAACTTGAAGACTGATCAAACCGGGACTTGACAATTTGTTGATGTTTCATAAATTGTTGTTTAGTCCTTTCTCTATCTTATTCTATTTTTATTAGAGTGTTGATCCTCTTCTCCATAACTAGAAATTCTTCATCCCAAACATATTGAGATAGTTGTAGAGAAGGTAAAAACATATTAGGCTGGTAAGATGGATTTTGTGCCATAAACTAGAAAGAAAGGTGAATTGCCAATTGAGGATTTCAGGGTAACCCTATCCGCCCAGAGTGCATTAAATAAAGCTATGTGCCAGTCATAATGATGAGTAGCAATGGTTCTCTTAAGAATTTTTAATAAGTTTTTATTGGTTAATGATTCTGCTAGACCATTACTGTGAGGATGATAACTTGCCGAATACCTGACTCTTATACCCTTCTCCAATGCAAACTGAGTTAATTCAACTGAAGAGAAATACAAGGCATTATTGAAAACAAGTGAATTAGGAACACCAAATCACGTAATGATAGAAGATTCTAGGAATAAGATAACTTGATTGGTATTCACTATTCGCAAAGGTGTAGCCTCTTCCCATCGAGTAAAATAATCAGTTGCAGTAATAATATATTTGTGTTGCAAGGAATATGGTGGGTTAATTGGACATACTATATCGACACCCCCATTGTTGAAATGGTCTTTCTGTTGTAACCGACTGTAAAGGAAAGGCAAGCTTCTTAACCCTTCCTGCAACAGTTTGGAAATACTGACATTTTCTAATGAATGCATAAGAATCTCGAAATAATGTGGGCCAATAGTAACCTGCCCTAAGAATATTATGAGCAGTAGTCTCTCCCCCAAAATGGCCACCTACAGAACCAGAATGCAATTCTCTCAAGATTGTCTCTGTTTCATCTTTGTCTAGGCAACGTAGCAATACACCATCTGAATTTCTTCTAAAAAGGGTATTATCTATCAGCTGATAAGCAACTGATTTTGACCTAAGCGCTCTCCTTTTTATTGGTACAAGGTGGTCTGGAGCAGTTCTTGTTTCAAGAAGAGTTCTTAAATCTAAATACCAAGAATCATGAGGCGGAGGATACAAATATATTTCTGTCTTAAGCAAGGTTTCATCAATGTTGATTTCAGAATCATTGTTTGGCAAATGAGCTACTTCCGCAGTAAGTTTACATAGTCCTTGTCCTTTGACTACTTTTGAAGGCTTAATCTCCAGATCATACTCCTGGAGGGATGTCATCCATGGGGCCCTTTTTTCACCTAAATATTTTTGTACCAATAAGTTTCTCACCACAGGGAATGGAACAATAACTTTTGTTCTGGATTTCAAAAGATAAGGGAGAAAATGTTTAACAACCTTGAAAACAGCAAATGCTTGTTTGTCGACCTCATGGTAATTTTGATTTAGCACCCTTAAAATTAGAACTCATAAAGGATATGGATACTTCATAATCTTGTTGATTTCGTTGAGTCAAAACAATAACATAAGATATATCATTTAAGCAAATGTGTACATCATAAAATCTTTGCTAAAATATGGACTCAAAAGACTAGGGCCTTTAGAAATAGCTTCTATGATTCTCTTAAATGATTCTTTTTCAGTATTTCCCCAATTGAATATGACATCTTTCTTAATCATTTTCTGTAAAGGACGGATGATCTCTGAAAAGCTAGGGATAAATCTCCTAACGAAATTTATTTTGCCCAAGAAGGATTGCATGGCCTTTTTACTCGAAGGATAAGTAATTTTGGAAATGGCCTGTGTTCTTTATGGATTAATCATTATTCCATGCTTATAAACCACACAGCCTAATAAAATTCCTTGAGTTACAGCAAATATCGTTTTCTTCGGATTAAGAGAAACCCCATATCTTCTTGTAGGGTCCGTCAAGTTGAGTAAGTTTTTTTTTTTTTTTTTTGTAAGTAAAATACTCTTGAGACCTTTAAGCAAGGGATCTTAGATGTCTGGTAATCCTAACCACATGTATATTAACAAGTATAATAATACTTTTATCCCATCCTTTAAACATAAAGAGCGTAAAAGTAACTCTAGTTTAAAAAGTATTTGTGATAATTAAAGGAACTCTTAAAGGTAATGTACCCTCTAGTTGTATCTAAGTCGAGAATGCCTCATCATGTTTATACATTGGAATTCCAAAATTCAATAAATTGGGGTTCTTACTATAAAAAGGTTCAATATGAATATAAGCATTATATTTCCATTACTTCCATTCCATGAAATACAACTTGACATAAATTCAACATTGCACTTCAAACCTATCATTTCAAATCATTTTTATAAATATAAATGCGATTATAAGTCATAATTTAACTAACACTTAAATTCCTTTTAAGTTAATATGCATCTAATTAACAAATATATAAAGCACATTAAAGTCTCCTTCATTTAATATATCGGAAGATACATTTATATAGTCTATAAATCACAATTTATAAATGTAAGTCAAGTCAATTTGAAATATACAATAAAGTTCACTCTTTAAATATATCAAACATTCCATGCATTCAACTAACAAATACTTTTAACATTTTCTTCAATTAGTATATAAAGGAATACATTTATAACTATGAATGTAATTAATTATGAAGCATCACTGACCTTCACACTTTACAATTCAAAAGATTACTCTATAATGCATTATTATACAAATCATGTCTACATATTAAAACACCACTAAGCCTGGGATAATGTATCATTACTTACTCCACCTTTCAATAAAATGAAAACAAAATGCATATAATAAAATACATATATTGCATTACTATACAAATAAAGTCCACATATTAAGAACACCACTAAGCCTGGGTGTATCATTACTTACTCCACCTTTCAATAAAATGAAAACTAAATGCATATAATATATCATTACTTACTCCACCTTTCAATAAAATGAAGACTAAATGCATATAATAAAATACATATATTGCATTACTATACAAATTAAGTCCACATATTAAGAACACCACTAAGCCTGGATGTATTATCATTATTTATCTCTGTCAAACATTAAGCGTTTTCCCCAGTTTGCAAATAGATTGGATTGAATTTATTATTTATCTCTGTCAAACGTTTCTACCTTCGACATAAATGAAAACATCTCATTTCAGTTTTATGAATTATAAATTGATGCAAATAATAAAAATAATATTTCTTTTCAGTCCATCATTTCATTTTAGGTTCAAGGTGAGGGTTGAAGATATGAATGCCTAACCACCGCAACATGAATCTGGAGATAAAATTCCAGTTGTAGCCAGGTCAAGTCACAGGAAGATCAAACTACAGTTTCCAATCAAGATCAACTTACAAGTCATACGTAGACTTGGGATTCTAAATTCAGAATTATTATTAGACTGACGAGATGATGTATAGAGGAAAATAGGATCGAATATGTTTTGTTTAAAAGATTTTTGGGAAACACCCAAGTAATGATTGCACATGATTTTCAGAAGATTTCAATTAATTCAGGATTCGTTGAGACTTGAAAACATAGCTCTTTTTTTTTTCAATTCAAATCATACAGAAATTCAGTAATTGTCCAAAAACTTGACACACACAATTTTCCACAGAGCCGACACCGTCCATCGAGAGATCTGAAGGCGCCACATTGAAGAGGAAGGAAAAACGTAGGAGTAAGGGTAACTTATAGGTCAATCAAATCTGGGAAAGCTTCAGGATGGATCTCTCTTCCAGAAGGCGTGACAGAGTCCAAAAATTGCTTAATTGAGATCCTAGAATAATGCAATGGTAATAAATGTCAACCTTTGTCTTAACTAAGGTAAACGTAGAGGTAAAGACCAAATTGTAATTCAACATTGGATTTGAAAAGGTTGGGATCCCAGTTTTTGGATGTGATTCCTGGATGCCTTAAGATCTCATGCTTAAATTCAAAAGTAATCGACTGCGAGATCGGAATCGTTTAAATCAATGTACAGAGTAAGAGTTAAATAATTCATGAGGCTGGGGTCGTAGACCCAAATGATGACGCAGAGTTTAAACAAGAGAAATTCAGTTGGTATTACGAAACTAGGATTGTAGATTCATGTGATACAGAGAGTTTGAAATTTAAATACATTACGGGACTAGGATCATAGATCCACATAGTATCACTAAGTTTGAATTTCAAATAAGGTACAGAATTAGGATCGTAGATCTGTGTGATACACAGAGTTGAAATTTAAATACATTACGGGACTAGGATCATAGATCCAGATGATATCACAGAGTTATAATTTCACTAAAAATTGCAGAGTTTAAATTCCAAAAGATTACAGGGTTAAGTTTGGAAAGCCACCGAAATATACTTGAAGATCACGGAGTTAGAATTCTAGAAGATTACCGAACTTATAATTTGCGTTCTCCAAATTGAGTCCTATCGAAATACAACACAATTTTTGAACGGAAATTAGTAGATCTAATTCTCACATTTGGAAACGTTGGATGAAATGGATCATTCCCCTTTATTTCAGTTTTTCTTCTTTTTCCAAATAAATAATATTAAGAAATATTCTAATTTATATTTTCTTCTTTTTCAAAATAAATAATATTATAATTTTCTTCAAGATATATTAATTCATTCCTTTAGTGAACATTCAATTTGTATAGTTGGTTAAATAACCTCTTCTTGCTCTTGTCTAGGTACCTCTTCGGTGGGCCCCTTTCGACAGTTCCATTTCTTTCTCTTTCTTCTTGTCTAGGTACCTCTTCGGCAGGCCCCTTCCAACAATTTCTTTTATTTCTTCTTGTGAGGAGAACTGTGTAGCGATCGGGGATTCGTTACTGCGATCTATCGACTACACTTCTTGGAGACCAAGGGTTGTTGAGGGATAAGGCCCTCCTTATCGCGCGCCCCTCAACTCTCATACACGACCAAGTTGGTATGGCCTCGCCCGTACGGCACACGCTTCCCCGGGCCAGCTCGCAAGCTTCCGACCCGTGCGTCAATTGCTAATTCAGGGTCGAAAGTCTGTCATCGTACCCCTACGTGTTCTTTCCGTTTTTGTGACCCCTGTAATTCCATTGTGGGTCAGTCGGTAAATCATTTTACCTGCCACTGCACACACACACTCAAGCACATATTAAATAGCGATGCATTATCAAATCATTTCGTCATTCATTATACTACTTCAGTCAATCGAGCATATCCACCATTTATTATATTCATTTATAAAATCTTTTCATCATTCCTCATAATACTTCAGTCATTCGAGCATAAAATATTTTAATCATTCGTCATAATACTCCAGTCAGTCGAGCATATCTACCATTTATTATTTTCATCATAATGTATTCTCATTCAATCATCTCTATTTCATATTTTCTTAATCAAGCACATATCATTTAATCATTCTCATTTCATTATTATCAAGCAATTTCTATGGTTTATGTTTTATTTAGCAGGGTCACTTCGAACTAGTGCCCTCAATAGTCAAATCAATTCAAGCACCGAGGCGGGCATTACACTTCTACATCGCTCAAAAACTTTCCTAAGATGAAAAATATGATCAGATCGATGTTTGGAAAATACTCTTACATCATCCAAATAGACAACTACTGAATGATTGATATATCCCCTAAAATAAATATCCATTGCTCTTTGGAAAGTGGCCCCAGCATTAACCAAACCGAAAGGCATTTTCCGATAAGCATATGTTCCCCATGGAGTTCTAAATGTTGTTTTAAGTTGGTCATCCGGAGAAACCAGAATCTGATTATAACCTGATAAACCATCAAGAAGTGAAAGCATCTCAGAACTGGAAACTTTTTGAAGGATTTGTTCCATGGGAGGAACTGGGTAATTGTCCTTTTCTAACAATTTATTAAGGTTTCGGAAATCGACGCAAAGTCGAATATCCCCATTTTTCTTCCTAACTGGAACCAAGTTTGCTACCCATTGAGTATGTCTAATAGGAAAAATGATTTTGGCAGCTAAAAGTTTGTTTAACTCTTTTTTAACTGTTGGTTCGAGTGTTGGATGCATTTTTCTAAGCTTTTGCTGGAATGGTTTCGAATCTTGTTTCATTGGGATTATATGTTGCATGACCTGAGGATTAAAAGTTTTGAGGTCATTGTATGACCATGCAAACACATATTTAAATTCCTTAAATAGATTAATAAAAGATTATTTTTCCGAAGGAGTGCATTCTGTTCCTAGATTGACAGTTCCATGATCTGAATCAGTCCCTAAAATTTACAGTTTCATATTTTAAACATGAACTATTGGTCTTGAATTTGGGACAACCTTGAATTTGTCCTGGAGATCATAAATTTTTTCTAATCTCATAACAGAGTTAGGAATAGATTTTACCTCACCAAGAGCTTTCTCTACAGAATAATGATCATGTATTACAATAAAATTTTGCAAGTCTTCATCATGAGTCATTTCATCGATTGCTGAGTCCTTGAAATCATCTTCATTCGTTAAGAAATTCAATATCTGTACATCGTCATCAAAACATGCCAGTTAATTATATTATCAGGAATAGATGGCCTAAAAATTAATTTAACCGAAAAGAAGTTAGGTGAAAAACTTTCAGATGGAATTAATCTAGAATCAACATTTGTTAACATATCTGCTTCTTGATTCCGGAATCTAGGAATGGAATTTATATTAAATGCTTCAAAATACAAAATGCAATTCCATACCTCTCTTTGATCATTTTGCAAATGTTATGAAATACAATGTATTGAATTATGAACCTGACAGACGATAATTTCAGAATCTCCAATAGCTACCAGCACTTTGATGTCTAGATCTATTTCCTTCTTCAAACCCTGGATTAAGGCCTCATATGCTACAATGTTGTTTGTACAATCAAATTCAAGTCTACATGATATACAAATTTTATTTCCTTTTGGATCAATTAGTAGGAAGCCATCTCTAGCTCCCTCTTTGGATTTTGACCCATCGAAATACAAATTCCAAGTTGAATTATCTGCAATCACTTTACTTTCTACAATATGTACATAATCATGGTTATCTACATTATTTACAATATCCTTAGAAAGAGAATCATGTTGAATATGAGTTACATCCAAAATTTCTGATTATTGTTTTTTACCTCAAAAAGGTGAATCTTCAACTTTAAAACTTCCAAAGTCAAGTTCATACATATAATTGCCCATAATTGAATCAGAAAAAAAGTACTGGTTCATTGGGATCATGCATTTCAGTCACTGTATGTTTTAAATGTCTATCTCTACCTATCTTGATTTGATTGGCCTTACCATTTTTGGAAAACCATAATGTTGACCAATCGGTTGTGAAAAATCCATTCAGTTTTTGAGACCAATTCCTACTCAAAAACCGCCCATATGCATCAGGGATGTCTGCAACCACAATATCTATGATTTAAAAAATCGACGGGTTACTGGCAAGCCTATTTAAGACATCCTTCACCTCTCCCAAAACTCTCACATTTGATTGATCTAGTTGTGTAATCTATGATTTAGATGGAGTATACTTAGCATTCAGCCTTCGACAAACAGACAAATGCATTACATTAGTAGAAGCTCCAGAATCGACCATACAATTATGGACGTTTCTATTAAATATTTCAAAGATAAGAAAAAACTGAGTTGTGGATTTTGAGTTCTTCCCTATTAGTGAATATTTGTCAGCTGTTGATTTACCTTTATCATTAAATACCAATTCATTATTTGAATTATTAGCAGCTATGTTTTGCTTAACGTTTGGAGCTATCGAACTCATCGCAGAAGTTATAACAGGACCATTGAGCATTGGATAGATTTGAATTAGATCGTACATACTTATGTTTGCGCATAATTTTTTTAAATCTTCAATTATGTCGTACTGTAGATATAACTTGGGAGAATTCTGGACAGGTTGAGTTTGTTTGACAGGTTGAGGATTATTATTGCCCTTACTCAGACTAGAACTTGAAGATGCTCTACTCCATGTGTTACAGGCATGCTGACCTGAAGGTGGGTTTTTGCTTTCAGCATCCTTTACCAAACTATCCCAAAAGTGACCATTTAACTATTGTGGTTCTTGAAATTCTTCTTCATTTTCAGAATGTTCCTCTTCTTCATGATCTACAATTTCTTGATTTGGAGAGGATTCAAACAAAGACAAGATTGCTCGGATAGTGTTAAAAATATCCTCATTGACTGCTACATCGGGAGGGGAATTTGGTTTATTATTAGCAGCAGGATTTTCTCTAAATTGATTCCTAAAATATCCTCTAGAAGAATACCCTTATGAATTAGTTTTCTTCAATCCTTCCAACTACTTTAGTTAATGCCTTGATAGCATTTTCTAGTTGCTCAACATTAAATGCCCTATCTTTATCTGAACTGGATCTTTCAATTTTCTTTCGAGGAAAGGTATCAACTTTCCCGCTTCTTTCAGGTTTATATGTCATGGAGTTTTTCTCGACTTTAATAGCCTCCTCAAAAGTTTCAACAAGTGTCAGCTTGTTAGCTTGTTTAACAAACATTCCTAGATATTTCGGCAAAGCCGAAGCATAATTTTTTATAATGACATCCTCGGGTGGTTGAGAATTGACAAGAAATTTTTTTTTTCAAAGTGAGGAATCTGTGATTAAAGTATTTTATCCGCTCTTTACTCTCCACCTTGATTCGAGATAGCTAAAGAGCTAAAGCAATGGGTGTTTTATCTTCCCCAAATTTGTCTAGGAAAGCTTTATTAAAATCAGCCTAGTTTTTAATTGAACCTTGAACTAAAGAGAACTACCAAGTTGATGCTCTCCCTTCAAACGTCAAAGGGAAATAATGACAAACTACATCCTCATGCTGAACGTTCATGGTTTGGACAGCTAAAATAAACTTATCCACATGAACCTCAGCTGGTTCTTTGTTATCCAGATTAAATTTCGGAAGAAGTTTGTCCCGATGTTTAGGAAATGGATGTTGCAAGCCGAGTACATCCACAACACTTGTTATTAACCACGGAAGTGGTGGGTTTGGTGGATTAGGAGGGTTACCCCCCTCCACCAAGTACATTTCCAGCCATATTTTCTTCTTCGGAATCCGAAGAACTATTAGGATTAAAAGGCCTTGGTGTATCAAGTGGAGAATTTGGAGGTGAAGGTGGCTGACCAAAACCTCCTATGTTAAGTAAATCACGTGAGGTATGTATTCTAGTAGTCCCTCTAGGTCGAATTCTAGTCTGATGACTTGGAGTACCAGTCTACACAATATCAGTTTCTGATAATTCTTGATCTATTGTAGATAACTGAGTATTATGTCGATGATGTCCAAGTAGTCCATAATCTAAAGGTGACAAACCAGCTTGATGCGTGTAATCTCTTGTAAGTATTCGTCGTGATTCTTCTAAGACTCGAACATTATGTTCAGGGGTGTATGGAGATGTATTATGATCTCGATCTAGAATAATCCTTACAGTGTCACTAAATGGAGAACTTCTAAATTAAGTTTGAGAAGTAATTACCAAACTAGAAGTAGTGGTGTTCTGTGGATCAGTTTGTAATAGAGGGTGTTGACTGGTTTAAGGTTTATCATTAGTTCTTTCAGCCATTAATCATTTTTGTCCCTCCTTCTAGCACCATTTGTTGGCCCGAATTTATGAATGAGGCCAACTAAGGAGATTATGCCCACACAAGTTGCTTATTGCAGCTTTCGGTGTGTTTGAATTAGCTAAATCTCGCAGGTTGTGGTCCTACTACCATCTGATTTTTATCCTCTTAAGGAGAATGTGATTGCCTAAACTTAGAGAAATATTTCCTATGTTAACCTAAAGTCAAACTAGTTCTTAATGCTAACTTCTAAGTTTATGTTATTCTAGTTTTGCTTTCCTAATGAAAGTCTTTGTCTTCTGGTTTTGTTTGAATTTATGACTAAGAAATTGTTTCGTATGTTAAACAACTATCTAAAATAAAATCTATTTTAGAGCTGCTAAATTAAACTAGAAAAATCTAAACTAAAACTTGAATTAAACCTGATCTATTTTTCCTATCTCAGCTGAGAGCAGATCTATTGATTATATTAACTATTTGTTGACAATTATAAATAACAAAGAAAATAAATGATATAATTTCAGATAGAAAAACTATCAGAGTTACTATCATTAATAATCTTTGTTAATAAGATTTATGATAACAAAAGAATAAAATAAGAAATTATTTCACTCATTCTGAAACATAACAGCCAAGGGATAATTAATGTTCAACACTTAATATCTGAATATAAAGTTGAGCCACTTATTAATCAAAACACCTATGAAAATACAGATGTAATTGAATAACAAGCTATTAAATATGATACTACTTAATCAAAATCATCAACATAAATTGAATGAAATGATATATGTAGTATTTGTATCAAACAAAAAATGTTGTGTGACCAGAGTAATTTAAATAACATTAATACAATTACAACACAACATAACTGTATACAGATTAAGATGAGAAAGCAGGATATCGAAATATAAGTATATATATGTATCAAAACTGACAATACAAAGTTATACCAGTTTCAAACACATGCTCGACAACATCCAGTAAAGAAACTCCAACAGGATTGTAGCAGCAAGTAATGTATCATTTCAATATAAAATTCTTTCAGTGTTACTCCATCCCCTTTACAATAAGATTCATGGTGTTAACACTGAAATTGTCCTCAGTTTTTGTGTATTTTTCTCTAATGTTTATTCCTCTTTTTCATTTTCATTTTATTTTTATTTTAGATTTTAAATGTTTGTGATATATGATTTTGATTTACTCTTTAGTTTCATGTTATAGTTTTCCTTTGTTTTAATTAATTTCACCCTTAGTGGCTTATCAAATATTATATTTCTTTTCAAGGTTTTCAAAATGCTTACTTAACTATATGCTTATGCTAAATCCAAAGTTTAACCTTTGTTTTTAAGTATTATATGCCAAATTTGCATGTTGAGGCATTCCCGCAGCGCAAAGTCCAAATCATATACTCTAGCGCGCTATAAAAATACGAGATCATGAAGGTTCGTGGTTCATTGATGGCGATAGGTGGCCCATTGTATGCTATGATGACATGAAGACCTCTAGACACATGTTCGCTAGATGATGGCATTTGTAAAACACAACATGTTTTTTCATTGAAGAGATCACCGATTTGAGTGGCCACTGGTTCTAATTTGGGGGTTTCGAATTCCAGAGTAGAAGAAAGCGATTGGGGATGAATATAAGCATATTGTTAAAGATGAAATAATGGAAAAGGTAGCTGATTCAAATCCTGAAGAAGCCAGTAGAAAAAAAAAATCCCTAAGAAGAAAAAATGCATAGTCATGGTCTGTTTCTCCTTGTTTTAGTCATGGTCCTTCGGCGCATATTACGAGAAGATAGAAAGGAGTTTCAGAAAACCAAAAGAGTTCTTTTTTAAGAATGAACTCATTCACAAAAACCTCCCTAATTTTTTAAATAGGTTTCATTGTTTGAATGATTCGAATTCATCTTTGTGGCCTCTTTTTCAGGGTTCAAAATATTTAATAATGTACTTTTTTAGTCACACATTTTTGGCACGTCTTCCGATAAATTGGAGAGGAATTTTTAAAACCCAAGAGAGGTTTGTGTTCATCATGGACTCATTTAAAAAATGCTCTCTCAGTTTTCGTACAAGTGTCATGGATCGAGAGATATGGAGGCGTCTTTGAGGCCCATTTTTTCAGAAATTCATCAAATTTCTCAGAATCCGATTTGCTATTTTTAGTTTGTTTGTCTTTAAAGATTTGAAGTTAGTTTATAACTACTTGATGTAACTGCTTCAAAGCTTGACCTAGAAGGTGGTTATGAGACTTCCCTGCTTTGGAATGATAAAAGGAGGAAAAAATAGAGTAAAAGGGGGGATTTTTGTTTCAAGAAGTAGTATACAGCTTGGAGCATTTGGATACATGTTCAGACTAATGCATATGGCTCTGTTGTAAGTTTTGAAGACTAATATTGATCTATATATGAATATAAGCCACTATATTTTGTCTATTGATTTTGTTTATAGTCATTTTTACTACTCAACTTATGATTTTATTCCTTGTTTAAAGTTTTTATTCATGTGAATGCTCATGGTTGTCGACTGAACCATTACTGTGCAAATGAATGCTTAGGGTTTATGTTTATCATCTTACATTGTTATATCTCAGTTCTTGGATTTACATGATTTAGTTTTTGCGTTGGTTGAATGATTGCTTATCTTCTTGAATATGAAACCCTCAAACCAAAAAAATCACAAAAACAAACCTTATTTTTTGTTGATTATTTTGAGATTGTACTAGCTTATTCCCTCTGTAGTCTAGGGACAATTTTTAGCACAAACATCTTTGGTGCCATTGCCAGGGATGGAAGTGAAGATCATCTTCCCCGGGAAGAACCATAACGACACAGATTTGACTCTTGATGGCAAACAAGAGAAGGACATAGAGATAGACTGCAATCATCTGCCTGGCGACTCCACGATTCAAGACTCCACTGGGGAGGAGAATTTTGCTGACAAAGAAATGAAGAAGCCAAATGGAAAGACCATGTATCAACTTTTTAGTTTTCTCCATTGAATCTTGTTCTTATTCATCAGCTCTTTTTTGTCTTTCCCATTACATGTCAAAAGAATCATTCTTTGCTTTGTCTACTTTGAACCTTCAGTTACATATCCCTATTTCGAAGAAAAAAGTCTGCATTCCTCTTGCATTGTAGATGTTGAGCATGTCCCTTCACTTCAATCTATTGATAAGAATGATGTATGTATTCAAGTCCTTCCCTAATCTGATCAGCCATGTAACCTCGAGGATTCCATTATTAGTGAGCCTTTCCATCAGCCTATTAATCCTCATTTTCAGCCTACTACTTTTCAAACTAAAATCAGAAATATGTTGTTTAAACCTTTGAGGCTGCCATATCACCTTAATCCTTATCCTCTCAATTTCTTTGAGTATCTTCCTCGTTTTTTTGGAGAAGACCATATCACAGGAGAAAATCATTTGGAATCCTTTCATAATTTCATTGACAATTTTGAGATTATACACGAGGATGTTGTTGGTTGTGGAGCCAGATCTTCTAGTCTCATAGATGATATTGTATTAGCCGTGTTTGTACCCCAGTTTTATATGATATGTAGGTGGATTGTACAGTCACCCCAGCAGGGGGGCATCACCCCCCCACGGGGTTCCAGGGGGGGACCATCCCCCCTGGCTGGGGGGTTCGGGGGCAGCGCCCCTGAAGAAAATTTTGGGGGCTGTTTTTGCCAGCTGTTTTGCGGGCCCATGGTTTTGGGTATCCCGTGGTATTTTCCCATTGTATTTCCCTTATAAATAAAGACATTGTAATACGGCTAGGGAGGATGATGTATTAGGTTTTATGCATTGTAAAGATCTTTGAGATCAGGAGAGAGACTGTGAAACAGAGAAGAGGAAGTGCAACAGTTGTGCTGCAGGTTGTATCCCTTCACCTTGCTGGACGGTAATAATAATAAGGACTGGCAAATTCAGTGTGGACGTAGCCCAAGTTGGGTGAACCACGATATATCTGTGTCTCTCTTGTAATGTGTATGTGTGATTATATTTGCATTTTTGTTTATTGTTATTGCTCTGTTATCCTGTTTTTCTAACAATTGGTATCAGAGCCAAAGGTCTATTTGGCAGTTAAACCCGCAGGAAGCTAGGGTTTCTGTTTCGAGTGGGAGCAATGGCAGAGTGGGAGCCAAAACTTCGGGTTATGGAAGATGCAAATGGAGGACTATCTGTACCAGAAGGATCTATTCCTACCGTTGGGAAGAAAAGCAAAGCAGCCGACGGCTATGAAGGACGAAGAATGGGAGGTTCTTGACAGAAAGGCTCTGGGAACAATACGGTTGAGCTTGGCTTCGTCGGTGGCTTTCAATATCTCAAAAGAAACGAAAACAAAGGGTTTGATGAGCGCATTGGGTAAGCTGTATGAAAAACCCTCGGCCTCCAACAAGGTATTTCTAATGAAGCGTTTATTTAATATGAAGATGTCTGAAGGTGGATCTGTTACTGATCATTTAAATGAGTTTAATATGGTTAAAAATCAACTAAGTTTTGTAAGTGTGAACTTTGATGATGAGGTTAGGGCTCTTCTAATCTTGTGTTCATTGCCGGAAAGATGGAATAGCTTGGTCATGGCTGTAAGTAACTCTGTCTCTGGTTCAAACACCTTGAAATTTGATGATATTATTGGTGTTATTCTTGGCAAGGAAATGCGAAGAAAAAGCACAGGTGAGATATCAGGTAATGCGTTGACCATAGAGAGCAGGGGAAGACAAAAGGAGAGAGGAAAGAGCCAAGGTAATTGTGGAAAGTCTAAAACGGGCAGATCCAATTCCAGACTGGAAAAGATAGAGTGCTGGAACTGTGGAAAGAAAGGACATCTGAAAAAAGACTGCAAATCTCTAAAGAAGAAAGGAGATGCACAGAAGGAAACTACCCAGGAAGAAAATGTAGCAGGTGATGTGTTACAAGATGCTTTGATTCTTGCATTAGATAATACTAGTGATTATTGGGTAGTAGATTCAGGAGCTTCATGTCATGCTACACCCCATAAGAAATACTTTCATGAGTATGTTCCTGGCGACTTTGGACATGTTTTATTGGGTGATGATGAGCCATGTAAAATTGTTGGAATGGGTAAGGTATGGATAAAAGTTAAGAATGGAACTGATTGGTTGTTGAAAGAAGTTAGGCATATACCTGCCATGAAAAGAAATCTGATCTTAACAGGGCAGTTGGGAGATGGCGGCTGTCTATCTACGTTCGGAGAAAAGTGGTGGAAGATCACTAAAGGATCAATGGTGATAGCAAAAGGAGATAGAGTAGGTACGTTGTATTTATGTCCTCATAATACTGACCATTCTATCTCTTTAGCTTCCACAGGAACAGATACAACATTGTGGCATCATAGGCTTGGCCACATGAGTGAGAAGGGGATGCAGATTCTCCACTCAAGGAAGTTGCTGCCGGATTTGAAGCAGGTAAGTTTGGAATTCTGTGAAAACTGTGTTTATGGAAAACAGAAGAGAGTCAGATTTCTCAGGGTTGGGAAACAGAAGAAGAATGAAAAATTAGAGCTTGTGCATACAGATGTATGGGGATCGGGTCAGGTACAATCTCTTGGTGGCTCTCATTATTATGTTACATTTATTTATGATGCAACTAGAAAAACTTGGGTTTATTGCATTAGACAGAAATCTGATGTGTTTGCTACTTTTAAGAAGTGGAAAGCTTTGGTTGAGAATGAGACAGGAAAAAGATTGAAGTGTCTCAGATCTGATAATGGAGGTGAGTACTGCGGCAAGGAGTTTGATAGTTACTGTTCATACCATGGGATTCGTAGAGAGAAGATAGTCCCAGGAACACCACAGGAAAATGGTGTGACAGAAAGGATGAACATAACGATCATGGAGTGTGCAAGGTGTATGAGACTGCATGCAGGGTTACCCTTACAGTTTTGGGCGGATGCTGTAAATACTGATGTTTATTTAATAAACATAGGACCTTCAAGTGCTTTGGATGGTGGTATTCCAGATGAAGCATGGATAGATAAAAAGGTAAACTACTCATTTTTGAGAACGTTTGGTTGTGAAGCATTTGTCCATATTGATAAAGAAAATAGAACAAAGCTTGAAGCTAAATCCAAGAAATGTACCTTTATTAGATATGGGGTTGATGAATTTGGTTATCGTTTATGGGATTATGAAAATAACAAAATCATCAGGAGTAGAGATGTGATATTCAATGAAAAGGTCATGTATAAAGATCAGTTGTAGGGAAAGAAACAGGAAAATGAAAACACAGAGTACATAGTGCTTGATGAAATTAAAGAAAATGAAGTTCCGAAGGTGCCAGAAAATCAAGAGCAGCAGCAAGTACCTGAAACTCCTGCAACTGTAAGAAGATCTACCAGGTTAAGTAGACTCCCCGAACGATACTCTCCTTCAATGTATTATTTATTGATGACTGATTCTGGTGAACCAGAATGTTATGAAGAAGCAATGCAGGTGGAAACTAAAAAGAAGTGGGAGCAAGGCATGAATGAGGAGATGGACTCATTGGTAGGAAACCGGACTTGGGATTTGGTTCAGTTGCCTGCTGGTAAAAGAGCATTGCAAAACAAATGGATTTACAGGTTGAAGGAAGAAGAAGGAGGTAAGAAGCGGTACAAGGCCAGACTTGTTGTAAAGGGGTTTGCACAGAAGAAAAGTATAGATTTTGATGAAATATTTTCTCCTGTTGTTAAGATGACTTCAATTAGGACTATCTTAAGTCTAGTGGCGGTAGAAGATTTGCATCTTGAACAGTTAGATGTAAAAACAACCTTCCTCCATGGGGATTTGGAGGAAGAAATATATATGCAGCAGCCATAAGGGTATGAGGTCAAAGGTAAGGAGGATCTGGTATGCAGGTTGAAAAAGAGCTTGTATGGCTTGAAGCAAGCTCCAAGGCAGTGGTATCTAAAGTTTGACAGGTTTATGACAGAACAAGGTTATAGTAGATGTCATTTGGACCACTGTGTTTATTTCAAGAAGCTAGACAATGGAAGATATATTATCTTGTTATTGTATGTGGATGACATGCTTGTTGCAGGGTCTGACATGCATGATATAAATGTACTCAAAAGGAAGCTAGCTAATTCATTTGCGATGAAGGATTTGGGTGCTGCAAAGCAAATCCTTGGTATGAGAATAACGAGAGACAGGAAAAATTGCAAATTGACATTGTCTCAAAGTGAGTACATACAAAAGGTGTTGGAGAGGTTCAGATTGCAGAATGCAAAACCTGTAAGTACACCTTTGGCTAGCCATTTCAGTCTAAGTAAGGAAATGTGTCCCAAGACACAAGAAGAGACAGATTACATGTCCAAGATTCCCTATCAATCAACAGTTGGCAGCTTGATGTATGCCATGGTGTGCACAAGACCAGATATTGCACATGTAGTGGGAGTTGTGAGCAGATATATGAAGAATCCAGGTAAAGAGCATTGGAAGGCAGTACAGTGGATTCTCAGGTATTTGAGAGGTACTACCACTGAGGCATTATGTTTTGGAGGTTCAGACAATGTTCTACAGGGATATGTTGATGCAGATATGGCAGGTGACAAGGATAGCAGGAGGAGCACCATAGGGTATGTGTTTACTGTAGGTGGAACAACAGTAAGCTGGATTTCGAAACTACAGAAGGTTGTTGCACTTTCAACAACAGAAGCAGAGTATGTTGCCATTACAGAGGCTAGTAAAGAGATGATTTGGCTGCAGAGGTTTATGGAGGAAGTGGGTAAGAAGCAGAAGGATAGCAAATTGTATAGTGACAGCCAGAGTGCCATTCACCTTGCAAAGAACTCAACATTCCATTCCAGGACTAAACATATACAACTCAAGTACCATTTCATACGCTCTGTTTTGGAAGATGAACTGTTAAAGCTTGAAAAGATACATACTAGCCAGAATCCTGCAGACATGTTCACAAAGGTAGTGACCAGAGAGAAACTGAGTTCGTGCTCGGTTTCAATTTTCCAAGTCCAAGTCCAGCAAGTGCAGCAGCGGTGGAGTTGCTGTGATCAGTCTCCAAGTGGGAGATTGTTGGTTGTGGAGCCAGATCTTCTAGTCTCATAGATGATATTGTATAAGCCATGTTTGTACCCCAGTTTTATATGATATGTAGGTGGACTGTACAGTCACCCTAGCGGGGGGGTGTGGGGGGTCATCGCCCCCCCACGGGGTTCCAGGGGGGGACCATCCCCCCTGGCTGGGGGGTCCGGGGGCAGCACCCCCGAACAAAATTTTTGGGGCTGTTTTCGCCAGCTGTTTTGCGGGCCCATGGTTTTGGGTATCCCGTGGTATTTTCCCATTGTATTTCCCTTATAAATAAAGACATTGTAATACGGCTAAGGAGGATGATGTATTAGGTTTTATGCATTCTAAATATCTCTGAGATCAGGAGAGAGACTGTGAAATAGAGAAGAGGAAGTGCAGCGGTTGTGCTGCAGGTTGTATCCCTTTACCTTGCTGGACGGTAATAATAATAAGGACTGGAAAATTCAGTGTGGACGTAGCCCAAGTTGGGTGAACCACAATATATCTGTGTCTCTCTTGTAATGTGTATGTGTGATTATATTTGCATTTCTGTTTATTGTTATTGCTCTGCGATCATGTTTTTCTAACAGATGTTGTTATGAGGCTATTTTCCAAATCTTTGGTTCAGGATGCTGCTTCATGGTTTAGGGGTTTGGAAGCTAGTTCAATTAATTCTTGGACTGATATTTCTTATGCATTCTCAAAGTATTGGGGTGAGAATATGTCCTTCGATCAGTACTTAACTGATTTCTATGCTTTGAGAAGGGAAAGTGATAAGCCTATTACTGAATTTAATCGGAGGTTTCAAATATTTTATGTCAGCATGCCTACAGAGATCAGACCTTTAGAAAAAGTTGTTATGATACATCATGCATCAACTCTTCAACAACCAAATTTAGTCCTTTATCTCAGAGAGAGAAATTCACCATCCTTGCATTAGATGTTTGTTGATGCAAAGAAAGTGGAGAGCAATCTTCGGGCATGTGCACAACTCTCTTTTTCAGACATTGGACAATGTTTTGGATACGGAATAAACTGAAGAAGTATATGGACAACATGAAGATTATCCGAGCCTGCAATTGTTTCAGCATGCTCGTGCATCATTTTCAGATCTAAAATCTTTTTCTGATCTTGAAATTATTAAATCAGATTTCTCCATTATTAAAGATACAAATGTACATGCTTATAACGTATGCCATCAAGATGAATTTACATATGCAGCTGGCCCTCTTTATAATTATGAGCAAAGGATTGATTTTGTTTATGATGGATATCATGAGGAAGATTTTGCAGAAAGTGGTGACATTTATATTTCAGAGAAAGTTGTTTCCCCTCATCATCTTACTGTTGATTTAGAAAATCAGTTAGTATTCTTGGCTCATGATAACTTGCTTGATTGTATGTTTTTAAACTTTGATCAAGAAGATAGGAAGGAGATACAAGAAAAACTGAGATTGTTCTCTTTTTCATCAATAGATGACCAACAGGAAGAAAGTCAACAAGCAAATAAAAGGGAGCAAATTGATATATTAGCATATAACAGTTTTGAATATGAGCCATAGGAATACAATGAAGAAGATAAGGAAGGATTATATGAGCATAATTGGGATTATATGAGCATAATTGGTTGAATAGATTGTTCCAACAACTATTACCAGAGATCAGTAAGTTTTCTGTTATCATTTTTAAACTTGGATCCGTTGAAGATATTAAACGATCTATGATTATTATTCAAATCAGTGAAGGCAGCCCACAACAATCTTTAGTTTTGCAGACAGATGAGATTGGCAACAACCATAAAATTGGGTATATGCAAAGACAATTCAATCTTCAGCTAGAACATCAGGAAAAGGTATTTCCTTATGGTTTTCATGACCCTATTGTTGATTATTTGGGGTCTTTGAGCGGTACAGAGGTCAAATCATTCTTGTCAAGTGAATGTTGGTATGTTTTTCCTTTCAAAATGCACTTTTGTATGCCATGGGTTGTTTCATTTTTCCAATCCAGATCAAGAGTTTCACCAGTTAATCAATTTTTGGCGTGGCTTCATTGGAAATCTGATTACACTTGATCAAGCAATATTTTAGCTGATTAGTGTACGAGTTGTAAATAAATAAGCTCATCTCTTGAGCATGGTTTCAGTTTGTAGTGTGCAAGTATGGTTTGGAATGAGCAGTTTCAGTTCGTTTTTAACAGTCAGAAGAGCAGGGTTGCAAGTTTTGAAACAGGTTGGGAATGAGATACAGCTGACTCCATCACCCAATGAATAAGGCACAAGGTCTACAGGTTCTTGAAACCTCACAAGGAGGCTTTCATCCCTCAGTAGGAGCCAGATATTAACACTGAAATTGTCCTCAGTTTTTGTGTATTTTTCTCAAATGTTTATTCCTCGTTTTCTTTTTCTTTTTATTCTTATTTTAGATTTTAAATGTTTTTGATAAATGATTTTGATTTACTCTTTAGTTTCATGTTATATTTTTCCTTTGTTTTAATTAATTTCACCCTTAGTGGCTTATCAAATATTATATTTCTTTTCAAGGTTTTCAAAATGCTTACTTAACTATATGCTTATGCTAAATCCAAAGTTTAACCTTTGTTTTTTAGTATTATATGCCAAATTTGCATGTTGAGGCATTCTCGCAACGCAAAGTCCAAATCATATACTCTAGCGTGCTGCAGGAATCCGAGATCATGAAGGTTCGTGGTTCATTGATGGAGGGAGGTGGCTCGTTGTATGCTATTATGACATGAATACCTCTAGACACTTGTTCGCTCAATGATGACATTTGTAAAACCCAACATGTTTTTTCATTGAAGAGATCACCGACTTGAGTGGCCACGGGTTCTAATTTAGGGGTTTCGAATTCCAGAGCAGAAGAAAGCGATTGGGGATGATTATAAGCATATTGTTGAAGATGAAATAATGGAAAACATAGCTGATTCAAATTTTGAAGAAGCCAGTAGCAAAAAAAAACCCTAAGAAGAAAAAATGCATAGTTATGGTCTGTTTCTCCCTATTAAAGTCATGGTCTTTCGGCACAGATTATGAGAAGATGAAAAGGAGTTTCAAAAAACCAAATAGGTTTTTGTTAAGAACGAACTCATTCACAAAAACCTCCCTCATTTTTGAAACAGGTGTCATCGTTTGAAAGATTCGAATTCATCTTTGTGGCCTATTTTTCAGGGTTCAAAATATTTAATAATTTACTGTTTTAGTCACAAATTTTCGGCACGTCTTCCGATCAATTGGAGAGGAATTTTTGAAAAACATGAGAGGTTTTTGTTCATCATGGAATCATTTAAAAAAAACTCTCTCATTTTTCCAACAAGTTTCATGGATCAAGAGATATGGATGCGTCTTTGAGGCCCATTTTTTCAAAAATTCGCCAAATTTCTCAGAATCCGATTTGATATTTTTAGTTAGTTTGTCTTTAAATATTTGAAGTTAGTTTATAACTACTTGATGTAACTGCTTCAAAGCTCGACCTAGAAGGTGTTTATGAGACTGCCCTACTTTGGAATGATAAAAGTAGGAAAAAATAGAGTAAAAGGGGTGATTTTTGTTTCAAGAAGCAGTATATAGCTTGGAGCATTTGGATACATGTTCAGACTAATGCATATGGCTCTGTTGTAATTTTTGAAGACTAAGATTGATCTATATATGAATATAATCCACTACATTTTGTCTATTGATTTTGTTTATAATCATTTTGACTACTCAATTTATGATTTCATTCCTTGTTTAAAGTTTTTACTAATGTGAATGCTCATGGTTATGGACTGAACCAGTACCGCGCAAATGAATGCTTAGGGTTTATGTTTATCATCTTACATTGTTATATCTCAGTTCTTGGATTTACATGATTTATTTTTTTCATTGGTTGAATGATTGCTTATCTTCTTGAATATGAAACCCTCTAACCAAAAAAATCACAAAAACAAACCTTATTTTCTGTTGATTATTTTGAGAATGTACTAGCTTGTTCCCTCTGTAGTCTAGGGACAATTTCTAGCACAAACACATGGTTTATATAACAAAATACTGATAACTTCTTCCGTTATTCTATACAACCACTATCTAAAAATAGACTCTCAGTTCTAACAGTTGTCAAACACTAAGGATTCGATAACAGTTTTACTTAATCAAAATCCTCTACAACAGTGCACCTGGCATCTGAAACATTATGAAAATGTGTCATTTAATACTTGATAGCGAAACTGTTGTGATTCCAACTTTATCTTCAAAATAGCAACATGGCCATGCAAGAGATAAGAGGCAACTGGTATCTGACACCTAGCATCCAGGCCATTCGAAAAGGAAATCGTTCCATTATCTGTCTGCAAAAATTTAATGAGGATAACATCATCAAAATTTAGACTTCATTCAGCAATGACACCTACAAGAATCAACTAACCATGTATAATTTTTATTAATAATGCATTCAATGATAAACAGTAATAATAAATGTTAAGCAATGCCCGCAGAATCTATGATTATGTGGGCATGCTAATTACCTTTCTTATTACTTGTCGAAACAAAAATTGTAGCAACAACGATTTCTCAAGTTGTGATTTTAATCTTGGTCGCTCGACGAGCTTCAGATATTTTAGCCTTCAGCTTCACAATTTTGATCTTGTAACTCTCTTCACGTTTAAGCATTTTCTGATTAGCAAAAACTAAAGATTTATTTTCAGTTTTAAAATTAGCCTTTCTGGTTTTCAAGTGTTGCGATCGGCCAACCCAAGTCAACAACTCTTTCCTCAAATTCTGAATTTCATCTTTAAAGACTACTGAATTCGATTTAGATCTGTCAAGTTTCTCTTTTAACTGGGAAACCTGTTTCTTCAATTTTAGGGTTTTCGTGATACTTCTCTGAGTTTGATTAGATGAAGAGTCATTTGTGAATGAATATTTTGTTTTACTATCTATACCAATATGTTGATAGGGAGAATGGTTTCCATTAGATGCATCAGCAAGAAAATCTACAGGATCATCAATTTTAACCCCTTGTTCCTGCGAAGATACCTCGACGGGAGTATGATGTTCTTCTTCACTAACGATCTCAATTAATGGGGATTCTTTTTGTTGCTACAAGGTTACAGGCATTGAAACAATGACCATGCTACGGGTAAATCTTTGGGTGACTTTTTAAGTCGACCTCTTGTCTTCTACCTTAGCCTCACTACAACATACATTCGCTAACTCTTCAAGTTTTTTCGTAGGAGGATCCTGAATGTGCTTAGGCTGGGAGACAAGGGTTTTGAAAACGCATTCATCTTTCACTAATTCACCACCCGAATTCTGTATTGGAACTAGATTGTTAACCCCTATTTCTTTTGGTGATGTATTTGATTTTAATGCAAGGTTCTCAGGAACAGAGGGTTTCTTCCTTTTACGCTGAGTCTTAGGTCTGATAGGAGGCCAAATTTCATTTTGACCTAAGTCATTCCTAGCTAAAAACTGATCCCAATTTTCATCATTCAATGACAATTGATATTGAACCAAGATTTTGATTAAACCATGGTGGAGAAGACTCTGATCCTGAATCTCAATGGTGTTTTGAACGGAAAAAGCCATTTTTTCTAAACTATTGATAAAGAAATAGGGAGAATTTAATTTAGATCCCTTCAATGCCATCAAAATCCTAAGATGATAAAGATGAACAGAGGATAAGCAGCCATCGCAAGTTATGTACCTAATTATTAACCGAAACAATGACAACCATTAGGGTTTTAGGAATTTTACCGGGAAGCCAAATTTGTCATCAAAATCTTCAGGTGGAGGTAACAAAAATTGCTTCCATTTGGTCTTGTTTACTTCACCTTTCTTAAACCACTTCTCACTATTCTGCTGTAGCTTGGTTGCTTTGGCTATGAAATTTTCAGAGAGAACCAACTGCAAATCTCCAATTTGTGCAACTCTCCCATTAAGGGAAAGAGCAAAACTATGAGTGACTTCAACATTGTGACCAATGAAACTGTCGAAGAATTCCCCCCACCCGGCTTTTTCAATAAACTAAGCAGCCTCTAGATTTGTGACAAGCAAATCAGAACCGTTTGGTTCAAACCGACATAAAGGAGCCATATGTTCCACCATAGGCTTCTCCTTTGATCGAGAGTCATAAGACATTGTGAAAATGGAAGGAATGGGAATACATGATTCACCAGGCATGGCGAAACCCTCACATGCTTCAACTGAAACTAAGATAAAAACCCGAAGTTCAAGAACCTCCATCATAGTTCAACGGTCAAAATGTGTGAAACCTACAGAATTATAATGGTATGACAAATAAATTCATAGCTGGGTACATAAATCATAAATGGAAGTGATGTCAAAATTATATCGGCAAACTAAACTGACACAGCTATGAATTAAAGCCACAAATGTTTAATAATTGATTTACGTGTCAAGTTCAATTAGCAAAATCACCGTATATGATATTCATGATCCAGTTTTAAAAGTTGTCAAAATTTAATATGGTATAATTCGTGTTGCATATTCATGATATGATATCCACTAAGTATCAATGGTTTCGATTGACATAACCATTCACCAAAGTTTAGACCCGATCGAATTATTTTTTTGAGCCTATACTTAGGATTTTAATGTTCATCAAATGTATAGACATCATTCTTTTAAAAGATTTGTAATAATTTAAATGTTAAAACATATCCATTAGGGTTACAATGTAACATTAAATTAATTCATCAACCCCAACCATATAAGTTATAACATAAAAAATAATGATGAACACTTTGTCAAGAAGTCCAAACCAAATCATTAAAGTCTAAATGAGACTTCGAAAGAGCTCATACCAAGATATCATATTGAACTACTTTGATTTGATCCAAAGAATATCTTAACAAGCTATAAATTAAACATCTTAAACAATATATATAATCAGAATATTTAATAATGATAAAATTGATTTAACAACTGCTAAATGAATAAACTTATGTGAGAGAGAGCTTAATTCAAAATGCCTCCTAAAATTTTAACTTGATCAATAATTTCCCTCAATTGAAAATACCTTCAGAATCAAAGATTTTGAAGGAATTCTTTAATAATTTCATGAATTGATTAAAGAAAGGAACTGATCAAATTTTATTAAGTGAAAACAAAAATAAAATTCTGAGGTTGTTTCCTGCCAACAGTCCTGTAAGCCTCTCTTTTTACAAATGCAACCAAACCTTATCACCCACCTGGAACTTGTGTGGAACTTGATGCTAGTCATGTCTCTACTTGTACTTAGTGTTGGCCTTTTCCAAAATTTCATGGTCCTGTTGGCAGATGTGTTGGATTCGTTCAACAAATTTGGTGGAATTATCAGCCTCGGTCTGAGCATGGGAAGATTCCTCACGTGTGGATGCAATGGGAAGAGCTACATCAATTGGTGCTAGTGCTTGGAAACCCAAACACAATTGAAAAGGGATGTGGCTGGTAGAGCTATGAAGGGATCTATTATATCTATGTTGAACATAAGGAAGGCTTTCATGCCATGTGTGGCGATGTTTAGAATTGTACATTCTTAGAATATGCACAATCATCCCATTGACGACCTATGTTTTTCCATCGGTATGGGGGTAGAAGGAAGTCAATTTGGTGAGCTTGGTATCCATCAATGACCATAGGATGGAACAGAAATTGCTTAGGAACTTATTGTCCCGATCTGAAATGATAGTCTATGGCAGCACGAAATGTACGCAAACACGCTCGAAGAAGAGCTTAGTAGTGGCTTCGACAAAGATGTTCTTCTTGCAAGTTATTGGAAGGGCCATCTTAGAGAAATGATCCATGACCACAAACACATAGTCATTTCCATGCTTGGTTGAAGGTAGTATAGACATGTAATCCATGGAGATGGATTCCCATGGCCCATTAGGAGTGGGTAGAGGGGTGTACAACCCATGCTTTTTTATGGTAGGTTTCGCGATGGCATAGGTAGTGCAGGATCTTATGTATCGGTAAACGTCTTTTCAGAGCTTAGGACAATAAAAATACTTATGCAATATGACCACTTTATTTTTGGTGCCGAAGTGTCCTGCCACCCGACCATAATGAGCTTCCCAAATCATCTTTGCACGCTCGCTTGAAGGAATGCATAGATGGTCTAGGTGGCATAGAAAGCCTTTCTAAAGATGAAAGTCTACTACGGATGTCCCTGCACATAGGGATTGATAGATGGGAGAAAATTTAGGATCAATTCTATATAGTTGAGGCCACCTAGAGGTCTCAAGGCCACAAGAGTGGAGAATTGTTGTAAGTGCTTCTATTGGAGGTCGACTGAGGAAATCATTGAATCGGTTGGTGCTGCCCTTCTTATATTCAAATATTAAGGTGGAATTGCTGCAAGTAAGTGCACCACTTCTGGTGGTGGTCATTCTGTATTTTCCCTTGGGTTTGCATGAACTGCAGGGGGTTCTGATCAGTGTGGATGGTTGTCTCTTTTCCAAGGATGCAATGCTTCCATTGGCGACAGGTTTGGAAAATGGAATACATTTCCTTGTCGTAGGTGGGGTAATTGTGGAATGTATCTGAATGTGTCTCACTATGATATGCCACTAGATGGCTATGTTGAGTGAGGACTGCACCAACAACATAGTATGAAGCATTTGTTTCAAACTCAAAGGGTTGTTGTAGATCTGGTAAAGCAAGGACAGGTGTCGAACATAAGAGTTACTTCAGCTCCTCCAATGCTTGTTGTTGTGGCTTGGACCAACTAAACTTTTCCTTGTATCCCCCTTTGGTCACCTGGATAAGGGACCAAGCAATATTACATAATCCCAACACAAAAATACGATAGAAGTTTGCAAGGCCTAGGAAGCTATGAAGCTCTGTGAGAGTTGTCGGGGTTGGAAAATCATGGATGGATTGTTGGTTGGATCCACATGAACACCATGTTTGTCTATGATGTATCCCATTTATTGAACTCTCTTCATGCCAAATGAGCACTTCTCTAGATTAGCATATAACTTGTGTTAGTGCAAGGCGTTGAGGACTTGGTCGATATGCTGCAAATGATTTGACCATGTTCTCTTGTAGATGAGAATATAATCCAGATACACGACCACAAAAGAGTTAGTGGATGGCCGTAGTGTATCATCCATCATCCTCATGAAAGTTGTTGGAGCATTAGTTAAGCCAAAAGGCATGAACAACCACTCAAAAATTCCTTCCCGACATTTGAAGGCAGCCTTCCAAACATCGGTATGCTCAATTGGCACTTGATGATAGACAAACTTCAAATCAATCTTCTTGAAATATTTGGCACCCTTGAGATGGTCAACAAGGTCATTGATACGGGAAATGGGATACCGATTCTGGATTGTGATCTTGTTTAGAGCTCGGTAATCAATGCAAAGTCACCATGTCCCATCTTTCTTTTGTACCAACATAATTGGGCTCCCACAAGGTGAGGATCTAGGTTGAATGTACCCCTTTTGGATCAATTATTAAATCTGGCATTTGATTTCTTCATTTCCATGAGGGAATGCCTGTATACTAGCCCGTTAGGTAAAGGAACACCAAGGATCAAATCAATGGAATGCTTGACTCGGCAATGTACGAGCACCCCGATGGGTGTGGTGAAGATGTCTTTGTATGCTTCCACGATCTTGTCCACCTGATTTTGCTGCGTAGAGGGGTTCTGCATGGAGGTGGTGGATGTTTTTGCAATATTTCATTCACCTTAAGAACAAACCATGAAGAGGATGAATTTATTTTTCTAGTATATTACCTTCCTGCATTGCTTAGCTGTGATGAGGGACACTATAGTGGTGGGAAGTGTATTTGGTATCTTGTAGAGATTCTTTCCCAAAGTAATAATGACACTATGAGGTCTAGACTCATACACAACATGATGTTTCCACATATATGGTTTTCCTAAAAGAACATCACAAACTTCAAGTGGGGATCATCACACATTACCTCATCTTTGAAGGGATTGATCCCGTAGGAAAGGCAGCACTGTTGACTAACACGGATGTCTCATCCCTGGCTCAACCAACCGATGTTGTATGGTTGGGATTGTGGAACTGTCAGAAACTTCAATCTTTTGATGACCTCAGCCGAGATGAGGTTTTTTTGGATACCACTATCAACAATGAAGTGTAGCAGAGTTCCTTGCATCCATAGTTGTGAATGGAAGAGGCACTCCCCTTCCTTAGCTTCTAGGACTCTTCTGGTTCAATATTTGTAGTTGCGATGGCGGAACTAGGTTCCGCGTCAATGATCTGCTTTCCCTTTTCTTTCTCTCCATCAGGTTCTGAGTCAAAGTATAGATCTAGGGATTTTGTCTCGATCAACAAGGATTGTTTTTTGTACCAAGGTCCCTTGTGGAATTCACACCACTTTCCAGTGTCCTTTGATTTCCCATTACCCTTCTTTTCGTGTAGAATTATTAATCATCTCATTCATCTATCATGCAAGGGATTCCTCGATAAAAAAAATTAATATGATCTCTTGCTCCATCATTTCTCTTTTATTCTATCATGGAAGGTTGCTTGGGATAGTGAGAGAACTCTCCCTAGTTATCAATTAGATCGAGACCAAACTCTCAACACTTGAACCTCATATGGGACATGCACAAAGAAACAACAAAGAGCATATTTCTCTAGAGGACATTACACAAGGATAGAAGTTCCTTTTAACATAAAATATGATACCCTAGGATGAGAAAACCCTAAATATCCAAAACCATAACCCTAGGAAATATTAATGTGGAAAAAGGAATGTGAGCCCTAGGGAGGCTATTTGATATGTCAACTTCCCAGGGGTGTATTATTTGCATACAAACTCTATTTAGGGAATTTATTGGAACATTATAAAGCTTAATTAATGCTCTATTATTTTTGAAGGACACACAATGAAATATTTTGTGGCCTATGTCAACTACCAAAAAAACCAAGGAAATGCCACAAAAACACATCAAAAGTTTGGGACCTAAGAAACCAAAGTAAAATTGCCAAGATGTGGAACAATTTTGAATTAGCGAAATAGGAGGGTGGCCACTAATATTCACCTATATCAAAATGGGAGATTGATTTGTTTTAGAAAGCCATTTTATTTTCATATGTATGTGTGTTTTAATCTTGATGTCATCAATTCAATTCAGTTTTTATATTTAATACAATATTGATTAAAAAAAGAAACAAAATATTAATATAGGAAAGCTACATGGAAATCTTTTTTAGGGTTTTGGCATGGATGTTTATGGATTTTGGGCATATAGATTTTGGTGAATTGCGAAGTGGGTAGTATATTTTAGTCCTATTTTAGTAAATTTTCGATAGTGGTGATCAAGATTCTTGGTGATTGGGCTACTAGAATTTAAGGATTCATGGTTATGGCTAGCCCCATGTCTATGTATGCAAGTACCACTAGTTCATCTTGTTCAACACCAAATTCTTACCGAAGAACTAATGATTCTCTAATGTATGTATGCATTCTATACCATGCTCAATTGTTCCAGATCCAATAATTGGAGGCCTCTCCTTTTTTTTCACCACCCGATCTATCAAATATATAACTTGAATGGTTCCCTAATATTTCAGAGAATTTGGGTGGCCTTGAATATGGTTTCTTGTTTGGTTCAATAAAAAATGGGAAGGAAGTAGAGCTCATTGAGATTTAACCTACTGTCCCATTTAAATTTGGAGGTTTCATTATTCATGTGTTATGAATCTACCTCGTTTGTTGCCTCATGGATTGAGTGGGAAGGGAATATTTCTCTAGTGTGATTTGTGGATTCAATCTCTCATTCTTCAAAGGAATGGTGTTCTCTTTCTTAAAAGTATGGTCTCCTTGCTTCTAATCATCCTTCAATAATGGAGCTTCAAGTTCTTATCCTAGCACCCGTGTTATATAAATTGAACATTTGATTGAGGATTTTTTGTAGAGATTAGAGTGTTAGGATATTCCTATACTCCATCCCAGTCCTACCAGTATTTTGATTATTTACATTTTCAGTCTTGCATGCATTTCTGCATGCATCCCAGTCATCAATCCAGCACCTGGGCCTCAGTTAGCCAGCCCCCGGGAGCTTCTCTCAGATCAGTTTTATCCCTCCTAGAGCTTAATGCACCCTTCTTCCTTGATTTTAGGAAGCCACTCATCCTCTCTCACCTACCACTCAGTTGCACTTCAGTTAGTTCAGTTATCTTTAGTTCTTTCCTTGATTTAAGGAAAGACTGACTCTCAACTGACTGTATCACTCCAATGGACCTCCGATGAGACTAGACTGCCCATTCTGACTCTAGTTAGCTCCTCATGCGCCCTCCACCGAGCCTCCTTCAATCAGTTAGTGCCTCCATGTGCCAGTTACACCTACCACACTCAGTTAGACTCAGTTTGACTGATGATTGATAGTTACTTGTGCATTGATGACTCCACTGATGATGAGATAGACTTCTAGTTGTGCTTCGATGACACTCCAGTGATATTTTGATCACTCAATGAAGGCTAATTCGAATTTCCACCTTGGCATTTCGAATCCTCATGCATTGTATTATTTATTTGTCCATTTGTGATTAATGAATTAGAGTGTGTGTGAAGTTATTTTGCTTCTATCCGAGTTCTACTGTATTATTATTCTGTTGCTCATTTTACTGCATTGACCACTCTTAATCTTATTCCTAAATTCTTTCATTGTGAGGTATACATCAGCTCTTAGATCTGCTGTGAGGATTTTCACATAGAGTTGGTGTTTTGGACAACCAATTCCATAGCATGAATCTCATCGCCTATATTCCACATTTCATTAGAGGCATCTATTATCCCCATTCCTAAATTTTCATTGGATATCTGGGGATTCAAAGGTAGATGGATTTGTCAATTATACAATGTTTGGTCATATAGGATTTATTATAAGTTTAAATTTTTTGGATGTTTCATGATTTATCAAGGGGTTCCATCCTATGCTATGCTATCCAAGAGTGGGATTTCTAAAGGCCTATGTGTTGCTTGTCAATGTTCCAAGAAAACGAGTCTCATGTTATGGAGTATCACTATAAAAAGTAGTGTTATAGGTCTCTTAAGGATCAATTCTCAAGGGTTCTTTATGGCATGGATTTGGAATTATTTTAGGATCACAACTTTATTTATTTTATTGAATATCATGTTTAAGGTAGGTTGTTCCTTGTTGCAAGTGTGCTTAAGTGATCTAGTTGTAAAAATCGCCCCCCCCCCCCTTGATGAAGAATTCACATCCAATCTTGAAGGGAGTTTTGTTACTTATACAAGAAATCTAGGCTCAACATGAGCCCCTTTATAAGTTTGAGAATGGAATCCTTGTTAGTACTACAAATGCACAAATGATTCAAATATTATAATAATAATAATAATAATAATAATTTATTTTTAAGGTCAAGACCATGAAAAACACCAAATTAGAAGTGAATTATACCCTCTTGTTTGTGGTACAAGGGACCCCCTCCATGCAACAATTTGACTATAAAATTCTATGGAGGTGTAAATACCCTACCCCCTCTGGATTTGAACTTGTGACCTCCTAGGAGGAAAAACATGTTCTTAATCATTAGGCCCACTCAAGCTATACTATATTGTGTAACATTTTCCTACTAATGAATAATTCATATACATGGTGATATTGATATACTTACATAAGTTAGAAGTTACTTATGACTTATATATTATGTGAGTATAGCAAAAGAGTGGGATATATTGCATGTACATGAGCTAGAAAGGTTGGCTAATGTCATGTAGATCATTAAATTATTCTTACTATAAGATAAAAATTAAAATAAATATCTTATCATCTCTGGAAGCTAATTATGCATATGATCACATGAATATCAATCATTATTCCTTTGATTGTTTGCATTATGCACTATGACTAAGATTTAATCCTGAAAAATTAAAGGTCAAAACCTTCCATCAACAAAATTTTGTTATTATTCAAGTCGTGAATAATTCATTATTGGCATTTTCCTATATGTTGACTTCCTTTAATTGTTAGGTGTAAGTGGTGATCCATAACTTGTGTGGAAACTACAATTTGTCTTCCATCAATTATATCCACTAGGGTTTTCATGGTAGTTGGGTTGCTTCATGGCACACTAGATGACACGTTGATGCACTATAAGGAATTATGCCCTATTTTTATAAAATAGGTTGCAAAAATGGTGAAAGGTGAAGGTGTTTGCGATTTTTCTTACTTCTTTACTAGTTACATAGGGCTTTCTTTGGCTTTAATGTAAAACTAAATCATCCAAAGAAAGTTGGAAATGGAAACAATTTGTAAAACTTTGAAATCAAAATCTAGTAAATTTATTTTCTCATGGGATTCCTTGTGGGGATACATGACTTTTCAATATATAATTGAGTTATAATTATTTAATGTTTTTATTGCATGTTGCATTATGTTGATTTGTATATATATATATTTTTTTAGCAATTCTTGTTATTTAACTACTTACTGGTTGGAGTCTCAATTCCTTTCAATTATTATCATTTTAGTTGGATTAAAATAAATCTATTTCCAAGTGGGGGAGTATTACGGTCACCAAATGGGTGATGCATTGAAGGTTCATCTGGTTGAAATGTATTATTTTTGCATTGAGTGTTTTCAATGTAGAATTTAGGTAGAGTTCAAGGGACTTTTAAACTATGCTATATAGTCTCTCCTCAACTTTTTGAGGTGCCAGGATCTCTTATCTTTTGGAGCAATTAGGCTACCTAGGATATGGTTGTGGGTTTGGTTCATCAACAATGTAAGGCAAGTAGGGGAAGTAGGGCTAGTTAGGATTTAGATTGAAATACCATTTAAAGTTTGAGGGTTTATGATTCATGTGTAGTAGATACATTATTTTTTATCTTATAGATAGAATAGGAAGGGCATATTTCGTTTATGATTCATGTGTAGTGTAGATACATTTTTTTTATTTCATAGTTATCTCATGTGTAGAGTAGGGAGGGCATATTTCTTTAGGGTGATTTGTGGGAATCAATCTTGAATGAGAGGCATGATATTACTTAAGAGTATTGTTTCATTGCTTGTAATCATCCTTCAATGATGATGTTTCAAGGGCTTTTCCTAGAGGATGAGTTGTATATATTAAACATCAAAATTCTTGGGCTTTTTTGGAGAGACTAGAGGTGGACTATAGTAGGTGTTTTGGATAACCACTTAGGTAGTATGACTCTGATTTTCTATATTTTGTATGTCATTTTCTATCCTTGATCCTAAATTCTCACTCCATATCTAAATATTCATAGGATAGATGGATTTTCCAATTTCATAGTGTTTGGTCATATAAGGTTTCTTATGAGTTGAGAGTTTTTGAATGGTTAGTGATTTATTAGGGGTTTCCATTAAGGCCAAGCTAGCCAAGAGCGAGTTTTCCGATGGTCTTTTTCCTCTTTGTCAGTGTTTTGAGACATTGAACTACATACTTTGGGAGTGTCAGTATGCCAAGCAATGTTGAAGGTTTCTTGAAGATTAGTGTTGAGGGATGCTTCACAATAGTGTTCATTAGAGGTCTATTTTATTTAAAAATTAGTGCGCTATGGTCCACCCTACACCAAAGGGCTTCTACATTGTTTGGGGATCACAAGTTTATATATGTTTTGGAAGATCATGTGTAAGACAATTTTCGCTCATGAGGTTAGTTCACTGTTTTCCTTTTGTCTTCTGTGTCGGGATGAAGTTTGCCATCGCCTTTTGGCCAAAGGGGCTCTATTGATAAAAGATGTATACTCGTTGGACCTAATTGAGTATTATATTTTTCTTTTAATTATTTTTCTATAAAAAAAAAGATATGGTCTTATCTTTATATACCCTTCAGTCCTTTGTTTGTACCATTTTTGAAAATATTTTCTATACATGTAATATGTTTTAGGAAAAAAAATCATACCATTGCAAAACTTTCAATTTTTTTAAATAGTTATTTCCATATGAAATATTTATTACTCCTGTACCATGTACTATGTTAGTAGCATGACATCCATATGTTATACTTTTATTCTTTCTTTTAAGTTCCAAGTTTGAAATGAAATAGTCCATAGAGTTTGGATGGTACTTGACATAGTCCATAGACATGACATAGTGAGAATATGGACATCAATATGTGACTTGCTTGGAAGGATGCAGATTGAAGATTTTTGGTTATTATTAACTTTTTTCTTCTCATAAATATTGATGAGTTTTTGGATTTTTTAAACATATATGACTAATATGGATATAATTTAATTCTGAATTTAAAGTATTAAAAGGATCAAGGACTATAGATATATTTTCAAGGAGTGTAAATTTTTTTTTAAATTTTTTATTCTAAAAAAATTTACATTTAAAAAATTAAATCACCTTTTACATAAAATACATTTTTGATAAATCTAAAGTTTAGATGGATTTATGTTTATGTGTTTCATTATACTGATTTTTTTAAAGTTTTTATTGATAGTGTTTTTTTATTAATTTTTATTTTCAATTCAATTTATTAATGTTAAAATACTAATATATAATTGTAGATAGTGAAATTCTAATATAAAAGTCACACATCTAAAGTACTCGATATCATTTTTCTTAGTCATAATTTTATTAGTGGGTTTTTATTGGACATATAGGGTAGGGCTCTTTTGAAGTCATTATTTTATTGATAAAGGATAACAATCTAGAGAGCTTTTTTTAATCATTATTTTGTTGAAAAAGATAACAACCTAACTTGTAGCCATAAGTTAAAAATATATTTTTTAAAACTTTCCTGTTAAATCAAGCCATAAGTTAAATATAATTTTTTTATAATTTCCTGTTAAACGAGGATAACATTTTAAAGACAATGTTAGAAGAGGCCAGATTTCGTTAGATGATCAAATCTAAACAATCTGAGCCGAGCATGTGCGTATGCGCTCACATGTGCCAGCTTTTGATCCCAACATGTGCGTATGCTTTAGTTTAATGTTCTCTACCATACAAACAAAGAATGCAAGTGTCGTGGACGCACTCGACGTCAAAGTGCCAGCGTCTCAAATTTGAAAACACAAAAGATACCTCCATCATCACGACGAACTATGGAGATAAAACGTTACGCTTCGGAATATGTTGACTATATTTTATATAAACAAATAAAAAATAAATAAAACATCTTAACGCAGCGGAATTTCACTGCTTAGATTTAAAAACGGTGTCTATTATTCCAAACAATATCCAATCATTGTGTATATTTAAAGCATCTTAACGACAGCGGAATTTCTAATAAACATTGATTGCAAATTTGAATTTTAACAAACACTAAAATAAAATAAAAAAACTAGATTTTTTCACATTTATAGATTCATATTCTACATTGTAGAGCGTTATCGAACTTTTTTTTATTATCGATATAAAAATAAACTTTCTAAATTAACCCTTATCGTTAATCTTTGAAAATAAATTAATAACTTTTATCATACTTATTTAAATTTAAATTTAAATATATAAAAAAAAAAATTAGTTCTTTTGATTGGCATCGTGGATCGTCCAACAAACGGAATCCCTTCATACAAATGCCACTAGGAAAACCTGACTCTTCAAATAAAAATTCAAATAATATAGCTTTTTCTTTTAATTCTAAAAAATATAATAATTTATTTATTACGAAAGACTCGACAAGTTATTGAAAATACTCCATACATTAGAATGTAGTGTGTAAATCTTGTGATTATTTTTCATTAAAGTTTTCTTTTAATTTTTTAAAACCTAGTCAATAATCAATTAATAAGTAATGGAATTAATTTTTTAGTCCCTGTCAAGGCAAGAATTATAGCTTTCATTTAGAAGTTAAACTTAATTTAAATTTTTAATTTAAAAAAAAATTAATATATAGTTGCTTAATGTTTTATGAATTTTAATTATTAAATTAATTTTTTAAATAAATAAAATTATAATTTATATTTTTAATATTACATAATTTATATTTTTTGATTGGCTTATTACATCATTTATATTTTTTGATTGGTTTTAAAATCAAATTTGACAAATATACCCTGCTTAAATGTAACTTTTATTAAATAAAAAATAAAATTTAAAAATAAAAAATTTACCCATGTAAAATTGTAACACTTAACCTGAGCCATAACATTTATAACATCCACTTAATACACTGGTTTTTGTAGTTGGGTTCTTGCATCACCAAACCAGTGTTGTCGGGGAACAGTGGAAAAGTACGGAGAGCACAGCTGTCCAAATCCATTCATGGCGGATGCAATCCCATACCACGGCAGCAGATTCTCCAAGGACATAGTAAATGCACAGGCTCTGCTTTCGTCACTGCTTTTGGTTTTTTAATCGGTGTATATTTTGATCTTCCCACCCCAATGTGCATTTTACTTTTCATTTTATACTTATTATAAACTTATAAGTGGTTCTTATAAGCCCTATCGAGAAGCATATACTCCACTTATTATTAAACAACGGAAATAGCTGCAAAGCAGCTAGCCCTTGTTTTAAACTTAGTTTTATAATTGAGGTTGATTTGTGTATATTAAATATTTTTTTGGGATATACAAATATGTTTTTTAGTTGGTTAGTAATCTAAAAGTAAAATAATTAATTAACTCAATAATTAGTTTTTAGTATAGGTTACTCATCATTATTCGCAGTTTTTTTAATAAAGACAAAAAATCTAAATAATGTTTAATAGTGTCTACGATTTAAAGAGTGATAAATTAAAACATTTTATGTTTTAAATGTGTAAAATACTTTTATTATTTTAGATATATTTAGTTTTTGAATTTAAAATTATTAGTTATCATATTTTATTGAAATAATTAAAATAACAAAAATATTCCATAAATTTTAATTCTTAAATACAAATGCATTTTTTACAATAAACTTTTATTTACTTTAATTAATATATTTTAAATCATTATTTACTTATAAATTATGTGAAATTGTGCCATAAAGTAAATATATAAATTCTCAATATAGATTACATTAAATTTTTTTATTATTAATAAATAATTAAAAACAATAAAAACATACTTTTTTAAATAATTAAAACGTACCTTTAAAAATAAGTAAAAACATATAATTTTTAAATACTTAAAAATAATTTCACATGTATCATAGTTTAAATATAATTTTTTATAAAAAAAATATTAAAGACTTATCCTTTTTTAATATAATTTAATTTATGGAAAAAAATATTATCTGCTTTAAATACTATAACCTTTTAAATAATTAAAAATAATAATTCACAAGTATAACATTTATATTTATGATATATTCGTGCGATTTTACAAGGCCTTTCTTGGAAACTCCGTCGCTTTATTATACACGTATGCTATAACCCATCGGCAAGATCATGAACTTATTGGTCGGGAGAAAGCAAATCCTCAAATCTTTAAAAATGTCATACGATCTTCTTTAGCAATGCATAGTAAACAATATAGTGATAAGAACCTTTGTAAACTACTAACGTTATTAAAAGGTTAACTTTGCCGAGTTAATACAATTCTTCAACAACCTTTGATGCATTTTTTTTACTCTCGCAATCCCTTCTGAGATATGTGTAATATAGCAATACAAAAATAAAAATAAAAATTAAAAAAATAATTTTATTTTTAAAAAATTAAAAATCACATTTCGACAAGGTTTATTAGTCAAATCAAATATACTAATCAATCAAAAATAAGAATAACTAATCAAAACTAAAAATTATATAATTTATAAAATTTAAAATATAATTTTTTATTTGTTTTAAAATCAATTTAACAATTAAAAATTATAAAACAATAGATAACTATATAAAAATTTAAAATAAAAATTTGTAAACTAATTAAAAGTCGAATGCAAATCAATTGCTATAATCCATGCCTTGGCAGGGACTAATAATAATACTACAGTACATTAAAGAAAGCAAAGTCCACCTTTATGGCATATCATATGATTCCATTTAACTTAGAAGAGATTGTCCTATTTTTTAATTCGAGAAAATATTAAAATTGAGTTTTGGTTTTTCCATTCATGCATGTCACGATTCTATTTGTCAAATTAATATTTTTATATTAAGATATTAGCTTCACCCCAACAATGCTTTGATTCATTATTAGATGGAGATATTTATTTTTATTGAGATTGTACGGATTTTATTTTTAATGATTTAAACAACACTTTATAAAAGGTTAATATTTTTATATTTTAAAAAATTCGAAGAAAAAATATTTATCAAAATTGATGTATAGAAATTTTAAAATGTTATATTGTTAAGATGTTTATTTAATATACGGGCTTCCAAAACATTTAATAGATTTTTAACTTTTAATTTTTAAAGCGTATTTTTTTTTTAATTAATTAATTTTATTTTAGTATCATTTTTCATATTATAATATTTGAAGTGAATCTTATGAATTTCATTATTATATTGGTTATTTAACATTTGATTTTCCATTTTTAAAAATAATTTGTTTAAAATAAAATAATAATATTTTTAATAAAATAATTTATTATTTATTTTCAAATAATAATTATTAAAATCTTTCAAAAATAATTAACTACTAATTAAATTTAACTTTTTATTTTTATGCATATGTTTTTATTTATTTATTTAAAATTCATAAAAAATTTAACATAAATAATTGTTTATTTATTTTTGAAAAAATTACATTAACTTTAATAAACTAAGTTTTTATTATAACTAAAAATCCAAAATTATTTTCAAATATAACCAAATATTATTTTCCTTATTATTTAATAAATTAATAAAATATATTTAATTTTAAAAACATAAACTCTACTATGTTACATTTATTTTAATCAAAATACCATAATTAAAATCTTTATAACAAAAACAAAAGATAAAAAAAATTCAACTTTTCTTTAAAACAATTTTTTAATTTGAATAAAATAAATTTTTTATGTAAAATTTAATTAAAAACATTTCACAATATTTAAAAACATCTATATCCTATTAAAAAACTTCATACTTTTTTTATATAAATATAAAATATCAAAATTATTATCTCATTTATCCATAAAATTGTGATGAAATTCCAGTTATTATTGAATATCTCATCTACTTCTATATCTATTATCAGGACCATCTCTAAGAAACACATTACATATCTTTTAAAAGAATGATACACTAACTTGGTTCTATGTAAATATTTATAAATATTGACTTCAATAGGTGTTATTATTCCTGGTCCCTCCAACAAATCCCCTTTTGCCATGTGTTTTCTTTCTTGCTTCCTATTGGCCATTGGTTTTCTACCTTGCCTATAAACATAATCTTAGAGCAGGGACTAACTGCTTTGCATCTATTTTCCTTGTTTTTTCAATTAATTGCATCGAGGGCTTGTGTTATGTTACCAAAATAAAATTAAAAATTAAAAATTATATTCAATTCATAAAAAATTAAAGCCAAATAAAAAATAATTTAAAAATCCATATCAACTCATAAAATAAAAATTTAAAACCAAATAAAAAGTTGTCAAAAATCCATGTTGACCCATAAAATACAAAAATAATCTTAAACCAAAATCTATGAAGCACCACTAAGAGAAATGTGTAATTTTTTTTGAGTGTGTAAAAAAAATAAGATTACAAAAAATTACACCTCAAGAAATTGGTGCTTGGGAAGGATCTATGTTGGTTATTCTTAATCTATTTCAACTAATCAATTATATTATTTTAATTTTGTGATGATGATGGTTAGCATTCAGATCAGCTTCCTAGGTCGCCATGGTTTTGACAAGTTAGACGCTTAGGGAGATTTGCACTGTAGCAAGGATTATGAAACTACAAACAAATGTGGGTGTATGTAGGGCACTCTAAGACAAAGGGACTTTCATCTTGAATGCTCATAGTTTCACAAAGATGGAAAATCATTTTGACCTACAGTATTTTAGGAATTGTCCAACATCTTGTTTCACAATGAAGCTCATAGAGTTTGTTCTTATCTTGGCTATATTAATTTTCTTATTTGAACTAGTTAAAACACAAAGATACGTTTGATCTTATAGATTGAGTTAATGACCTCCTTATAGTATCTTAATTTTCTTTTAACCTCCAATTCTTCCTTACCCCACATCTTCTCTTTAAAATTACATGTGATAATATTTTTAATGTTATTGATAGTTTGCAAAGTGGCATCTTCACCAATCCCCTAGTGGTTTAACCAAGCTATGGCATTTGTATACTATTCTCTCTTGATCTGAAGGTGGTTTTAACTGAATTTTAAAGAAATTTTAGGAAATCTCTAGTTTCCCATGTTATTTATCTTGAACTTGTACATCATGTACATTGTCTGGCGAGACTCTCGATGGGGGAAAGACCCACTTCTATTACGAGAATAGGATAGGGCGTATTGCCTTTACTTTTGAGGTTATACATTATAAAACGACGCTTTTGGATTTACTTAGTCTTTTTCCAAGATTCTCTAGATATGTTGCAACCCCAAACTCCATAAGCATAGAAGATAACGGGAGTGACAAGAGTCTCAAATATGAACTTATTTTTATCCCACATCACAAGTTTTGTTGATTAATTATTTTCAAGAACAAAATAAGCTTTACACCCTCCATTAATCCTGTTTTCAATGTTATGGTTCTAGTTAAGCTTCTGATGAATATCAATTCTGAGATATTTGTAAGAAGACACTTCCTCCAACTTGTTGTTGTCATATACAAAATTAGCTTAAGTGACCTTCTTGAACTTGATAATCATTACTTTTATTTTGTCGGTGTTAACAATCATACTCATATTAGAGAAAAAATCCTTGAGAATTCTTAATTGCTTATCAAGTTTAAAGGGACACATTTCCATAAGAACAATGCCATTAGCATAGAAAAGGAGGATGATGACTATTCCTTTTAAGGTTGTGCCAATGCAACCTTCTTCTTCTAAAAATCCTTCTAAATTATCGATGTATATGTCGAAAAGGATAAGGGTGAGTGGGAAACCTTGATTAACTCCAATAATACAATTTTAATATATTTCAACCACCCCTCGGTGCTCTTAAATTTGGCAATGACAATCTCATACAACCTTATCACAGTAGATCTCAACTCTACATGAACCTTTAGCTCTTCTAATATATTCCACAAGTTATTTATAGGCACCAAATTGAAATCTTTCCTAAAGTCTACAAAGTAGCAGAAGATATTGTATTTACTATTACAACATTCCTCTGCACTGATCCTAAGTGTAATGAGGTGGTCCATGGTAGAGTGATGTCTTCTAAATCCCACCTGGCCTTTATCCCACTTACCTGAACTCTTTCTAGCCATATGTTGATTTTCTTTTCTAAAATGATATTGTAAATATTGGCTAAGAGAGGGCTAATCATAATGGTCTGATAATTAGAGGATTTATTTTGGTCACCACTTTTAAAGATAAGAATAATGAGGCTATGAGTCCATGGTTTACGGAAACCTTTCTTTACTGTTAAATTGAAGAGTTTGTGGATGTGAAGAATGAGGACATTACCTCCAATTTTTAAGATTCCTGCTTGGTAAACTTCAATGTCATTAGATTTTCTACTTGCTAATCTCTTAACCCCAAAATCAATGTTTGATAATGAGAAAAATTCTTCCACTGTAAGGACCTAGTTTGAACGTTATCTATGAAATCTAGGGATTCGTAAAGATTTTTAAGATATGAATTCCAATCCTTCATAGAAATCCTATTATTATCTTTAGTTTTACTAGTTAGAATTAGCCTCAAGAATTTCTTAGGATCTAGCTTAGAGAGGTCTAAAATATTTTCCTTTTTTTTTATATAGTGCATTTTTATTTTAATTAGGTCTTTGTATCTATTTTTATTGACAACTTTTAGAGACTCTTCAATAGCTTCCTTGATGGCTCTTCTTGCATTTTTACATTCTTTAGTATACTAGGGGTTGGTTCTTCTATTTTTCTTTTTACCTGAAAAATTGATGGCGAACTTGTTAATTGAAGATGAGAGGACCATAATAAAATTATGATAGAGGTCTTCTATATTTCTTTATTTGATAGAGGACACAAGCCATTTTTTAAATCATTTATGAAAACATCATCCTTATTTTTGTCGAAGATCGTATGTTTTTAACTGTGAAAATTTTCTTCTGTGGGATTTCTATGCATGGAAAAATTGAGGGTTACAATTAGAGTTCTATGATCATAGTCAAGCTCGTGGTCATTTAAATTATCTCTATTTATCATTACGTTGCATAAAGGGATATTAGTTATGACATAATCTACCACACTACTGTCAAGCCCATGAATACAAGTCATCTTGATAGAAATTGGCCACTTCATTAGACCATTACAAATTATATGATCTTGAGCGCTACATAGCTTGACTAGCTCGGAGGTGAACAAATTTTCACCTAGATATATAGAACTTCTTTTGTGTTGGTTGTATAGAGTAGGTTCTTCGTCTAACTAAAGAGGATTAGGGTTGGCATAATTTCTTATAAGAATAGCTTGGTTACTCGAATTTCGAGCATTAAAGTAAATCATTAAGAGGATATTTCCTTCATTCCTTACACTAGAAATATCAATTTCTAAGCCATTGTAAGGGTAGTTTTTATCTATATTTATTTTCTTACAAAAATTATAATTAATAGGGGGAAATAACATATCACTATGTAGGTTTTTTTAACATTAATGTTTGAAATCTCTATCCAAATATACTAGTTGTGAGGGTCTTTCTTATAGATCCTAGCATGGGGGGGGATGTTTTCCCTAATGTAACAAGTTATACCTCTAGTGCCTCTACGATAGGATCGCTTATTCCATACCGACCTTAAGACAAATACTTATATGTTATGAACCTTAGATTCTTCGTGCTTCCGGGTTTCAAAAAGAAAAATAATATCAATTTCACTTGGTATCCAACGTAACTTGGGGCCTTTGTTCCATGGGAAGCCTCGATAGTTCGAAGAGATGATCTAGAGCATGTCGCTTTGCTATTTACTATTATCTTTTTGGTTTCTATCATGAATAACAACATTTCTATTTTTAATTAATTCCTGTTTTCCTTTCTTCCTAGCTTCTTTTACTTTTTGAACCTCATTTCTTAATTCAATTTGATCTTCTGGAATGAGGTATTCATTTATAAATATCCCCAATCCTTTTAAATTTGAAGTTTTGTGAAATGTGTCATACTTATGATTAGTAGAGATAACTTTGACGTGGACCAATCCTCTTTGCTTTTAGGTGATAGGCTATTTTAATTTATCACATCTTATAGAATTTTTCCTTGATTAGAGCTAATATTTCCTCTTCTACTTAATATATTAGTATTAGGTTTTTATTTTAATTGTAAATATTATAAATTAACTTAATGTTTATCTTTATTATAACAACATACATTATTTTTTCCCAAATAACAACATACATTATTATAATTATAATGTTTGTATTTAAAATTATAATGTTTCTATTTGTAATTTTATTTTTCATTAAAGTTTTGTTTTTATTTTTTTAATACCAAGTCAATAATTAATAATTTATGCTGTGAATCTTATTGTTCAATTAACATTTTTTTTTCAACTAATCAATATATCTTATTTTGATTTTATATATTACAAATTATGGCTTTATTTTAATTTTATTGCATCGAAACGAGTAAAAAAAAGTAAAAAGTAAAAAATTATATTGTGTCGGTCATTAATAAATTCATGTCCGCTTATAAAATAAAAAATTATGGAAAGTCTTTAAAAAAAATCATGCTGGCTCATAAAATAAAATATTCTCAAAAGTAATTAAAAAATCGTTTATAAAATAAAAACTTAAAACTTGAACCCGGATCTATCAATCAAGAAATATCAAATTTCTTGAGTTTAAATTAAAAAAAAAGAAATACACCTCAAGAAATTGGATCCCTCTCGATACTTGATAGATACGAGTTTAAAATGAATCTATGCTAGTATATTATAAATTCACATAATATTTATCTTTCTCACAATGATAATAATAACATACATGTTTAAAATATAATGTTTACATCTAAAAATTTTAACTCTAAATATTATTAAATGCACAATATATTAGATTAAAATCTAATTTAGAAAGAAGTAATTGATGAAATCAATAAATATAAAATGTAACTTTGACATTGAAAACTTATCAAAACACTTCACATTTTAAATAGATTTCTTTTATAATGTTTTGAGATTTTAAATTTATTAAAAAACCCTCAAAATCTCTATAACATTTTGAAATTATGATCTAAAATTTAATTATTTAACTTACAAATGTATATATACCCATTCGAATCTGCACGTTCTTTAGTTAGGTTCTAATATGCACGTTTTTAATTAGTAATATGAGACAATTTGTGGATCACATGGGAGGGAATCTTATTTTGGATTACCTCGTACTTTAACGGGAGGGCAAGGCCAAAGCCATTATGTTGATCATAGTATGTCATGATCAACATTGAAGGCTGTGTTTCCCATACCGCATTGTTTTTTAAAGTCTATGGATGGCTCTACAATATATTATGATAATAAAAAACATCAATAATAAATGATGTTTAATGCTAAATCTCTATATCTTATATATGTTTTTTTATTTGATGAATCAGACAAAAGATAGAAAAGAATGAGAGAGTTGTGGAAAGAAAAATCATTTTATGTCAAAGCACATGTCAAAATATCACTAGAAAAATTTGAAAATAAGGAACGATATCTCAATGTTAATTTTGTTTGATATGATTTGTTTTAATATAAATATTATTATTATTTATATCTAAAGGGGAAGAAGTTGCGTTATCTTTTCATTGCAATGAGAATATACACTTATTGCTGAATTAAAAACTTTTGCATGCTTCTAAACCCATGCATCCATTATAAAATCTACATCATCTAAAAATTAAAAGAAGGTTGTCCTTGAAAGTGTGCATGCATTAGGAACATGTGTGTGTCCCGATATATGCACATTCTTAAAAGTTTACACATGCTTTTAAGTGTGCATGCACAAGGAATACATGTGAATTCTTCTATGCATAATATAAAAAAATAAGGTTGATTATTATTTTTTATTCGGTCCTCCTAAAGCAATGATGATTTTTGTGCAATGATATAGTTTGATTGCATTCTAAGAGGAGATATCGTCATCAATTGTTAATTTCCAAGGCCCATTTGCAGGTAAGTTTTATTTGTCATACCATTTTTATATTTTTTACATTTTAGAAATTTTAATATATTTTTAAAATATGTAGAAAACCTCGATCCAAAGATTGTATTCTAATATTTTAATATTTTAATATTAAAATATTTTAATATTAAAATATTTTAATATTTTATTCTACAAAGATTGTAGAAAACCTCGATCCAAACACAAAGAAAAACCTTAACCCCCTGAAGAACCATACAATGAAATAAATCAAAGTTTAGATGAACTTAGCAACTTAAAAGAGGAGATTAGGAACATAACAGAAACATCATTCCTTTCACTAGCCATTTCCTTTGAAAACATTGTTGCTTCCATTAGCCATGCCTATGGCCAATTAATTGATATATCTTAATATAGGATGGGGATGAGAGAGTTTTAATCAAGTGGAATTAGTAAGGAAGAGTCTAAAAGACTAAATATAATCAAAGAATCCATTGTTTACTTGTTCATTGACTCTAGAACCAACCAACCACCTAATCCGAGAAAGCAACATCTTTGTATGGAAAAGTGAACATTCTACCCACGGAGAGACCACTGGATGGATTGATAGTTTATGGTATCTGATAAAAATCCCTACACTAGCAAGGAGGTTCCCTTATATTTTCTTCAAAAATTATGGGTTGATTTCATTATTGGTTATCGTTTCAATTGTTTTGACATTAGTGAATTCCAAGGGGATGTTATTGCCTTAGCTCAAGATCAACTACAATACCTAACCCACTAAAAGGGGTGCATACACCTAGGCGCTTTCCAAACACCTCTTGTCATTACAAACCACCTCATCTTGGATATAGGATTAAAGATACTCATATTGTGATATCATCCTTCACATGTAGTCTAGTCCAACAAAGTGCATTTGTAGCAGCTTCTCATTGAAAGACATCATCTAATGATGTTAGGTCACCTATTGTTAAGTCTTCACCTAGCTAGGATGGTCATTATGGTTCTAGGCTAATTTCTCCTCATCGATGCTCTCATTATAGATATCCTTTTCATGTCTTAAGAGAGGGTCATATTCAAGATAGTTTCTTGGATGAGGTTAGTATGACATAATTTTTATATTTTCATTGCTTATGTATTTAACATTTTATTTGACAAATATTTAGTAGATTTAAGTTTAAAGTATTTGTAACTTTTTTATTATTTGGAATTTATAGATTCTCTGAGATGACACCCATCCATCCAAAGCACTACCTCATATCCCAGAAATGATGCAGATGTCACTGCATCTTATTCCCCTGGGGATCATCACATTGAAATATTTAGATGATTTTATGGTTTTTCCCCGCTATGTATATGTGTATATATTTTATATGATGAACACAAATATTTCTAACATGAATTAAAGGCCACTCCTAACTAAAGAATGTGAACTTAGGATTTTATATTACTTTCTACACATCGAAGTACATTATAAAATCAATAATAATAATAATAATAATAAAGTGCACATGACTCCCAAACAGACACCTAAATCACCTACATAAAAATAGAGTGCCAAAAAGAGGGATTACAAAATGAATCAAATCCTAAGTGGAAACCCACTCCGAGATTATTTAAGTAACTGTACACTTTCAATGCACATGTTTGGCATTATTTGTTTTGCAACAAATCATATAATAACCATCTAATAAACTTGAAAGGAAAGTCTATCTTTAATTGACCACTGACAATCCAAGAACTTTGGCCTTAGTGGATGAGTAAATTTTAATATATCTTGACACTTGTTTACCCATTTGGCTCCAACATCTTGTATAGCCAATCTTCTTATGCATGTATGTATTCGAGGAATTTATCAGTTGGATTGGTCAATGGATTTTTTAGTAGAGAAATGTACTGTTGAAATTATAATGTGTTTAGTGGAGAGGAAAAGGTACATTGCACGATGTTGAATGCCAATAGAGGAATTGTAAGAGTTTAAGTTCATCTTCTTCGGAATTTAAATCCAATTTCAAACTATTCAAATATAAAATTTGGAGCCAAAGATAGGTTACCAATCAACATGAACTAAAATTGCAACAGAATGCTTAGAAACAAGCACCAGCTGTTAAAATTGGGAATATTCTTTCATGTTCCACTTAAACTACAACAATAACACCATATTCACTTTGAATATTAAAGAACTACGGAATTGAAAATTGTTGGCACATGAAGGTTGAACTATGAGCATAATTTCAAGGTTGAACATGCCTAAAGAAAGAGAACATTGCATACACAAGTTTCAAAATATAATATCTTCTTGGAGGAAGTATATAAACAATTACTACTATAGGCTAACTAGAAAATAGGTGTAGGATAATTATTCGCATGCTTCTTGTTCACATTATGCATGGAGTTTATTTTGAGACAATAGACAAAGAAAAGGAGACAAACAAAGAATTTGTTTTTTGGAAATGACTTTTACTTGTAAACGAAAATGTTAAGTCATAAGGGCTATCATATAGAAGGGGTGGAATGTAATGAACACCCTTTAACATGAAACAACCTATTTATACTTGGATCCACAATTTTTTAAGTGTGCTCAAGAAGGTAATGTGGAGATTGAGGGTGGTTTGTATTAATGCAAGGATAGAATGTGCATTTCTCTATAACATATGAGGTGACATTGCTAAATTATTCTCGAAGTAGATAAAAGAGATAGACAAAATTCATGCTTTACACCAATATAATCTTCAAAAACATGTGGGTGTTCAAGTCTAAATTAAAAAAGGTTTAGGTATGCACACCATTTAGTTTTGAAATAAATTGGAGTAATTTTGAATATACTCATTCAAACATGAGAACAAATTACTAGATCTACAATTGTCATATAGTGACATGGAAGTCATACATCACAATTTTGCAAAGCATTGTAAATAAATAATCTTATGTAAATAATTATAAACATTTATGCAATGATTGAATGGAAATTTTAAATGGTGTTGAGTATGATTTTTTGCATTTCTATAGGTTTCCATTGAGGATATTGAGCATTTATATCCACTCTGGGTAGACATATTTCCCCAATTGGTTTGACGAAATTTTTAGCTAGCATGAATGGAATTGATATTACACATTTTGATTAATTTCACTCATCGATTATTGTAATTGATTTAAGGAGGCATGGCATAGCAATTGTGGTCATGGAGGAGAATAAAGCCCTCATCAATTATAGTCCCATATGCAACAATTTTTTTATACAAAATTCTAAACTATCATTTTGTAAGTGTTAATGATAGAACCGTGGAAAAATACTTGATTTGTTTTCCTTTTTCATCTCTAGAAAGATACACAACTTTGAGATGTAGGAAGACTTGAGTTGCCTCCAACTTTAGGAGGAGGAAGCTCATATTTAGGGTTTCACTTGGTAGTGGTGAGGGTGGAAAGGGTCAATGACCCATCCATTATGTATCTTAGCCATTATAGTATAGTTTTGTACACAAGGTGCCAATTGTGTCTAGAGCACGAGGTGCCATTTTTACATGTTTGGGAACAAGTTTCCATTATGTATACTGGGTATGACATGTCATTTGTAAAATATGTACAAATTGACCATTTTTTAATATAGATACAAAGGATTGGATCTTATTTTAGATTCTTTTCATATTTGATGTTTATTTACAATTCCATTTATTCTTTATATGAGAACAAAGTATCTTAATTTCATTCAGTCCACTTTTTACTAACCAATAAATGATAATTCTTAATTGTGAGTGGCGTTGGGAAAATAATGAGGTGCTATGTATGAAAGAATTGACATGGATTTAGAAATAGTGGGGCACACATGCGTTATGTTCATTAACTCTCTCAATCCCTTATAGTAAGGATCCTTCCATAGATATTATGATTATGTGATAATGACCACTAAAAGTGATAATAAGTTTCATTGTTATGAATCTTTAGTGACATTGATCTATTGAAATCGATCCAATGCCTAAATCTTGTTCCAATTTCTACTTGATACATATGATATAAAAAATATGATGAGGGAAATTCTAGTGAATATATGATATTGTTATATCAAGTAAATATTATGTAGGAAATGTTATTGTTAATTTTTTCATTTCATCATATTCATTGGTTCACTTTGCCAGCAATATTTTGCTTATATTTAGCTTCATTTTAATTGTATTGGACTCTATATCTCTCATAGCTATCCCTGGAATACCTAAAATTGGATAATTTAATATTACAACAATTTTATATGATGTTGTAGGCCTTGCCATAGTCCCTACGACCATAGTGGTATGTCATTACATCCACATAATGGTTTTTGTATAAAAATGAATTCACAATAGATATTAAACTTGCATGGGGTGCCATTCACATGGGTCTCATATAGACCCTTACCTTACACCAAAAACATTGACCATGTTAGCGTTTTGGATCTCTCTTTCTTCCTTGAGCTCCTGCTTAGCCCAACTATTTCTCATCTAGTTCCAACCCACTCTTGTTAACAATTTGAAATTTATTATGTTATGTATTTTGAATTTTCCATGAGATATTTAACCAATTCAAATTTATCACATCCTCCACTTGCTCTTTTAACACAAATATCTCCACCCTCACCCCCTAACACAATCATCTCAAGTGGATCATAGAATGATGAGGTGATCCTAAGGAGGGTATAAATATTTACATATTTAAGATATAACATGCCTATAGGATAAGAAACAAATAATTTTATAATGGTATTATTCTTTTTGTAAATCCTCCCATCATACACAATTATGAAAAATGCCATTTCCTTGGAATCATTGTGTTCATCAAGGACTCGGGTAAAAAAATTCCACTTAGGTGCATTAGAAGTATATATTTAAAATGAGGGCCACACAGAACAACAACACCTATACTATCTTATCTACCCAAAACAGTCAAAAGAGAAAATGTTTTTTTCACTCTATGAGGTACTTATGATGAAACTACAAATATAAGTATTTAGCTACAATAAATAAATTGAATTTCATGTTTATGATAAAAACCCTAGTTCTGCAAATCTTCAAAGAAAAAAATCCAGTTATAGACTCAAAGGAGAGGGGTTCCCCTTATTGTAATCCTATGTCATCTATCCAATTGAATCAATAATTCACCGATTTGAGTCCCGGTTATTATTTTATGGTGAATCATAAATCGCTTCCTAAATCCACTCAAAGACACTTGGGAAATTTATACTGATAACATGAAAACCAATATGAGTAGTAATATTGAGTTTCATGCAACAAATGAATTGCATGTTAATAAGAAAAACTATAGTTCTAGAAATTGTTGAATAAAACAACATTTGGGCCATAGAATCATCGAAGAGGGGCTCCCAAAGCTATAATATGATGTCACGAGTTCAATTGAATCCATGGTACATTTATCCAAGTCCAATTTAGTAGTTTATGGTGAGTTTTAACTCACTTCCTAAAGACATTTAGAGACACTTGGTCAATTTCTACCGACGGAATAAAAAAAAATTTGAGCACTCAGTGTCATAACCTCTTGCAAGTTTGTTAGGGAATGCTCAACATGATCTCAATGTCAACATAGTTTGTTAACAAATTTTTCAAAAATTTACCCTGAAATGGAAAATTTTCATTGCATGTTACTGAGAAAAAACCTATTCCAAAAAAATGAATAATTCAACACCCAACCAATTGACACATGGGAGAGTGGTTCCCCTAGCTGTAATCAAATGTCATGAGTCCAACAAAATTGGTGGTTGGTCGATACACATCTTGGTTATAATTTTATGGCAAGTTTTAACTCGCTTCCATGCAACATAACTAAGTGTCATAGCCTCCTACAACTTTGTTTGGGAAAGTTCAATATGAGCATGATTTTACATACTCTGTTGGTAGAGTTTTATAAAATTTACCCTATAATGAAAAAATTGCATTACATGTTACTAAGAAAAACCCTAGTTCCAGGAATCATCAAATAAGACGACACCATACCATGGGTTCATGGGAGAAGGGTGACCCTGATTGTAATATGATGTCATAATTCCAACATAATTGATAGTTTTTGACTTGATTCTTAGTTAACAATTTATGGTGATTTGTAACTTGCTTCCTAAATCCATTCGAGGACACTTAACAAATTTCTATTAGGGGCAAAAAAATAAATTCACGTAGCATAATTGAATGTTGTGATATCAAACAAGTTTAGTGGGGCAATTCTGACATGAGCATGATTTCTATATTCTTCATTGGTAATGTTAAGAAAAACTATAATGAAGCAATTGTATTGTATCTTACTGGACAAAACCCTAATTCCATAAATCATCAAGTAAAACAACATCTAGGCCATGGTATCAGAGGAGAGAGGTTCCCCTAGTTATAATCTGATGTCACAATTCCAACAGAATTGATGGTTCATTAATCTAAGTCCAATTTATTTGTTTATAGTGAGTTGTAACTCACTTTCTGAAGCAATTCAATGATGCTTGGAAAATTTATATTGGGGGCATAAAATATAATCCAAGAAGCTAAAATTACTTTTATAAACTCCTAAAATATTTTTATGGAAAGGTCAAGATGAGCATGATGTCCACATACTTGATTTGCAAAGTTTTCAAAATTTTACCTCGAAATGCAAAAATTGCATTGAATGTTACTAAGGAAAATCCTAGTTACAAAATTAATCAAATAAAACAACATTTGTGCCATGGACTCATGGGAGAGAAGTTCGCCTAGATGTAATCCAATGTTACAAGTCCAATGAAATTGACTTTTATTAATCTGAGTTCCCATTATTGGTTTATGTCAAGTTGTAACTTTCTTCCTAAAACCACATGGTGTTATGTGGCATATTAGCATAATAGGAAATTCACATCAGAAATAATAGAATATAGTAAGATTTTAGAAGGAAAAGGCTATAACTACCATAGCATAAACAATTATAGATAACCAAATACCACAACAGAAATACCTCCATTGACGAAAGAAATGTTCACTTGCCTCTTCAAGGGGGAAACCTTCAAATGCATAGATCTCCATTTACAATATACTTCACAAGACATCTTATTACATTGTTGTTGGTCCTTTATATATCTTCTAGTGAAGGAATTGTTTAGTAGGTAGAACCTTCTAGTATGTCTTACAAACATGTTTTCCACAATATGTCTACTTCGTTGACCTTATTTAGTATAGATGACCTCACTACATAGCAGCTTATCTATCTATTTCATAGGTTTAGGTTAGGACCCTGATATGCCATCCCCCTTTAAAAGTAACATTGTCCTCAAGGATAGAGATGCAAAAATTGATGAAGTATATTTGTTGGCTCCCATGCAACATCCTCAAGCTGTGTATCTTTCCATTGGATTAGAACCTCTTGAATGGTGTGCTAATGGAGATGACATTTTTGTTTTTCAAGGATGGTGTTAGGACACAACCAAATAGAACCTTCTTCATCCAATTATGGAATTATAATTTGAATATAATAGTGAGATCCATCCACTTTATTCAAGAAAGATACTTGTAATATGGTTTGAATCTTGGAGTGGCTAAGTATCTCCAATTCGTAAGACATTGAGACAACATGTTTGAGGACCTTATAGATCCCATAAATCTTTGGATAAATATTTTGGTGGTGGTTAGCCTTAAGCGATGTCTTATTATAGATTTGTAGGAAGAGGAATGTGTGATCCTCTTATGAAAAATGGTGTTCTTAATGATGCTAGTCAATATGTTGCTTCATCATATTATGAGCCATTACTAGAGTTTTTTTTAGAGTGGGGAGAATGTCAGATTGAGTTATGATTGTTTTGTTGACATTCGTTACCTTATAGAAACATGGTAAGTAGGATAGTACTAAGGGGGGGGGTGGCTATGGATAACTTCAATGGGATTCATTTGAGTGCCAACATGATAATTTATATTATACCACCATTATGATAGAGGTAACCACTAATCCCATTGGAATTGATACTCTAATGTAAAGCACCACAAATATGTTTCTAGGGAGTTATTGACATCTTCAGTTTGGCCATTAGTTTGGGGTGATATGTAGTTTCAATATTCAATTGAGTGCACTAGAGAAAAACCAGTTATTGAAATAAATTGCTAGTGAAGGTGGGGTTATGGTCCATGACACTAGATTACGGAATACCATGGAGTTTCAAGATCGTATCCATGAATATTTGAGATATGATAGATGCCTTGAAAGGGTGTTGTAGAGCACAACAATGGGAATATTCAGAAAGGCAATAAACCACAACTATGAATACAAAGTTATTGCTATATTTTGGTAACCCAATAATGAAATCCTTAGAAATGTCAGTTCATACTACGGGTGGAATGGGAAGAGATTGAATTTGACTAGGAAGTTTCATTTTCTCATGTCTGTGTAACTGGAAATTGTCACATTCTGTCATAAATGTGCATTGTCCCTCATGCCTTCCCCAAAAAATGATTGTTTAATCATTTTAAATGCTTTATGAAATCATGAATGAACAACTATGGGGGTTGAGTGTAGCTGAGATAAAAACCATGATTTAAATGATGAATTCTTGTGCAAATATATATATCCATTAAAGAGAATCTCATCATTGTTCCAATTGTATCCTAAATATGCATGTGGTCTCTTTTAAATTTGTTGGATTATGATAGCGAGAATGGGATCTCTAAAGAACTTATTATGAATGTCATTCAACCAGTTTGCTGTGACGGAGAGAATAAAAAATGAACCTTATTTTTCATACTTTTGAGAGAGATAATTTTATACCACATTCTCCATTCCCTTCTGGTAAATTATCTCATAATCATATCCCAACATTTTGGTCACAAATTTGACTTACTCAAGGGAGGAATTTATTTGCTCCATAAAGTATTTCAAGTTGCAATAATTGGTTTTGATCTAGAAACGTTACCCAATTAGTTATGGATGCAATATATCAAGAACATGTAATATTTCCATTGTAATTTTTCCATAAGTCCATTCTCCCAAGTGACGCTCATAGAGTTGATTTCTAATAAAAAAAATGGTCTTTCTTCTTGCACGAGGACTTCTTTGATGCCTTTACCCAAGGAATCACATTCCAAGACAAAGGTTTTATTGAATTCAAGAAAATATAGAACAAGGGTGGTACACATATTCTCCTTTAAGTCTGGGAAAACATTTTTTCCCACATCATTCCAATTAAAATAATATTTTTATAGCAAAACTATAGTGGATATGAAAGCTTACCATATTTTCATGCAGAATTTCTATAATAACCATTGAGATGCATAAAATATCTTAGTATTTTAAGAGTTTTAGGGAATGGATCATCCTTAATTGCTTCATTTTTATTCAGCTCCACATGCACACCCTTTTGACTACTAATATGGAAAAAATATCCCACTTTAGAAACAACAAAGGAACATTTGGATATTTTAATTAAGAAAGAGTTAATGATCCACAACTAGTTATAAGACCTAATCCACATGGGATACATAGGCTTGCTAAGTTTTACTGTAGACCAAGATGTCATAAAAAAATACGGGGACAAAATTACACAAAAAGAGTTTAAATATTTTGTTAATAAGACTCTAGAAGATGAAGGATGCATTGCAAAGGGAAAAGAGAATCACTAAGAACTCTTAATGGCCATCATGAGTGTGAAATTAAGTTTTGGGAATATCCTTCTCTTTCATGCAAATTTGATGATAACTTGAAAAGAGATCAAGTTTGGTGAAAAAAAGAGCACCCTTGAGATCAACTAGGAGGTAATCAATGACAAGAATGGAAAACTTAACCTTGATAGTCAATTTTTTCAAAGCATGAAAGTCAATACATATGCACCAAGCGCCTTATTTCTTCAAGAACACGAAAATTGGGAAGCGTAAGGGATGGTACTGAGGTGAATGACACCAATATCTAGCAACTCCTTAACTATCTTTCCAATTTCATTTGATTACGATAATGGATGAAAATAAAACCATACGTTGGGTGAGAGTATCTTTGGTATGAGTAGAATGGAATGATCATGATCACCTCAAAAAAGGTTGAAGTACTTTGGAAATTTCAAATATGCATTGGTGTCTTTCCAAGACTAACTACATATAAGAAGGGATGTGCTAAGAAGGGGTGTCAAAAGCTTGTATAGCATGGAATTGAGCCACAATGATTAAATGGTCCTTTTTAAGAAGCTTTTCAATACAATATGAGCTAATATACTTGGAAATATAGATTTAATTCCTTTGAGAGTGTAGCCATGTCCTACCCAATTGGAATTCATGTATACGACACCAAAATCCATGGTGACGGGGCCTAATTTCCATAAGAATTCAACACGCAATAAAACTATATTACAGCCACCTATTTCAATATAAAACATGTAGGCTTTGAGGAAATAATCACCAAGTTGAAGACACACATTTTCACAACAACCAAAAAATTTCATAGATCCTCTATTTGCAATCGTATCATTTGGAATATTTTTAGAGCATTGATATAGAAGCGTGTTTCTTCGGCTAATTGGAAATTAGTAAATTTATGTGTTCTACCACTATCAAGTATGACCATGACCTTCCAATGCTTGATGTAGCTAATAAATTTGAGAGTTAGAGGATTAGAAATACCAGGAAGGGAATGCAAAGAGATCTATGGTTCCAACTTTGGAAAATTAGGTTGGGAAATGTCTTCCACAAATGGATGAGGGACCTCATGGGGGATATCTTCATTGTCCTCATCATAAATGTCATCTAAAATTTCCATAATGATTTTTTTCTCCTTACATGTATGGCTAGGGGAATATTTCTCATCACAATTGTAGAAGATACCTTTGAGTTGAAGCTCTACCATTTTAGCTTGTGTAGAGGATGGTCATGCATCAATGGAAGGGAAGGTAGGTGGATGGGGATGGTGAATAAATGGGATATTTTCTTATATGAGAATCCATCCCATTTTGTGCTTCTTTATTTCTTTGAGTGGCATCCAACCAAGTAGTAGTACAAGCCATTAGAATTCTACATGAACATCTTCTTTCAAACCAATGTTGAAACATTCCTTGTAAAAAGTATTTGACATGCATTCAATGTGAATGGATCGATGCTCAAAATATGAGATGAAATATTTGACTCTATCATGTTATTTGAGTTTTGTCAATTTCCCCAGATAATGAGTTCCTATTTCAAAACATTCATAGAAATTTGAAACAAATTGTTCCCAAGCATATAACCTTTGTAGGATTTCTTATTCCATTGCCACCATATAATGGTGTAAAACCTCAATGTATTGTAATAGTAACTTAAACATAACTTAAACATATAATGGTGTAAAACATATAATGGTGTAAAACCTCAATGTATTTTAATAGTAACTTAAACATAACTCAAAAATCAAATAAACAATATAAGATAACGATATCAAATAAACTATCTAACATGAATAACATTAGACATGCATGAATAAGCAATCACATGACTATACTATGTACATCAATCAATTAGGCCTTCTGGATCCTCTCTGTTTTTTATTGTTTCAAACAACCTCTCATGCTCTGCATGAGGCAATAAGTAGCGTACCTTGTTTGATGACTTCATTGACATTGTTTGTAGTTGGGTGTTTGTACCAACGATCAAGTGCGTAAAGTGATACACCCATGAACCTGGTCTATAATCCATGTATGTGTAGCCATTTCGCTTTGGTCCCTTTCCATCTACTGTAAGTTATTCTCCCTGAACAACCATTGAGCCAGTCGAAAAGGTAATGCCTTCACTATTGGTTGATGATGCGAGGAGGGTTTGCTCCCCCTTGATGCATCATGCCAACCACTAATTCATGCCAATTGCACTGTCTGCCAGGGAGACAACTGCGTAGATGTGTCCTGCAAAAATGCATTTTACGGTCATATTCCAACAAGTAGTGCTTTGATAACTTGGATAATTAAAAAAACGAGGGAACCGGGATATGAATGCATAAATTTTTACCTGGATGTATAAGATCAGATATATGATCATATTCATTCGAAATAGAAGACTGGCCTTCCTCTAACTATATTGTTTCAACAACTGCACGTGGGTCCACTGCAAGTGATACATGATCCCATTCATCAACCCAATCCATTGATTCACACTCATCCCACTCACAACTGCTGCAAGGCCCACAAAAGCAAGCAAGTTTCCGCGTCCATATTTCAAATAAGGGGTTGTTTGAGCTTCGAACCGAATGAAATCCACGAGTGCCTTGTATAGTACTACAACTATAAGAATGCGATCGATCTATATCAACCACATGCCAGAAATTTCTGACAACATGTCCTCTACCTGTTGGTCTGTGTTGCTCCGTGGTTTGATCTAACATTTTTGCATAGAACCATTGAACTATGGATTTTGCATCCCGAATATGAGGGTTTTTCATGCACCTCATCTCCTCCCTTCGTAGGGCAGATTTGAGACATGCTCTAGATCCATCATGCTCTCCCTTTCCATGCCCGGTCTCAAAATAGTTCCATATATGCAGCACATCATAAGTCTTGTGCAAAATAATCAACCACTTGAATACACGTGCATTTTTTAACTAGCCCGCACAACCATCTACCATATCCAATGCTGATCCATTTGTATACCTCTCTACCTCAGTTGATCATAGAAAATTCTGAAGCAATGCTGCACATAATGCAAGTCGTAGCACCTGTCGTCACTGATGTAGAAGTTGGTCTCTTTCAACATTATCCTCATGTCATTGCTACTCTCTGGAACGTGCCTATATGTGATATGGACCATTATGCTAACTTGGTCTGAATTGTAGTATTGACTTTGAATCTAATTTTTTGGATGCACGGTGTAGTTTTTAGCAAAGTACACAACCGACAATATTGTGCCATTTGGAAAGGTGTCCCTGCACTGTCTGTACTGTTCATCCTGCCATCATGCTACATGGACATCTTGTGCATACTGCTCGGTATTTTTGTAGAATTCCTTCATGAAATCACAAATTTGTACCTAGTGCCAGAAAACCAAGGGCATTAGTACAATGTGACATTTGCAATTTGAATATATATGTATAAATTCAACATGTATAGTATGAAAGTATGCAAACTTAGATTACCTGTGACTTCACCAATGCATTTTTTTTCTTTCCTTCGTATTATCTACTTGATATGTTATGTACTTGAAGTTCTGCATTTCTACTAAAATCCTCCCAAATTCATGCTCCTTGATTTCATGGATGCAGCGGCTCAATAATGCAAATCCACTGCACCTGGAACATGTCCCATATAAACATTATATTTTATAATATTTGTGTCCTTCAGGTCTTAGACACATTATGCTATGTATAAATTCTCTGGATGCATTTGGTGGTTGTAATGATGGGCAATCCTGCACAATGTTAGTATTCAAATCACAAAATATATGTCCATATGTATCATAATAGTACTCAAATTCTACATGGTATCTACAACAACATGTGTTGCGATCAATGCAAATTCTAACATACCAGGGTTTGTATTTATCAAAGGACCTTTGGCCCACATTCAATTGTGTGTGCTCATTCTTGAACCTCTCACAGAGTTCCGTTTGTGTCGTTTCAAGGAAGTGCTTGACATGGGTTTCACACCCCTTAACACCTTTTCTCAACTTTAACACATCTCTTTGATTCAATGACGGTCTAGTGTTATCATGCCAAAACTTTTGTACTAGCTCTTTAACAACATCAATAAGCTTCATGTCTGAATGAGGTAACCTACTAACAAAGGCCCAACAATCTTTTTGGCATGGGGTCTCAAGTTTTTCTCTAATAGAAAAATAATTTTGAAGAGTCTTTCTATCTAGTTCAAATATTTTACATGTGTGTGATAACAGGCAACGTTGCTTTGTGGATTTGTCTACAATAGATTCTGACAGTACACGATGGACCGCATTAAAATATATTGTACGAGAAGTTTTTCCAATCAAATTAAATGCAGACTGTAGATTTCTAACAACATGATTGTTGGCCTCTGAACTTCTAACTACCTTTATGCCTAAAATTCTCCTAACATGAGCTAGACAATGCGATTTTAACAAAGCCAGAAACAATTGACATTTTGCTGCATCGGTTTGGATTCAAAAAATTCTTTGATTATCCTGTTACAATGGAAATCAATAGTGTGTTTGGGAGACTTACCTTCAAATCCTGAAAAGGAACTTTCATCCACATGAATACATCTGGGATTTCTTCGTCGTCCACTTGATAGTCGAGGCAAGGGAGTCAGAAAGGAAGTACGAGTCTCGTCACTGGTTTGTTGTGGCCCTTCGTTCACAATTTGGTCCTACACGGGAGTGTGTTCGACATGTGTGTGCTCTTCTTGGGGAGGTTTCCAATTAAAAACTTGTTCAACATACATCCCTTCATACTCAACATCAACCAATATTTGATTGACTTCAACCACTTTGTCATTGCTTGTTGATGAATCTAAGGCACTAACATTTTGATGTCTATGGTTTTCCATGTACAACCTGGCCTTTTCTCTTATCTCATGGGACTTTTCAGGGGGAGGCTCCTTCCTTCTCGACTTTCTTTTATTATTACGTCTATTTCCCATCTTCAATACGTTTTTTAACAAAACAAAAATATCACCCCTGCAAGAATAAATAACAAATAAGATAATTTTTCAATTATGAAATGAGGAAACTCGATGTAGCAATTGATTATGTACAACAACATATAGTGAGAATGTTTTCATATAATCTTAAAGGCTATTGAGAATGCCCTATATAAAACAACATCACCTCTAGGAACTCAATTTGAGATGTTTTCTTGTCATCTTGAAACAATGTACAATGAGCCTCTTTTTGGTAGCTTGGCACTTGGCACATGGTTTTTTGACAATAGTTTGTGTTAGTAGATGGTAATGGATGGTGGTATCAGATGTTAATAGGAGCACATTTCCTACAAAAGGAGAAGCTCCTACTCACTTCATTTTCATGTTTTGGATGAGGGAAAATAGCCCCAAAAGATTAAGAGTTTGATTCTTTAGGTGTTTGTGTGAGTTTTTGTAGTGGAATCATGAGGAATTCAACAAATGTTTGTGTACTGGATGGAGTTATGTGATTATTAAAGTTTATTGGTGGTGATGCAAGCAAGTTTTTCTTACTATCTTTATGAAAGGTTGAAAGCAGTACTTGGTGCATGTTGTAGTTTTTTTATGGTAAGATGTTTTTATTATCTATGTTGAAGATAAAGAAGACTAAAATACAATTATCATACAATTCATGAGGAAATACTAAAATAGATACAATTCAAACAAAGTGAATGAAGACTAAAATACATTTCAAAAGAACAAATTGTCACCATACCTCAAGGATTAGGATTCCTCTTTGTTTGAAATGTAAAATGCTCTTTTGATGTATCCACTATATCATGTAAGAAGAGTTCAAGTGTGTCCAAGCAGCATGAGAATTCAATCCAAGGAGCCAAATAGAGTCCAATTTTTGTGTATTCAATCCAAGGAGCCAAATAGAGTCCAACTAGTGTGTATTCAATCCAAATATCCAAAAAGAGTCCAACTGGCGTGTATTCAATCCAAATTGTCAAAGAAACACCAAAAGGTGTGTGAATTCAATCCAAAATGCAAGTGATCGTCGAACTGTGTGTGAAAAGAGCGAAAAATATGCGATACATGAGAGAAAAAATGCAGGAGAAGAGCGCGGGTTATTTTCTAAATTTTATGTTTAGTAGAGGCGCACATGTGCGCTCCTAGCACATGCATGCCTCTGTTGAACGTTGCTTTGTTCAGTGGGTAACGTTTAGTTCATTTATTGCCCAATAAATCTCTATATGTCTGTTTATTCCTAGAGCCCCTCCCCCATAAAGGCCTTTAGGCCCTCTTCTAAATCATAATCCCTAAGTGCATAAGTGCTTCTAGGTGTTTAGGGGTTTTGGGGTTAGGGTTATAAGGATTGTAGGTTAAGAGTTAAAGGTTATAGGGATTGTAGGTAATTTATGAGGTTAAAGGTTATATAAAAATAAAAATCTACCAATATTAAAATGTGAATTATGATTGGTTAAAATTATACGAGATATGCAAAATTGAATGTACAAATTATCATGGAAATTGAACACATAAAGAAACCAAGATAACTTGAAATACATATTCAAAAGTTCATTTTCTATCAAACACACAACCTGGCAGATATGAATCTTTATACCCACATATCTTAGGGTATTTGCTTCTACTGCACAACCCCTATTCATCCAATTACTTGTTAATTATAATTTGCCATGCCTTGGGTGCCTTATTTAGGCCATATATAACCTTCTTCAGTGTGCAAACAAGATGCTCCTACCTTGGAACTTGAAAAACTTGTGGTTGATATGTGTACACTTGTTCCTCCAAATCTACATTGAGGAAGTCATTTTCCATATCTGTTTCATCGACATTCCAACTAAATTGTGCTACCGTGGATATAATTAATAGAATTATGCTCATATTTTACATAGGAGAAAAGGTCTCTTCGTAGTCGATGCCCTCTCACTTAGAGAACCCTTTTGCAACCAATTGTGCCTTATGCTTGTCAAGTGTGGCATTTTCTTTTTGCTTGAATTTGTATACCCATTTGCAACCAATGGGTCCCTTCCCTAGTGGAAGCTCTATGAGATTTCAATTTCAATTTTTCATTTGAATCTCATGTTTGGTTTCCATGGCCTTCTTTCCATGGCCTTCCATTCAATTTTCCCCATTCCCTCCTCAAACACCTATGGCTCATTAAATACCTGAACATTGGCCATGAAAACAAATTTTACCATGTTTGTTTTATGTTTTCTCTTGCCCCTTGATGATATTCCCTTAATCATTTCTCCCACCCAAAAATCCGTAATGACTTGTTGAGCCACCACTATGGCCTCTTCTTGGGGCCCTCCTCATCGAAGTCAATATTGTCACCATGACTTGTCTTACCTCTACCTATTTCATACGAATGCTAACTTGCATTGTCTGCATCAGAAATTATCGTAGACTTCACATCCTCAAAATATTTCCCCATTTTGGGCAAAGCTTCTTGAATCTTGACACTTGTATCCTTCACCACAACTGGTTTCTCCATGGTAATTTTGAAATCTAAAGAAGCTTTGAAAGGTTGAAATTCTTCATCAACTATGGCATATCTATTGAATATCAATTGATGGGTGTTAACATAACATCCTATAAGATTTATATATGTCATTGTACCCTATGATCATCAATTTATCTCTCTTAGGGTCTAACTTGGTTCTTTTCTCATCTAGAATCTAGGCATGGAAAATATAACTAAATACCCTAGGATGAATGACTTTAGGCTTTGTAACATACCCCTTTTTGCTGAAAAACATTTTATGTTGGAAACATTATGTTAACTTTTATTGTAAAGTTTTATATTGGACAAGTGTCCAAGGATGACTGTAATTTGCACAATATTTTATTATTAAATAAATTAAATAGGAGACAAACACCTAAGGAGACTGTTGAAAGAGTGTTTACTGACCCACTAGGTGGAATGGAATCTGGGGTAGAAGGAAATGGACAAGTGGCAGCATCATGATGCAACTAACTAGCTGTTGGTATGGGACAACTCCCTTGAAATGTGGTCATAGTGCCCAGGAAGGTGGGATTGGAGCTTGAAGCTCATTTATTGAAAACTAACCACTAAAGACCTAGGCAAATCTTTAAAAGAGACATTGAATTGTGAACTGAGGTCACTTTTCCTGACGAGGAAATTTACCTTGGGGTTTTGCTATGCTTGCACCCAAGAGATTCAATGAGGGGATATGCTGAGTTTTTGATCATGGAGTAAGTCTGCCTGTTATATTGTTGAGTGTAGAATTATACTATTGAGTGCTGAAGCTATAGTATTGAGTGCTGAAGTTATACTACTGAGTGCTGAAGTTGAGTGCATTGCTTCTACCTAGTGGTTCAGTGAACAAGATCGGGGGTCCAAAGGAGGCAAGTAGATTGGATGCTTCTTCTGGAGAAGGTTGGGAGGAACAGGCCTCCTTGGGTGTTTGTCCACCCTATCTATAGTTATAGGTTCTACTTGTCATTTCTTGTATAAGTATTTATCTTCTAAATTCTGAAATGTTAAGTTAAATATGATGTAGGTTAAGTATCGATATTACCGAAGTAGAAATTTAGAAATTATGACTTAATAATGTTTTGATTGATTATCGAATGAATATATGTCCTGATAGAATTAAATATTCTTTCTGCATTTTTCCACATACAGTTTCCTGTATCGCACTCTAGTACAGAGAGACAAAATTATGAATGATGAATTGATAGGCAGATTTCCAAATGATTAGATAAATTAATACTACTGTAATTTATCAATATTTATGATCAGTTATATACAGTATTACAAAATATATGTTTAGACTCAGGATTTATAAACAGTATTTCATATTCAATATTAAAATTGTTCTTCTGTTATATTGTATTTAGAAATTTATTTCAACTCTGTACAAAGCTTAGAATTTATCTGTTAGGTCATTTATTCCTTCACAACAGTATAAGTGTTATAATCTCATTGTAATTCTTTAAGTCAACATTCAGGAAATTATATCAGCTGCAAATAAACTAGTATCATTAAGCATTCTATTATATTTCTATTCTGGCAATAACATAGTTATTTAGGGTTTTATGTTTTCCATATTTTTCTTTCTAAGTATTGCAACAGCTTATTCATTTCTTGTACAATAATTTATGCAGTTAGTAACTTCCATTTTCGTAGTATCTCACAAAATTCAAATGGAGAAACAAAACTGGTCAACGCGTATCATTTTATCAGAAACCCTAACACTTAACATTCATTTCACTAACATTCGATTTTATTACTTTATACATGACAGAGCTATTCAAAGCTTTTATAAATAGTATCGAGAATTTTGAAGTCATATTTGTTTTATGGTCAAAATGACCAAGGGTTAATACCCTCTCGGCGAAATTACTTCGCAAGTATTCAAATAAAATCAATGCGGATACTAATCCTTTCATTAGGGTTGGAAACATTGATTTAAAAACAAAACAAAAACATAAACATCAAATAATGCAGAGTTCGGAATCGCAGACATTAGTTTTTACTAAAGACTTTTCTCTATTTTAAAAACGAGATAGCTTATGGCTCTCGGCTTTTATCAATGCCGTATTTACAGTCAAACATCAATATAGTTAAACACAAAAATTACACTATCACTTTATTTCAGTTTCGCAAACATTATTTTATCATTAAAAATCAGAGGGTTCAACCCATAACCTTTACATTTCAAGCAAACGCTGAAGCAAAAACATGGCTAGGCCGGTTATCAAAACACGCTGAGCATTCATCCTCTGCTCTCAAACTGTTGCATTAAATTATCATTTTATGGCTAAAACATTGCCAGGGACCAAGCATCAAGCTTTTGTCAATAGCAGGCATCGGCAAAACCATGCCAGGAGGACCTACAGGGAGTCGAACCGCCAAGGCTTACCGGGTGGTTTGCGCAAGCAGTTTCCCACCGAGCATCCAACATTGCAAATCTTCCACGATGTCAACACCTGCCATTGAAGCATCACGAGGTTAAAACAAGTATAAAACAGAAAATGCACAAGATTCTTTCTAAATATTTTAAATGACTCTCCGTTGAATTCAAACCCATTACCTTTACAACGAAGACTTGAAGTTGGGACGCCAATCAGAATCACCTAGTAGCAACAACAGAGAAAGGGTTTAGACGCCAAGTATTCGTCTTTTTCCTTCACTCAATATTGTAACCACTAGTTCAAAACTGAAACCTAAAATCTATCAGGAAGTTCTGAGAACCTTTCTCTAAAAACACCACAAAGACTGCAGCATGAAACGACACTCAAAACCTCATTTAAGACCTGAAATCATCAAGTTCAGTCGAAGATCACACCCTCGAACTCGAGGAAGGAGTCCTCAGACGTCCTGTTATCAAACCCTATAACTATGCATTTGGTCGGCCTCTCTCCAAGCCCAGTATTTTCCAAATGAATGCAAAGGAGCAATATCAACGAAAATGTAGTAAGTACAGTTAGGGTTTAAAACCCAAATCCGAGACAGATCTAGATCAACGGGTGCGATCAAACCAACAGAGCACTACAGCTTATGATGGATTAGTACGTTCATTAAAGAGTCCACCAATGCCGAGTCCAGTTGGAGGAAAAATCACCAAGCTATTATCGCACAGCTCGACAACTTGCACAAGATCTCCACGTGAAACCTCTTACATGGACAGCCAGCGGGACATTCCATCGAAAGGGTTAGCTGGGAGCATAAATGCTCAGTTTGGACACGTTAATCTTGCCAGCATGTGCCTGTAGTGAAATTAAAGACCTGTCACCCTCCAACGTCAATTCCTTTGGTGTGATTTACATAGTATAAACATTACACATTATCAACATTCAACTCCACTAATATATAGTATGGTATCTAGGGTTTCGCAATTTACAATATTTCATAACATTCCCAATGTATAGTTCACAAACACATAGTTAGTTTATACGATGCATATTTTATCATTTGACATAGGTTGCATTATATTGTAGCACGTGGTGTTTGGCATTAAGGTTTAGAAATCAATACAATACACGTCGCAGCATTATGATAATGCTACACTTAACTACATTATTACACTATTATAATAAATAGTATAAATATTAAACAAAGAATCGTTCTAATCATAAAATTTTCCCCTTAGTGCCTTAGTAACATCACTTTTATGAAGGTTACATTATATCGAAACCTCCTTACGATAGTAAGAATCACCTTAGATTTATATATTGAATTATGAAGGCTATCTTATAGACTTTATGACTCCTAACCCTTGCATGTATTCAAAATAAAAGGTGACTCATGTTTCTATGACGTGAATCATTATATAAGTTGGAACATCCACATAATAAACAAATTTGATATGTTACTCTCGTAATGGAAATAATGTTAGGATCTTCATAGCAACTATACATTTGTAATCTAGCATGTATTTCAGAGTTCTTAGAATATGTATTTTTCCTCTTGATGTTTTCAATAAAAATATAGTGTAAATATCAATAGCAACGACTTCTGCGAATAGTTAAAATAGCACTTGTTGAACCAAAAAAACTGAAGATCCGTACCATCAATAATTTTCATGCACAGAATTACGTATAATTATCTGAATGCATTGATAGCTAGCTGAAACACTTTTAGAATTACTTGAAGTACTTGAATTGTCGTATTAACTCTTACCTGCGATTCTGCGAAAAAGAAATATGTTCAAATGCTTTAGCTATCATAGCTAAGTAAACCTCAGGGTACCTTGTAGGACCCCTTCATCAACATTCAAAAACATAACTGTCAGTAATTATCACAAAAACTGTATCACAGGAGAATTTCATTACTATTTACAGATTTACAATTGAGTACAAATGAACTATTGTTATAATTTGTTTAAGAATTGCGAAGTGTCATTATTGTTAAGCTGTTTAGTTAAGTGGTTTAACAATTGTTTTGTTTCCGCAAATTGCAATTCAAGCATTAAATGTTAAGTTTAAATTTTTAAATTTTTTAGGAAATTTTGGAATGTTACATGTGGTATCAGAGGCAGGTTCAAACTCTAGGCCTGAAATAGGATCACAAGCGTAAAACAGAAAATGAAAATAAAAAAAGTTTATGCTACTAACTTTTATTTTTAATTATGTTTCTGTACATAACTGCTTGACATTTAATTTGCAGGTATGGAAATACTGGAGGAATCAGCAGAGGACAGATCTCCTCATAATGAACATAATAATAATAATCATGAAGGAATATATGTTGAATTAAATAATCAGTCTTTCGAACTCCTACATACTGTAAAGGATTTAAAATATGAGATAAGAATTGTTAAAGAAGAGAACGAACGAATTCTGAAGGCACGGGAAGAGTTAAATCAGATTTTAATGGAGAATTATCATAATGAAAAAAGAGGCAGGAAATCAGAAGTGAAGTCTGATTCTGGTACAATGTCCCACAAACATGAACACAAGAAACAAAAGAATGATAAAAGTAATAACTACTCTTCATCTGAATCTGATCAAAGTAATCGAAATTATGATCATGACAGCAGTGACAATGATTGTTGTTCTAAAAAGAGGAAACATAAGCATCATGAACAGATTACTGGAGAGTTTAAAAATATTAAGCCACCAACCTTTAATGGCGAAAGTGAAAAAGGTGAGACAGCTGAAGCATGGTTGTTTGGAAGGAAGAAGTACTTTAATATCTACGATTACTCTTCTTAATTAAAAGCCAAGATGGCTATTTACAATTTGATAGGAAATACAAATATTTGGTGGTAGGACCTTAAAAGAATTAATAACATAAAGGAAAGGGACATAACCTGGAATATGTTTAAAAAGTTACTTAAGAAAAATTTCTTGTCAGAACAGTACTACTATGAAGATAAGTCAAAAGAGTTTTATGATTTAAAATTGGGTACTATGAACATGAAGGAGTTGTGCAGCAAGTTCCTTAGTTTACTAAGGTATGTACCTTATATGGTCGAAGAGAAGCCTAAGGTACAAAGGTTTCTAAGTTGTCTACCTTTCAACATAAAAGACAGGATTGAGTATGATAAGTGTTCCACTTTGGAAGAGGCTATGAGGAAAGCTAACTTTTGTTTTGATCAAAACAGAAAGAGAGAAGGAACAACTGGTTGGAAGAGTAATAAGTCTAATCAATTTGATCATAAAAAGAAGAGTTTTAATCATAATTCCGGAAGTTTTAAGAAAAATTTTAATAACAGAAATTTTCCAAGTAATAATAATTACAAGAGTAACGCACCACAGAATTTTACTGCTGCAAGGAATGTACCTAATAACAATAATAACAACACCAGGTATGCTGAACAGAAAGGGCCTTTGAAGTGTTTTGATTGCGGTGGACCACATAAGAGAGCAGATTGCCCACGCAATAGAAAGGCGGTCAACAAGATACACACTATGCAAGCAAAACCTACAGTTGGAGATATAGCAAGAGAAATGCCCAGAATAAATGCAGCGCTGGAAAATTGTCAAGCAGATCGTCAAACATCTATGGTCGAAATAGAAGGTATGATAAAAAAGAAATCTATTTCCATTCTGATAGATCCAGGTGCAAATTTGAGTTACATTCACCTGCTTTAGTGAAAAGTTGCAAGTTAAAAGTAGAGAAATTTGATAACTCGTGGTTAGTTCAGCTTGCAATAGGCAATAAAAGAAAGGTTACAGATTTTGTTAAAAATTGTGATGTATTTATGAGTGAGCTGAAAACCCAAGTTAATCTGAATGTTTTACCATTAGGGTCATATGACTTGTTGATTGGCATGGATTGGCTTGAACAACATAGAGTAGTGCTTAATTGTTATGAAAAATATTTTACTTGTATAAATAATGAAGGTAAAACTGAAACAGTAAAAGGAATTCATAGGAACATTTCATTAAGACAAATTTCTGCGTTACAAGTTAAGAGAGCTGCCAGAAAGGGCTGTAAAATGTTTGCTGTTAATGTTATTAATGATGACTGTTCATCTAAAGAAGACAAGTTAAAACTAGAGGATATCCCCATTCTTAGGGACTTTTCTAACGTATTCCTGGAAGAAATTCTAGGATTACCTCCGAAAAGGGAACTAGATTTCACCATTAAGTTAGTACCAGGTGCGGTACCAAACTCAAAGGCTCCCTACAAAATGAATATTCTGGAATTAAATGAATTAAAATCTCAGCTGAAGGAATTAATAGATAAAAACTACATAAGGCCAAGTGTGTCTCCTTGGGGAGCACCCGTAATTTTTGCTACAAAGAAAGACGGTACCATGTGACTGTGCATCGATTACCGTCAGCTTAATAAAATGACAATTAAGAATCGATATCCCTTGCCCCGCATTGATGATCTATTTGATCAAGTACGTGGAGCAGAGACATTCACAAAATTGATTTAAGGTCTCGATATCATCAAGTTAGGATAAAAGACGAAGACATATTCAAAACCGCTTTCAGAACGCGATATGGGCACTACGAGTTCACAGTTATTCCTTTTGGGCTAACTAACGCACCTGCGGTATTCATGTGTTTAATGAACAATGTTCTGCATAAGTATTTGGATAAGTTTGTAGTTGTGTTCATTGATGATATTCTGATTTACTCAAAAACTAACGAAGAGCATGACGAACATTTAAGAATAATTTTGCAAGTTTGAAGAGAACATCAGCTTTATGCTAAGTTCAGTAAATGTGACTTTAATAAAGATAAAATACAATACTTAGGTCACATAATATCTAAAGATGGAATTTCTGTCGACCCTGATAAGATAGAAGCAATTAACGAGTGGCCTGTCCCTAAAGATGTTACTGACGTTCGGTCATCTATGGGGATAACAGACTACTACAGAAAGTTTATTGAAGGGTTCTCACGAATTGCAAATCCCATAACTTCTTTGCAGAAGAAGGGGAAGAAATTCGTATGGGATCAAAAATGTCAAGAAAGCTTTAATAAGTTAAAAGAATTATTAACCACTGCACCAATTTTAAAAATTGTTGATCCCAATAAGGATTTCGTTGTATGCACTGATGCATGCAACGATGGACTTGGAGGGATCTTAATTCAAGAAGGTCATGCCATTGCTTTTGAGTCAAGGAAATTAAAAGTTCATGAAAAGAATTATGCAACTTACAATCTTGAGTTGGCAGCCGTAATACATGCACTGAAAATGTGGCGTCATCACTTGATTGGAAGAAAATTTATACTAATGACAGATAATAAGGGATTAAAGTACTTGTTGGATCAAACAAATCTAAACGCAAGGCAAGCTGGATGGCTAGCTTTCCTTAGCGAATATGATTTCGAAATTCAACACATTAAGGGTAAAGAAAACAAATTTGCTGATGCCTTGAGCAGAAATGCCAGATTAAGCTTTGTGGCAGCAATCAGCACGTTTAAGACAGATTTGAAAAATCAAATTGAAGAAGGAATTAAGCAAGATGAAAATTATCAAAAATTGCTAGGTAAAGTTGCTGAAAATTTATCTGAAAATTTCACAACAGATTACAGCATTAATAAAAAAAGCTTAATGACTTATAAAAATAGAATTTTATATACCTAATGTTTCAAAAGTTAAGCTGCTGATTTTGGATGAAGTTCATAAAAGTCTTTATTCGAGACACCCTGGTTATCAGAAAATGATAACTATGTTAAGGAAGGATTATTTTTGGCCCAACATGAAGAATGAAGTGGCTGAATATATAGCTAGGTGTTTCGAATGTCAGACTATAAAGGCTGAACATCAACACCCAGCTGGACTATTGCAGCCATTGCCAATTCCAGAATGGAAGTGGGAGATTATAAGTATTGATTTTATTACAGGTTTGCCTAAAAATCAGAAACATAATGACTCCATAATGGTTGTTGTGGAAAAACTAAGTAAGGATGTTAACTTTATTCCTGTCAAAACCACTTTTAAAGCTTCTAACATTGCAGATGTATTTATGAAGCAAATCTTTCGCTTGCACGGGATTTCATAGGTTATTATTTCTGACTGAGACTCCAAGTTCACTGGAAATTTTTGGACAGCATTGTTTAAAGGTTTAAATACTAAATTAAATTTCAATACTGCTTTCAATCCACAAACTGACGGACAGAATGAAAGGGTTAATCAAATTTTAGAAGATATGTTACGAATGTATGTGAAAGATCATCCAAGAAAGTGGGAAAATTACTTGCATTTAGCTGAATTTGCATACAATAATCACTACCAAGCATCTGCTAGACTTAGTCCATTTGAGATTTTGTATCGAAAAAAATGTTGTACTCCTATTTCTTGGGATAAACCTGTAGACAGATTAATGTTAGGACTAGATTTATTGAAAGAAATGGAGCTAATCGTGAAACAGGTTCAAGATAACTTAAAAGTTGCCCAAGATTGGCAAAAAAGTAATGAAGATCTGAAACGCACTGAAAGAGAATTTCAGGTTGGAGACCATGTTTTTTTAAAGGTAAAACCCAAGAAAATTTCTTTGAAGCTTGGGAGTTGTGCTAAACTAGCACCAAGGTACTGTGGACCATTCGAAGTCCTATCAAGGATTGGAGCTGTTGCATATCAGTTGGCTTTGCCATTTGATTTAAAAATCCATAATGTCTTTCACATTTCTGTTTTAAAGAAATATGTGCACGATGCTACTCATGCGTTGAATTGGAATGATATACAGGTAGAACCCGAAGGAGATTTTCAGGTGGAACCGGACTGTATCCTCGACAGGAGGGAAATTATGCTTTGGAATCGCAACATAGGGCAGGTAAAGGTGCAATGGAATCACCTTAGCCATGATGAAGCTACTTGGGAACTGGAAAGTAATATGTGGGCAGCATTTCCAATTCTGTTCCATGAGGAATCTGATGAAGAATAAGCAACATCGAGGATGATGTTGAGCTTAAGTGGGGGTGTTTGTAACATACCCCTTTTTGTTGAATTTTTTTTTATGCTGGAAACATTATATTAAATTTTATTGTAAAGTTTTATATTGGACAAGTGTCCAAGGATGACTGTAATTTGCACAATATTTTATTATTAAATAAATTAAATAGGAGACAAACACTTAAGGAGACTGTTGAAAGAGTGTTTACTGACCCACTAGGTGGAATGGAATCTAGGGTAGCAGGCAATGGACAAGTGGCAGCATCATGATGCAACTAACTAGCTATTGGTATGGGACAACTCCCTTGAAATGTGGTCATAGTGCCCAAGAAGGTGGGACTACAGCTTATGATGCATGAGTATGTTCATTAAAGACTCCACCAACGCCGAGTCCAGTTGGAGGCAAAATCACCAAGTTATTATCGCACAGCTCGACAACTTGCACAAGATCTCCACGTGAAACCTATTACATGGACAGCCAGTGGGACATTCCACCGAAAGGGTTAGATGGGAGCATAAATGCTTAGTTTGGACACGTTAATCCTGCCAGCATATGCCTGCAGTGAAATTAAAGACCTGTCACCCTCCAACATCAATTCCTTTGGCGTGATTTACATAGTATAAACATTACACCTTATCAACATTCAACTCCGCTAATATATAGTATGGTATCTAGGGTTTTGCAATTTACAATATTTCATAACATTCCCAATGTATAGTTCACAAACACATAGTTGGTTTATACGATGCATATTTTATCATTTGACATAGGTTGCATTATTTGTAGCACGTGGTGTTTGGCATTAAGGTTTAGAAATCAATACAATACACGTCGCAACATTATGATAATGCTACCCTTAACTACATTATTACACTATTATAATAAATAGTATAAATACTAAACAAAGAATTGTTCTAATCACAAAATTTTCCCCTTACTGCCTTAGTAACATCACTTTTATGAAGGTTACATTATATCGAAACCTCGTTACGATAGTAAGAATCACCTTAGATTTATATATTGAATTATGAAGCCTATCTTATAGACTTTATGACTCCTAACCCTTGCATGTATTCAAAATAAAAGGTGACTCGTGTTTCTATGATGTGAATCATTATATAAGTTGGAACATCCACATAATAAACAAATTTGATATGTTACTCTTGTAATGGAAATAATGTTAGGATTTTCATAGAAACTATACATTTGTAATCTAGCATGTATTTCAGAGTTCTTAGAATATGTATTTTTCCTCTTGATGTTTTCAATAAAAATCTAGTGTAAATATCAATAGCAATGACTTCTGCGAATAGTTAAAATAGCACTTGCTGAACCAAAAAAACTGAAGATCCGTACCATCAATAATTTTCATGCACAGAATTATGTATAATTATCTTAATGCATTGACAGCTAGCTGAACACTTTTAGAATTACTTGAAGTACTTGAATCGTCGTATTAACTCTTACCTACGATTCTGTGAAAAAGAAATAGGTTCAAATGCTTTAGCTATCATAGCTAAGTAAACCTCAAGGTACCCCGTAGGAACCCTTCATCAACATTCAAAAGCATAACTATCAGTAATTATCATAAAAACTGTATCGCAAGAGAATTTCATTACTGTTTATAGATTTACAATTTAGTACAAATGAACTATTGTCATAATTTGTTTAAGAATTGCGAAGTGTCATTATTGTTAAGTTGTTTAGTTAAGTGGTTTAACAATTGTTTGGTTTTCGCAAATTGCAATTCAAGCATTAAATGTTACGTTTAAAAATTTTAATTTTTTTAGGAAATTTTGGGATGTTACATGTGGTATCAGAGCCAGGTTCAAACTCTAGGCCTGAAATAGGCTCACGTGCGCAAAACAGAAAATGAAAATTAGAAAGTGTATGTTACTAACTTTGATTTTTAATTATGTTTATGTACAGAACCGCTTGACATTTAATTTGCAGGTATGGAAATACCGGAGGAATCAACAGAGGACAGATCTCCTCGTAATGACCATAATAATAATAATAATCATGAAGGAATATATGTTGAATTAAATAATCAGTCTTCCGAACTCCTACGTACTATAAAGGATTTAAAATATGAGATAAGAACTGTTAAAGAGGAGAACGAACGAATTCTGAAGGCATAGGAAGAGTTAAATCAGATTTTAATGGAGAATTATCATAATGAGGAAAGAGGCAGGAAATCAGAAGTGAAGTCTGATTCTGGTACAATGTTCCACAAACATAAACACAAGAAAGCAAAGAATGATAAAAGTAATAACTACTCTTCATCTGAATCTGATCAAAGTAATCGAAATTCTAATCATGACAGCAGTGACAGTGATTGTTGTTCTAAAAAGAGGAAACATAAGCATCATGAACAGAATACTGGAGAGTTTAAAAAGATTAAGCCACCAACCTTTAATGGCGAAAGTGAAAAAGGTGAGACAACTGAAGCATGGCTGTTTGGAATGAAGAAGTACTTTAATATCTACGATTACTCTTCTTAGTTAAAAGCCAAGATGGCTATTTACAATCTCATAGGAAAGGAAGATATTTGGTGGTAGGACCTTAAAAGAATTAAGAGCATAAAGGAAAGGGATGTAACCTGGAATATGTTTAAAAAGTTACTTAAGAAAAATTTCTTGTCAGAACAGTACTATGAAGATAAGTCAAAAGAGTTTTATGATTTAAAATTGGGTACTATGAACATGAAAGAGTTGTGCAGCAAGTTCCTTAGTTTACTAAGGTATGTACCTTACATAGTCGAAGAGAAGCCTAAGGTACAAAGGTTTCTAAGTTGTCTATCTTTCAACATAAAAGACAGGATCGAGTATGCTAACCCTTCCACTTTGGAAGAGGCTATGAGGAAAGCACCACATAATTTTACTGCTGCAAGGAATGTACATAATAATAATAATAACAACACTAGGTATGTTGAACATAAAGGTCCTTTGAAATTTTTTCATTGCGGTGGACCACATAAGAGAGCAAATTTCCCACGCAACAGAAAGGCGGTCAACAATATACACATTATGCAAGCAGAACCTACAGTTGGAGATATAGCAAGAGAAATTCCTAGAATAAATGTAGCGCTGGAAAATCGTCAAGCAGATCATCAAACATCTATGGTTGAAATAGAAGGTATGATACAAAAAAATATATTTCCATTCTGATAGATCCAGGTGCAAATTTGAGTTACATTTCACCTGCTTTAGTGAAAAGTTGCAAGTTAAAAGTAGAGAAATTTGATAACTCATGGTTAGTTCAGCTTGCAACAAGCACTAAAAAAAAGGTTACAAATTTTGTTAAAAATTGTGATGTATTTATGAGTCAGCTGAAAACCCAAGTTAATTTGAATGTTTTACCATTAGGGTCATATGACTCGTTGATTGGAATGGATTGGCTTGAACAACATAGAGTAGTGTTTAATTGTTATGAAAAATCTTTTACTTGTCTAAATAATGAAGGTAAAACTGAAATAGTAAAAGGAATTCATAGGAAGATTTCAGTAAGACAAATTTCTGCATTACAAGTTAAGAGAGCTGTCAGAAAGGGCTGTAAAATGTTTGCTATTAATGTTATTAATGATGACTGTTCATCTAAAGAAGACAAGTTAAAACTAGAGGATATCCCCATTCTTAGGGACTTTTCTGACGTATTCCTGGAAGAAATTCCAGGATTACCTCCGAAAAGGGAACTAGATTTCACCATTGAGTTAGTACCAGGTGCGGTACTAAACTCAAAGACTCCCTACAGAATGAATATTCTAGAATTAAATGAATTAAAATCTCAGTTGAAGGAATTAATAGATAAAAACTACATAAGGCCAAGTGTGTCTCCTTGGGGAGCACCCATAACTTTTGTTAAAAAGAAAGACGGTACCATGCGACTGTGCATCGATTACCGTCAGCTTAGCAAAATGACAATTAAAAATCGATATCCCTTACCCTGCATTGATGATCTATTTGATCAAGTACGCGGAGCAGAGATATTCATTAAAATTGATTTAAGGTCCGGATATCATCAAGTTAGGATAAAAGACGAAGACATATTCAAAACCGCTTTCAGAACATGATATGGGCACTACGAGTTCGTAGTTATGCCTTTTGGGCTAACTAACTCACCTGTAGTATTCATGTGTTTAATGAACAATGTTCTGCATAAGTATTTGGATAAGTTTGTAGTTGTGTTCATTGATGATATTCTGATTTACTCAAAAACTAAAGAAGAGCATGATGAACATTTAAGAATAATTTTGCAAGTTTTAAGAGAACATCAGCTTTATGCTAAGTTTAGTAAATGTGACTTTTATAAAGATAAAATACAGTACTTAGGTCACATAATATCTAAAGACGGAATTTCTATCGACCTTGATAAGATAGAAGCAATTAACGAGTGGCCTGTCCCTAAAGATGTTACTGACGTTCGGTCATTTATGGGGATAACAGGCTACTACAGAAAGTTTATTGAAGGGTTCTCACGAATTGCAAATCCCATCACTTCTTTGCAGAAGAAGGGGGAGAAATTCGTATGGGATAAAAAATGTCAAGAAAGCTTTAATAAGTTAAAAGAATTATTAACCACTGAAATTTTTTTAAAAATTGTTAATCCCAATAAGGATTTCGTTGTATGCACTGATACATGCAACGATGGACTTGGAGGGGTCTTAACTCAAGAAGGTCATGCCATTTCTTTTGAGTCAAGGAAATTAAAAGTTCACGAAAAGAATTATGCAACTTACGATCTTGATTTGGCAGCCGTAATCCATGTACTGAAAATGTGGCATCATCACTTGATTGGAAGAAAATGTATACTAATGACAGATAATAAGGGATTAAAGTACTTGTTGGATCAAACAAATCTAAACGCAAGGCAAGATGGATGGCTAGCTTTCCTTAGCGAATATGATTTCGAAATTCAACACATTAAGGGTAAAGAAAACAAAGTTGCTGATGCATTGAGCAGAAATGGTAGATTAAGCTTTGTGGCAGCAATCAGCACGTTTAAGACAGATTTGGAAAATCAAATTGAAGAAGGAATTAAGCAAGATGAAAATTATCAAAAATTGCTTGGTAAAGTTGTTGAAAATTTATCTAAAAATTTAACAACAGATTACAACATTAATAAAAATGGCTTAATGACTTATAAAAACAAAATTTATATACCTAATGTGTCGAAAGTTAAGCTACTGATTTTGGATGAAGTTCATAAAAGTCCTTATTCGGGACACCCTGGTTATCAGAAAATGATAACTATGTTAAGGAATGATTATTTTTGGCCCAACATGAAGAATGAAGTGGCTGAATATATAGCTAGGTGTTTCGAATGTCAGATTATAAAGGCTGAACATCAACACCCAGCTGGACTATTGCAGCCATTGCCAATTCCAGAATGGAAGTGGGAGATTATAAGTATTGATTTTATTATAGGTTTGCCTAAAAATCAGAAACAGAATGACTCCATAATGGTTGTTGTGGACAAACTAAGTAAGGATGCTCACTTTATTCTAGTCAAAACCACTTTTAAAGCTTCTAACATTGCATATGTATTTATGAAGCAAATCTTTCGCTTGCACGGGATTCCAAAGGTAATTATTTCTGACCGAGACTCCAAGTTCACTTGAAATTTTTGGACAACATTGTTTAAAGGTTTAAATACTAAATTAAATTTCAGTACTGCTTTCCATCCCGGGGGCTTCACTAGAAGGCAATATAATATCACGTTCATTCATATTGCGGTATTAAATATTCATGAAAACCTAAAAATTATATTGCTTATATATTAAGGGGCAAAGGGTTTTTTTATTTAATATAACAATACAAAAATACTTTGGGGTCTTTTTTATATGGACGGGCTGACAAATATCTACCAAATGGAGATGGCGGGATCACGGCCGGATGAGAAGTCGGGTTGAGGCAAGGCTCGGGCTTACTAGTACACAGGGAAATCGCATCCTAAGGCATGCTTGAGGCCAATGGTTTCATGGTGAAGTGGGTTTCTAGTCAATCATAGTCGAGAGACAGTGGTCATTGACAGCCAATTGTTACCAATAGCACTCAGCCAGTTTTTACCAATAGCCTTGGGAGGCTCTGAGCCTCCAGGGCTTGTTATAGGCCCTCGATAGGCCTTAGGGGCTTGAATACCCAACCACTCGTGCCTATTACAGACCTTGGGAGGTTTAGTCAGCCTCTTAGAGCTTGTTACAGGCCCTAGGGGTTTTGATACCTAGCCCACAATAGGCTTAGTTAGCGATTGGGGAACTGCAACATGCAATCTAAATGTTGTACTATGTGCATTGGCTCTAGCGACATACAAGAAGTGATCTCCTATCTCTTTATTAGACAATTAGATGTTGCAAATCATAATGATATGTAGATGAGTAATTACATTGTGGGTGAATTAATGTGCATCCACAATATACATCGAAAGAAGCAAGGCGCATTGTAGAATGCATGTGGGGTCATAAGAGGGGTATCATATCAATATACTAGGTAGAAATATAAAGGGGTATAAAAAATGTTAATGAAAAAATGAAAAAATTGATACATACAATATCTAGTGAAAATAGGGGTTTTTTTAAATTGGCAAGGCATATTGGTAGGGGGTTAAAAAATTTATTTTGGAAGGTATTTTCCAATATTTAGTGAAATTAGGGGTATTGTTTCATATGCCACGAACGAACATGCTATGGTAGCAGTTTATTGAGTGAAGCCCCCATGCTTTCCATCCACAAACTGACAAATAGATTGAAAGGGTTAATCAAATTTTAGAAGATATGTTATGAATGTATGTTAAAGATCAACCAACCAAGTGGGAAGATTACTTGCTTTTAGCTGAATTTGCATACAATAATCACTACCAAGCATCTGCTAGACTTAGCCCATTTGGGATTTTGTATGGAAGAAAATGTTGTACTCCTATTTCTTGGGATAACCCTGTAGACAGATTAATGCTAGGACCATGTTTATTGAAAGAAATGGAGCTAACCGTGAAACAGGTTCAAGGTAATTTAAAATTTGCCCAAGATCGGAAAAAAAGTTATGCATATATGAAATGCACTGAAAGAGAATTTCAGGTTGGAGACCATGTTTTAATAAAGGTAAAACCCAAGAAAAGTTCTTTGAATCTTGGGATTTGTGATAAACCAGCACCGAGGTACTATGGACCATTCGAAGTCCTATCAAGGATTGGAGTTGTTGAATATCAGTTGGCTTTGCCATCTGATTTAAAAATCCATAATGTCTTTCACATTTCTGTTTTAAAGAAATATGTACACGATGCTACTCATGTGTTGAATTGGAATGATATACAGGTGGAACCCGAAGGATATTTTCAGGTGGAACCGGACTGTATCCTCGACAGGAGGGAAATTATGCTTCGGATTCGCAGCATAGGGCAGGTAAAGGTGCAATGGAAGCACCTTAGCCCTGATGAAGCTACTTGGGAACTGGAAATTAATATGCGGGAAACATATCCAGTTCTGTTCCATGAGGAATCTGATGACGAATAAGCAACATCGAGGATGATGTTGAGCTTAAGTGGGGGTGTTTGTAACATACCCCTTTTTGCTGAAAAACATTTTATGTTGGAAAAATTATGTTAACTTTTATTGTAAAGTTTTATATTGGACAAGTGTCCAAGTATGACTGTAATTTGCACAATATTTTATTATTAAATAAATTAAATAGGAGACAAACACTTAAGGAGACTGTTGAAAGAGTTTTTACTGACCCACTAGGTGGAATGGAATATGGGGTAGCAGGAAATGGACAAGTGGCAGCATCATGATGCAACTAACTAGCTGTTGGTATGGGACAACTCCCTTGAAATGTGGTCATAGTGCCCAGGAAGGTGGGACTGGAGCTTGAGGCTCATTTATTGAAAAATAACCACTAAAGACCTAGGCAAATCTTTAAAAGAGCCATTGAATTGTGAACTGAGGTCACTTTTCCTGACGAGGAAATTTACCTTGGGGTTTTGCTGTGCTTGCACCCAAGAAATTCAATGAGGGGATATGCTGAGTTTTTGATCATGGAGTAAGTCTGCCTATTATACTGCTGAGTGCAAAATTATACTATTGAGTGCTGAAGCTATAGTATTGAGTGCTGAAGTTATACTACTGAGTGTTGAAGTAGAAATTTAGAAATTGTGACTTAATAATGATTTGATTGATTGTCGAATGAATATATGTTGTGATAGAATTAAATACTCTTTCTGCATTTTTCCACATACAGTTTCCTGTATTGTACTCTAGTACAGAGAGACAAAATTATGAATGATGAATTGATATGCAGATTTCCAAATGATTAGATAAATTAATACTACTGTAATTTATTAATATTTCTGATCAATTAATATTTCTAAGTCTTGCAACAACTTATTCATTTCCTGTACAATAATTTATGCAGTTACTAACTTCCATTTTCATAGTATCTCACAAAATTCAGATGCAGAAACAAAACTGGTCAACTCGTATCATTTTATCAGAAACCCTAACACTTAACATTCATTTCACTAACATTCGATTTTATTACTTTATACATGATAGAGCTATTCAAAGCTTTTATAAACAGTATCGAGAATTTTAAAGTCATATTCGTTTTATGGTCAAATTGACCAAGGGTTAAAACCCTCTCGACGAAATTACTTCGCAAGTATTCAAATAAAATCAATGCGGATACTAATCCTTTCATTAGGGTTGGAAACATTGATTTAAAAACAAAACAAAAACATAAACATCAAATAACGCAGAGTTTGGAATCGTAGACATTAGCTTTTACTAAAGACTTTTCTCTATTTTAAAAATGAGATAGCTTATGGCTCTCAACTTTTATCAATGCCGTATTTACAGTCAAACATCAATATAGTTAAACAAAAAAATTACACTATCACTTTATTTCAGTTACGCAAACATTGTTTTATCATTAAGCATCAGAGGGTTCAACCCATAACCTTTACATTTCAAGCAAACACTGAAGCGAAAAAACGGCTAGGCCAGTTATCAAAACACGCTGAGGATTCATCCTTTGCTCTCAAACTGTTGCATTAAATTATCATTTTATGGCTAAAACATTGCCAGGGACCAGGTAACAAGCTTTTGTCAATAGCAGTCATCGGCAAAACCATGCCATAAGGACCTACAGGGAGTCGAACCGCCGAGGCTTACCGAGTGGTTTGCGCAAGCAGTTTCCCACCAAGCATCCAACATTGCAAATATTCCACGATGTCAACACCTGCCATTAAAGCAGCACGAGGTTAAAACAATTATAAAACAGAAAACGCACAGGATTCTTTCTAAATATTTTAAATGACTCTCCGTTGAATTCAAACACATTACCTTTACAATGAAGACTTGAAGTTGGGACGCCAATCAGAATCACCTAGTAGCCGCAATAGAGAAAGGGTTTAGATGCCAAGTATTCGTCTTTTTCCTTCACTCAAGATTGTAACCATTGGTTCAAAAGTGAAACCTAAAATCTATCAGGAAGTTTTGAGAACCTTTCTCTAACAACACCACGAAGACTGCAGCATGAAACGACAGTCAAAACCTCATTTAAGACCTGAAATCATCAAGTTCAGTCGAAGATCACACCATCGAACCCGAGGAAGGTGTCCTCAGATGTCCTATTATCAAACCCTATAACTATGCATTTGGTCGGCCTCTCTCCAAGCCCAGTATTTTCCAAATGAATGCAAAGGAGCAATGTCAATGAAGATGTAGTAAGTACTGTTAGGGTTTAAAACCCAAATCCGAGACAGGTCTAGATCAACGGGTGCGATCAAATCAACAGAGCACTACAACTTACGATGCATCAGTACGTTCATTAAAGACTCCACCAATGCCGAGTCTAGTTGGAGGAAAAATCACCAAGTTATTATCGCACAGCTCAGCAACTTGCATAAGATCTCCATGTGAAACCTATTACATGGACAACCAGCGAGACATTCCACCGAAAGGGTTAGATGGGAGCATAAATGCTCAGTTTGGACACGTTAATCCTGGCAGCATATTCCTACAGTGAAATTAAAGACCTTTCACCCTCCAACATCAATGCCTTTGGCGTGATTTACATAGTATAAACATTACACATTATCAAAATTCAACTCCGCTAATATATAGTATGGTATCTAGGGTTTCGTAATTTACAATATTTCATAACATTCCCAATGTATAGTTCACAAACACATAGTTGGTTTATATGATGCATATTTTATCATTTGACATAGGTTGCATTATATTGTAGCACGTGGTGTTTGGCATTAAGGTTTACAAATCAATACAATACATGTCGCAGCATTATGATAATGCTACCCTTAACTACATTATTACACTATTATAATAAATAGTATAAATATTAAACAAAGAATCGTTCTAATCATAAAATTTTCCCCTTAGTTCCTTGGTAACATCACTTTTATGAAGGTTACGTTATATCGAAACCTTGTTATGATAGTAAGAATCACCTTAGATTTATATATTGAATTATGAATGCTATCTTCTAGACTTTATGACTCCTAACCCTTGCATGTATTCAAAATAAAAGGTGACTCATGTTTCTATGACGTGAATCATTATATAAGTTGGAACATCCACATAATAAACAAATTTGATATGTTACTCTCGTAATGGAAATAATGTTAGGATCATAGAATCTATACATTTGTAATCTAGCATGTATTTCAGAGTTCTTAGAATATGCATTTTTCCTCTTGATGTTTTCAATAAAAATCTAGTGTAAATATCAATAGCAACGACTTCTGCGAATAGTTAAAATAGCACTTGCTGAACCAAAAAAACTGAAGATCCGTACCATCAATAATTTTCATGCACATAATTATGTATAATTATCTTAATGCATTGACAACTAGCTAAAACACTTTTAGAATTACTTGAAGTACTTGAATCGCCGTATTAACTCTTACCTACGATTCTGCGAAAAAGAAACAAGTTCAAATGCTTTAGCTATCATAGCTGAGTAAGCCTCAAGGTACCCCGTAGGAACCCTTCATCAACATTCAAAAGCATAACTGTCAGTAATTATCACAAAAACTGTGTCGCGAGAGAATTTCATTACTGTTTACAGATTTACAATTTAGTACAAATGAACTATTGTCATAATTTGTTTAAGAATTGCGAAGTGTCATTATTGTTAAGCTGTTTAGTTAAGTGGTTTAACAATTGTTTTGTTTCCGCAAATTGCAATTCAAGCATTAAATGTTACGTTTAAAAATTTTAAATTTTTTAGGAAATTTTGGGATGTTACAGGCTTCCTCCTAGACCATGCTTCATTTGCGGTGTTCTGCTTCACCACCATCATTAGAGATCTATTTAATAGATATAATATTGTAAACAATTCCTCATCCCAAAACCTATTTGGAACAAACATGTTCTCCATCTTACACATGGTCATCTATTTAATAGCATGGTTCCACCTTTGAACGACACCATTCTATTATGGAGTATAGGGTGTAGTGAACTTTATTTTTGTTTGATGCTTATTTCAAATGTTATTGAATTATTTGGAACAAAATTCTTTGTTATCATCAGAAATGAGTGCTAAGGTGACATCCTAACTCTTTTTTCTTGAAACTTTTGAAATTCATTAAACACTTTATCTTTCAATTTCATAAAATACACCCACATTTTCCTTTTGTATTCCTCAACAAAAACAAGGAAATACATGCACATTTCTTACTATAGTCATCAATAAAAATAAAGAAATACTAAGCAGTAGTGTTGGAATCCATGTTCATTGGTCCACAAATGTTTACATAAACCAATTAAATCACTACGTTTTCTCCCCAGACTTGTCCTTCCTCAAATGGTGTTGTATGATGCTTTCTTGTCTAGCAAGCTCCAAAAAAACCCTATATTTGTGCTTGGATATCAAGAAGTCCTTCTACCATATTAACTCAAGCCATATGAGAAAGATAGGTTAAGATTAGGTTCCCATATAATCGATGTCAAAGATTACTTATATTTGATGTATGTGTGCTTACCATTGCATGCTCTATGACCTGTCCAATGTTAAATAGTCTAAACAATCCATGATTGTCCACACCAAGAGCTATAGTCTTGTTGGTCTCCTTGCCAACTAAGTAGCATTTATTTTTCCTAAAGTTCACATCTAGATGTGGTTAACACCTTATAGTCTGAATTATCAAGGGTAGAATAATCTACATGCCTAATACATAATACACATTGAGGAAAATCAAGTTCCCCATTACCCATCCTTAGTGCTCATAACCTTCTAACAGTGAGATATCACCACTCATAGGACAAATGTCCTACATAGAGGTCATGTGTGGTATTTCAAGGTATTATTGGTTTCTCTTGAGCTTAAAAATTTATATTTTAGGCCTAATTTCAATGTCTCATTCCTTTACATTGGTTTATGGCTCAAGACCTATACATAGTTCTCAAGCAAATATGATCATTTGAAGGTGAAGTATCTGCTTACAATGCCATATGTGTTTATTGCATCGAGAGTAGCGAGGTGGTTACAACTTAGTATGGGGGAGATGTGTAATGTAATGTACCGTAATGACGTCACGTTATGTACCCAAAAGAAAAAGTAATTAAAAAAATTTATGTCGGCTCATAAAATAAAAAAGTGAAAACCAATTAAAAAATCCATATCCGCCCGCTCATAAAACAAAATTTTAAAACCATATAAAAACTCATTAAAAAAATAATACCTCGAGAAATAGGATGCATCTCAATGCTTGATAGATACACCTTTAGGATGGATCTATGTTGGTTCAAGGAAACAATCATATGCTAATGATACCATGATGGCATAGTCATCATCAATAGGCCAATGATACCCTCAAAATGGTATATGGTCTTGGTGGAGGAAACCTTGTTATCCCTAAATGGATGTAACATTCCTTTCAGTCCTGATATTCAAGTATTCTCCCATGACCATGTCCAAACCCCCAATTCCAACGACTTGGATACATAGTGCCATGGAATCATGGATATCCATGCAAAGTCATACATGGTGCTTTGAGACATTTTTCATGGCTTTGGATGCCTCAATGGTTTCTTTACAGCCAAATGCATGGTATTTTTCCCTCAAAATTCTTTCCCAAGTCCTTGAGACACACACATATTTATCCAAACCACCTAATTGCACCAACATCCCTAATCATAATCCATTGGCACACTCAAGAAGCCATGCGTGGTTGGTTGAGGAAAAATTCTTAGTCTTTGATGGCTAGAATACTTTTTCAATTCCCAAGGTTTTGGTATCCTCCATTAAGCATGCCCAAGGCCCCAATACATAAATATAGAGCATCATGAATACCATTGAAAAATTCATGTTTTGTGCTTTGAATCATTTTCATGGATCTAGATGCCTCAATGCTTTCTTTAAGGATAAAGTCAAAGTATTCTTCCCTAGAGAATCATCCTAAAGGCCCTGAGACATGTACATACTACTTAAAAATACTGAATGGAACTAATATCCTCAATCATAGAGTAATGATACCCTCAAGATGTCACGCGTGGTTCATGGATGAAATATTATTATCCTTGGATGGATAGAAGATTCATTTAGGTCCATAGGATCAACTCTCCTCCCTTGACTATGTCCAAGGTCCTAAGGCCCTAAGACATAGATACATATTTCCACATATATCCCTATGAGGTAATGCATGGTTCCTTGAGTAATTTCTCATGGCTTTGGATGCCTCAATGGTTTATTTAGGGCCAAATGCATGGTATTCTTCCCTGGAAAACCATTTCCAAGTCCATAAGACATGTAGATACTAAGTTCAAAACCATATAATGGAACTTCCATCCTCAATCACAGGACAATGATACCTCAAGAGGCCATGTGTAGTTGGTGGAGGTAACCTTCTTATCCCTATATGGATATAAGATTCCTTTAATTCCCAAGTCTTAGGTCTCCTCCCTTGACCATGTCCAATGCCCTAAGTCCCCAAGACTTGAATACATAGCACAATGGATCCCCTGTAAAGTCTTGTTTGGTGCTTTTCGACATTGTTCATGGCCTTGGATGTCTAAATGGTTTCTTTATGGCCAAAGGCATGATATTATTCCATAAAACATCATTCTAAAAGCCTTGATCAGACACATACATATTGCTCAAAACCACTTCATCGTATCGACATCCTTAATCATAGGCCAATGATACCATTAAGAGGTCATGTGTGGTTAGTGGAGGAAATCATCATAGCTCTTTCTGGATAGAATATTCCTTCAGGGACCAAGGTTCAAGTCTCTCTCTCTCTGACTATCTCTCTAAACTGGCTATGGGTTATAGGGTTTAAGGGTTGGGTGTTTGATGATAGAGTTTATGGTTGATGATAATTAGAGGTTATAATCGTTAGGGGTTAATTTTTATTTGACTAGACACTTTAGAGGTTAGAATTACATGGTTAGGATTCTAGGGGTTAATGGATTTATATCATTATGTGTTAGTATTTAGGAGTTTTAGGGGCTATACTAGTTTAGGATTATAGTGGGACAAGATTTATGGTGGTTAGTTGTATTAGGGACTAAGGATTGTAGTGGCTAGGTACTAATGGTCAAGGGTTTGGGGATTGAGATATAGGGGTCATGGATTCATGGTTACAAGGATGAAGATTTATATGTACATGAGGATAATGCGAGTTAGTGATTTTGTGTAATAATATATCTCCTAACCCTTGTGGTGAAGGAGAGAAGAGAGGGGTGAGGGAGGGAGGGAGGAGGGATTGGGTAGAGTGGAAGAGAGTGGGGGGGATTGGGTGGATAGGAAGAGAGGTTCGGTGGGGTTATAGAGAGGGAGGGGGGGTTTAGGGATAGATAGATAAAAATCAAGGTGTGACAAAGAATGCGTGTGCGCATCTACGTGTGCACACATCTATGTGTCAGCGCACGTGTCTTTGGATTCAATTTTTTTTTGGCGCCCTTTCCGGTTTGGTATTAGATTCAGATTTCCAAACCTTGAGGCTCGGTATGATTTATGGTAGAACACACCAATTTCTGTAACTTCATGTTTTTCACGCTTAGTTCCACATATGCTCCACTTGTGCACTACTGATGAAATAACACACACTTGTCGAGCTCTATGTGCAGATTATAACTTTATAATTTTTGAATAGATTTGTTATTTTTTTTTGTAAATAAAAAGAACTATATTACGGATTTGAAACTAAGTACATAAAATGCTTACAGCGCAACCATCGACTTACAATTCACTGTCATTCTTAGAAAAAACCCTTAGCAGAACAACTAGGGCGCCATAAAAAAACTGGCCCCAATGCCAACCCCAAAATTCTAAATACAGTCTAGCCAAAATAACCATCCTAAAGATACTATAAAGCCGATAAAGGAATAAAGAGCAGCGAGTAACCATCAAGGTGCCCAGGACCGACATAACAAGATCAGGGAGCAACTCCGTCCTCGTTGCCCTCAACCACCTTATGTTTTCCTTTCTCATTCGAACCTTCTGTCTTTTCTTCCTAAGGATTCTGCGCAGTAGCTTGCTTGCGATGAGTGCTGGGACCAACCGGCTCAGCATCCTCCATCCCGGGATAGAAAAAAGTCAAACCAACCTTCTTGGCAATCACGTCGATCTTGAGGTGCATCAAACGAGCGTCGGCGTTGTGCACCTTCCAGGCCCGGACTAGATCCTCATCACCCTGGCGCTTATGATAGTGAGACATAGTGACATGAGCTAGGAGATTCTTGATGCCCAATAAACCATCAACATACGGTCGTAGGCAGAGGCTCTGCCAGTAATAGTTCCTGAGTCGACCACCCAATCCTCCACCTCTCGACGAATATTGTCGACAGGAATGGTCCTCGTAGTATCCCATAGTCGTTGCTCAATCTATTCTAACTTGTCCCGAACCAGAGAGGGGATACATTGTCGGAAGAACAGAGCTGCCTCCTGGGCCCTAGATTGAGCCCTAGTAACCCACCCCTGATCATTTCCCCTCTCAACATAACACTTTTCTTTACCCTGCAACTTACCTAAACCAGAACTCGGTACAGACTTGGTACAGGCATTACGCTTAGGAGCCATCACCCTAGTCCAGGAATTATCGGGCGGATGAACTAAATAAAATCTGTCGCACACATGCCCACACGAATCCTTACCACTCACAAAAGAAAGGGTGACCCTAAGGCATAACAGAACACTACCATTCAGGCTCTCCTTCGAGCAGCTATAAATAACCAGAGAGATCATTACCGACCCACCCACAATTCTTCGGTCCTTCGTCATCTCGTACCGATTATCAATCATGAAACTACCTTCCCCATAAAATATCATTAAACAGAGACTAATGGCCAGATAAGGAGAAAGATACAGAACAATCCTTTCGATCGATTCATGCCTGGACTTGTAATCTCTCGTACTGATATCGGTATTTAAACTGAAGATGTATGTCATTCCTCGCGTGGAAACCCACGTTGATGTGACTCTCCATTGCACCTCCCCAACCGCCCCCTATCGAATTCGCGAGGTGGAGAATCTCCCTCTGCCCGCTGTCTTTATTTTTCGACATTAGAGCTGGACAGGTGGTGGCAGTTCATGGTACATGTGTCTTGCCGGTATTCTTCCAGGGTACAAACCGACAAGGCCCTGTTGATGCCTCGATTGTGTAGGTTAGATGCAAAGGCATTGGAATGTTCCAAGACACTCAACAGAGGAAGAAAACCCAAGTTGAAAGGCTTCGAAAGACCCCGCGCAAGGGCAGTTATATCCCCAACCTGTTTGGTGTGGTGATCCCCCACGGATATTAGGCCTCTGCTGGCACTCTAAGAGTTGGTGAATTGATCTATTAGATTAGTTTTCCAGTCAAGGAAAACCAAGGTGTGGATATGGTGATGCTAAGATAACCTAACCTATTTCAGAAAAGGGAAACTATCTAAGTTAGTCATATTCTAAAATGAAAGCTTGTTTATGTGTAGATTGGTCTTGATATATGATTAAACAAGTAATTGAACAGCTTCAACAGAAATGTCTTTAGTTGTATTATTTGTTAACTTAAATTACTATCAGTTAATGAAAATTACATGAGAATCTTTCAAGTATTCAGGCTCATTCAAGATCCAGTCTATAATCACTTTGCTAATTTAAAAATTAACAATGATTATATAAATTTATGTGCACCGAATCATTTGCAGAAATAAAACATGAAAGTACTTGTATTGAAAAAACTCAATGAAGTACTTTGAAACATAAACCAGTCATATAGAGAAATCAATACAACAGATTCATATATTAACAAATGTTTAGCAAAATATCAGATACATAACAGATGACAATTTTAAGCATAAATCAGAAATTCTCAAAGAAATTTGAGGAATAACAGAAGATAGATTAAAAGATAACTTTACTGTATGAAGAGGTCTTGTACAGAAATTACAAAAAGCTCTTCTTAACAGAGTATCTCCAATCCAGTCTTCTGCTGACTTACAACTCCAAAATTACCAACCCCTAACTAAGAGAGATATCCTTCTTTAAATAATTACAATAGAGTCCAAAAATGGAGATCCCTAGAAAACAGAGATTACAAAATCAGATCAAAACTACCAATCCAAGAAATCTTGCCATTCCTTGGTCTACATGTTTTCTACCACCTTTTAAAGTAGTTTATTAAAGATGCATTCTTTAATAAAAAAGATCCTCACGGCACAACAAGAATTCCACCCCAACTTGCTCATTATCAGCAACAGACGATTCGGCTTGTAGAGAATCTGCCATGGGAACTTCAAGATCAGAGATTATATTCTCGAATAAAGGAAAATCCATTAAAGGATCTATTTCAGAAGAAGTCGGCAGGACATCAGGTTCTTGGTTGATTATATAATCTTGTAGAACTGAGTCGTCGAGGTCAGCCAGTTCCTCGGGAATTTTCTTTCTTTTCTCCTCGGGGAATTGCATGCAGACAGAAAGAGCTTCAAAATCTTCTTCACCGCTATCACTACTTAAATCAAGAACACCTGCATCAAAAGGTGGTGACATAGGTGCTTGATATAGTAAGGGAAAGAGTTCTTCATCTTTAAAACGTGCATTTGGGAATGCATTGCCTGTCTGCATATTGCTCATATTAGATACGTCTAGAAGAAAAATTACAAGACTATCACACAGAATTTTTCCTCTTAAAGATTGCGAAGGACGAGCTAAAAGTTTCATATTTGTTGCTAATTTAAAGCCAATAGATAAGATAATAGACGTTGGGCAGGATAAATAACAATGATTGAAGTTATACAGCCGATTCACTGCAATTACCCAAACTGTGATGAAAACGAGCGAGGACATGCGTTACTCGGATAAAACCTGTGTGGAAGTACAAAACCAATCAAAACTCGCACGTCTTAAACTGGTTCCAAAAGCTTATTATTATGAGTATTCTCACATCAGCAATCATGGCTTCACATTCGTGACCAAGATGAAAATTATGGCTTGAAAACTGACTGCAAAATGACTGAAACAAAATCTTGAGTACACGGACCAGCAACTCTTGCTTACCTATCAGACCGGATTCGGGTGACCGGATTTAACAGAATAACCGGAAGGATCTTTCAGACTGAAACAGGCATAATGGCGTAAAACGTTGAGGATTAGAAACAAATAACGAAAAGGTGTCAAAACAAAATCGGAATTGTCAAACACTGAGTGCAGCAAAGGCAACAATCCAGCCAGAAGTAACTGAAAATCAGTTAAAATGTCCTCTGGTAAGAATTCGGCAGTAAAATCCTCAGTGTGACAGGATAATTTTCGAGCAGTAAAATGGTAAAAATAAAATAGGAAAAACCCTATTTATTGAATTCACTAGATTAAAGATAACCGTGCGATCAGAACAAATGAACGACCGAGATTAACCAAAGCGGGATATGGGGTCACGCGAAAGTTTTATTCACAAAATTTATTAAGGGATCCCGAAAGCCGCAACCCGACAATTGCGGGTTGCGGGGTTGCGCAAACGGCAAAGTCGGAAAAGAATTCCCGAAGGCCAAAAGCCGTAATTGCGGGTTTCAGGTTTCGGGAATAATCTCAATAAAAAAAATGAGAAACGTGTTCCCGAAAGCCGCAACCCGACACTTGTGGGTTGCAGGTTTCGGGAATGACACACTCATAAACTGAAAACAACTTCCCGAAAGCCGCAACCCGACAGTTGCGGGTTGCGGGTTTCGGGCAACACAATGAAATAAATAAAAGGACATAGCCCAAAAGTCGAAAGCCGCAATTGTGGGTTTTCGAGTTTGGGGTTTCGGGATGATAGTTTCCCAATATTATTACGAGATGAACCCGCAACCCGCAACCGTCGGGTTGAGGGTTTCGGGTTGACCAAATTTCAAAACTACAAAACAAACACCCCGCAACCCGAAATTATTGGGTTGCGGGTTTCGAGTCTCCTAACTGTTGGGTTTCGGGTTGATTGAAGCAAAGACAAAATACTCAAAATTTGAGGATTTGAACATATCGAACAATTAGAGATCATCCAGAAAGAGAGAAACACGCAGGACAAAAGTATGGGTGAGAGATCTAAACAAGTGAAAACCCAAATTCTCATATTTATAGAGTATACTCACCAAAATACCTTTGTGTTTTTTCAAAATGGGGTTCCCGTGCTTCAGCTAAGCATGAGATCTGTTGTGGCCACAACAGGCCCCACCTCCAGTAATACCCTGGTTGGACAAAAGGTCCGCCACCTTATTGGCATCCCATCGAACATGGCTAAACTTGATGGCACTGTGACTAGAGAGAAGGGTTTTCAAATGATCCAATCTGTGCAAAAGACGCCAACTGGATGAAATTTTGGCGGGGGATTGGCCATTAGCCAACTTCTTGGCCATGTGGATAATTATGTGGGAATCCCCCTCCAAGATTGTCGGAAACCAACCTTCGTTGACCAACAGGTGGATGCCCTGAATGACGCCTTCCAACTCAGCTGCATTGTTGGAGTCGATGCCGAGGTGACCGAAGAAAACTTTTAGGATACTGCCAGCGGCGTCCCTCCAAACACCACCAAAACCTGCCACTCCTGGATTACCACGAGAAGGCCCGTCAAAATTAACTTTGAAGACCTGCATCATAGGAGGGGACTAGAAATTAGGACTGGATGGACGACAGATCTTAGATTTAATTCGCAGACCCTCCAGGTCAGCTCTGCATAACCCCCAGCCCATTGCAATGCGAAGATCCCCCTCCGAAAGATCTCTGTCCTTATCCCCCCATGTAATGCTTCGTATAGTTTCTTTCATATTATTAACTAGCTTCTTCCATATAACTTCTAAGTCGTTATTTTTATCCCTAAAGATACGGTGATTTATTTCCTTCCAAACATTCCATATGACCATCCCTGGGAATGTTTGCCATAGAGTCAGAATGATCAGATTCGGGAAGGCTTTAGAGTTCCATTCCTTAATGGTCTGATCCAAGTGATCTCTAACCCAATCACTTCTTCTAAAGATCATGGCTCCTCGATCCTAAAGCGTGGAAGAGAAGGTGCAACTATCCAACAAGTGCCCAGAGGATTTTTCAGAAAGGAAACATAAGGGGCAATGAAATGGTCCATGAATCCCTCTTTTCCTAAGATTTCCGCTGGTCAGAATTCTTCCCTAGGCAACCAGCCAGCAGAAGACCGCATTTTTTGGCCAGGGGTTCATCCCCCAAATCTTCTTCCATAAACTGTCACCCCCATCTTCATTGTTAATTCTGATATCATATGCTTCCTTTATGCTGAAAAATCCTTTCTGATTGTATCCCCAACGCAGCTTATCAGGACCATCTTTGAAGTGGATGAAGTGCTCTTGAAGCATGGTCTTGAAAGCCCTGATATCCTCATTATTGATTGGCCCTTCCTTCCACCTAACATCTGACCACTACCTGTTCCCATCAGCCGGTACCTCCTCCCAATAGTCATAGAGTTTGATTTTTCCGACCGCCATCCCCCTAGCCCTAATATCCTGCCACCTTGGATCGTCTCCCATTTTGGGGAACTGATTCAACAAATCATCCTGGAAGTTTGCTAATTCACCATTGTAGACTTCCCAAAAGTTGTGGTTTTGCACTAATTTTCGACCTGTGAAGGATTTTACCCAAATATGGGATCCATTCCTGACTTCATTGAAATGGATTAGATTCCCCTGTGTCCCGTATCTAGCATATTTCACATGCCATATATGCACCCATGGTTCCAAATTGTGATTGCACCATTTCCACCATATTTTGGAGCCACAGACTTCTCTTAGAATCTCAGGATCTCTAATGCCCAGACCACCTTTTTCCTTGGGTTTGTAGATCTTATCCCATCCCACCAAAGCAAAATTGGACTTTTCCTCCCTGCCACCCCACATAAAAGTTCAATGAATACTCCTTATTTCTTTAAGAACCGATTTTGGGGCAGAGAGCATTGAAAAAAGGTAAACTGGCATAGCTTGGAGAACAAACTTTACCAGAATCAGACGGCTAGGGATATTTAAAAGTCAGAGAGTCCAACTAGCTAACCTTCTTTGAATCCTATCAATCAAGTCTTGCCAGGAGATCTTTCGAATGGTGCCTTCCGCAAGAGGAAATCCTAAATACTTGGATGGGAGAGATCCTTTTGCAAAGCCTAGAATCCTCAGGATATTATGTTGGGTGATTTCAGCAGTATTAAAGAATAACACTTGAGGCTTAGTAGGATTGACTTCAAGCCCTGATGCCTTCGCAAAAATATTTAAGCAATTTTTTAAGATACGAGCTTCTTGGACTGAAGGGTGCCCCAATAACATGGTGTTGTCAACAAATTGTTGGTGCATCTGCTTGTCCAACCCGGGATAGAGTTGAAGGCCACAGATACTACCATCACTCACTAGGCTTTGCAAGAGTCTACTCAGCCCCTCAGCCATTAAAATGAAGAGGAAAGGCGAGAGGGGGTCAGCTTGGTGAATGCCCCGAGATGCCTGCAAGAGTCTAGAGGGGGATCCATTAAGTAAGATGGAGAAGAAAGGAGTGGAAATCAGATTCACAATCCATTTCACCCAATTCCTCTCAAACCCAAAGGCAACCAAGATGCTATGCATGTATTGCCAACTGAGCTTATCATAGGCTTTCGCTATGTCCAACTTGATTAACATGCCAGGTTTCTTAGTGAGCTTCATATAATGAATAGTTTCCTGAACCAAAATGATTCCATCCACTATTTTTCTTCCTTCAACAAAACCCGACTGTTTCGGGTTGATAAGGATAGGGAGCAGAGGATGGAGCCAGTTTGCAATCACTTTAGTGATAATCTTGTAAATAAAATTACAAAGGGCTATGGGTCTGAACTTCCCGGGTGAGTCGGCTCCTTCCTCCTTCGGGATGAGAGAAATAAAGGTCGCATTAAAAGCTTTTAAAACCCCACCACACCTGCGAGATTCCTCTACAATGCCCAGAACCTCTTCCTTGATCATATCCCAGAACAAATGGAAGAAGTTGGTAGTAAAACCATCTAGACCAGGGGCCTTCCCTAGAGCCATCTGATTCATGGCTTCCTCAACTTCCTGCATGGAAAAAGGTTTGTTCAACAACTCGTTATGGTCCCCAGTGACAAGTCTGCCGATGAGATGGGTGATGTTGGAAATAGCAATGCTCTGATCGACCCTGTCTTCCTTTAAGACTGAGGCAAAGTGGTTAGCTAATTCGTCTTCAATCTCTCCTCTAGTTTCCACTTGACTCCCATCACTTCTTTTGAGTTTGAAAATCTTCAATCTGTGGCGATTTTGAATTATTGTATTATGAAAGAATTTTGTGTTTTTCTCCCCATCTTGGAGCCAATGGTTCTTGGATTTTTGCTTCCAGTAAATTTCCTCATGCCTTTCCATAGCTTCAAGCTGCTCCAATAAATGTTGCTCCTACTCCCTTAAAGATTCATCCCATCCTTTTGCCATACCTCTACGCTGGGTATGCTCCAGATCCTCAAACAGCTTTTTCTTGTCCTAGAAGATGTTACCAAAGTCTTCTTTGTTCCAAGTACGGATTTTAGATTTGAGAGCTTGCAGTTTTTTTTGAAATTGGAACATTTTGGTACCCTCCGGGGGGACAAGTTCCTGCCACCACTTCCCCACCAAATCTTTGAATTCTTTATGCTCCATCCAAAATTGCTCAAATCTAAAAGGTTTATAAAGGACAGTATTGGACCAATCCCAATGGAGGCATATGGGCCAATGGTCAGAGCCAACAAAAGGCAGCACACTAGCACTGACCTCTCCCATACCTCGGTAAATGTCTTCAGTAGTAAAAAATCTGTCAATTCTAGAGGCGACAAGGTGTTGGCCACCTCGTTTGTTATTCCAGGTATGCCACCCATTTCCTGTTTCAACATTAATGAACGAGCTATGGGTTAAAATCTCCTTGAAAGCTTCATGGAATCTATCCGGAACCCTCTAGTCACCCTTCTTCTCATTTAACGAGGATATGGGATTAAAATCACCTCCCACAATCCATGAGCCAAAAACAGCCTTCTCAACCATCCACGACAGAAATTTGATAAAGGACTGCTTGTGAGGAAAGGCACTTTGTCCATAAATATTTACCAACGTACCTTTATCCCCTGAATCTAAGATGGTGAAATTAGAGGATATAGAAAACTAGTTGGCTCTCCAATCAGTCAATTGAAAAGAGTGTGGGAACCATATTACTGCTAAGACTCCAGACATTCCTATAACATCTATCGACATTACTTTAAAACCTTTCCAAATCCATTGCCCCACCTTCTCCATGGTTTCTGAATTGCATTTAGTTTCTTGTAAAAATATAACGTCAGGTTTATCCTGCTTGATCTTTCTTGCCAGCGTTTTTATTTTCCTCAGATGATTACACCCTCAGATATTCCAAGATATGAGCTTCATTGGGTACTCTTTTTGGCTTTAGAAAAGGCCTCCCTGATCATCGGGTACTGGCCATATTCGATGAGTTTCACTCCAGTCTCAGCAATTCTTTACCCATTCGACTTCCTTCCACGTTTCGATTCCTCCTCAGGGGATTTCCTCTTGCTCCCTTTATGAGGGTCCGAGGAGATCCTGAGCTGCTGGCTTGCTTTAGATTTGATGATTGTCTCTTGCAAAAGCTCCAATTTCCTTCAAGAGACATATCCCTTACCCTTTTTTTTGCATTCTTTCTCAATCTCATCTAGGTCAAGTTCTCCTAGGTCCATTTCCTCACCCTCATCCTCCTCCATGACCACCGTTTGATTCTCAGAAGGCATGGCCTAAGGCATTTCAATCTCTGATTCCATTACTACGTTTTCCTGATGAATCTTCCCTTTTCCTCCAACATTGTCATCCTCGTCGACTTCCTCGAGTATCTGAAAGGGATTTTTTTTGGCGATCCCTTTCTCGATCTTCTCCTTTCCCTTCTTTTGTTGATCCCCCGCTCTATTCTTCCTCCAGTTTCACACCTCGGTAAAACCTTCTTTACCCTTCATGCCCTCCTGAGATGAATTGGTGGGGGAAGGTGCTTGAGGAATCTTAGGGAAATTCCTTCCAAAGTGACTGTATTCATGGCATAGTCTACATCTAAAAGGAAGTTGCTCATAATCGAGTGGTTGGATCCATTCCTCCTCTTCCCAGTTCAAACTGATTTCCTTAGGCAGATCTTTCAACAGATCCATATAAACACAAATGCGAGCACGGGAAGTATACCTTTGGAGTTTTGTTTGCTCTGCGACCTTAACAAATTCCCCCAAGGTATTGCCAATATCTTGCAGGATCTCCAGATCCGAGTACTCACAAGGGAGAGAGTAAATCCGGATCCAGATTGGGGCCACTTTCATATCCTCCGTGTCTAGGTTAAACCTTTCTCTCCAAGGCCTAAGATATAGACCCGATAAGAGAAAAAAATAAGGGCCTCCCTCCAAAACCCTATCCCTATCTTCCTGATTGAAGAAGACAATGGTAAAGAACCCTTTGGCTCCCAAGTGCAGGTCATAATGGCCTTTGGGGTTCCATGTATTCTTGATCCACCGAACCAGATCTTTCTCCCACGGCTATATTCCCACAAATTTTCCAATCAATGCTTTCTCCTTCCATTGCTTGACCCTTTATCTTATTTTGTCAGATTTAACCTGGATAGCAGGAATTGTAAGGTTTTTTGGGAGGCATCCCCCCTAGGTCGCTCTTCTTTTCATCCCTGCCTCCGATCCGCTTAAACTTCCACTACCCATATCCTCATCCCCGGCCAGACCCAAAGGTCCCGAGGACAAGGTCGACATGCTTGCCCTGTTCGTCAACAGGGTGAACAAACCCTCTGAAAAAACATCCTGCTGCCTGTCGGCACCGTACGCGGGACTGGTTTTCAGCCAAACCCTTCAAACCCTCACCTTCACCGATCGCTCATCATCCCGCCGGTTCAAACCCAACAAAACTCCCAACAACATTGAATAGATCTGTTATTGCTTTCTATTTTTAATTCATTTTTAACTGCACTCATGTTAAATTTGTAAAAAACATAGGTAGTTTATTTGGTCTATAACTTTTGATTGGCTTATATATTTCAAGAACGGAAAAGAACCCACACAAGAGTACAAGAATAACTACAAGCTGATTTTTTTATTATTATTATGTTCAGACCATGATATGGTGGACCAACACTCGACCATGTCGTTTTAAGTATTCACTGACTTTCGTAATTTAAAAAAAATATATAAAATTAACTTTTAAAATTTTGGAAAAATAGCCCTGCACAAGATTCATCTGTTGCCTATGCCTCTACATATTTTTTTCCTCATAAATTGACAATTTACATAACAAATCAGTGGACCAACATGAACATATGCATTATGTTTTAGAGATAAAATAACATACCAATCTTAAAATAATGACATTTTGGGGTGGTTATACCACTTTTCCATAAATAAAAGTTATATATTCCATAAGGTGATCTGTTTTTATACGTTTCATCTTTTTCACCTAATTCTAAAGAAAATTGTAGGTACATCTAATAATTCATTTTAATGATAAGATTTATGTTTTTCCAGCATGCCATTGCAATTAACGTGTCATAAGTGGGTATCATTACCTTGCACCAACCCATGGATGAATTCATGCCCTATGGGGAGTTCTTCCAATAGGCCTTAGACAATTTAGATTTCATTTTGAAGAAGTATATAGAAATGAGCTTATGCTTAAGCAATGAAAAATGTGAGATGCTCATGAATGGAGGAATAGTACTAGGTCACCATGTGTCTTCCTAATGCATAAAGGTTGACCAAGCCAAGATTGTATTTATTAAGTATTTTCCTCCACCATTGAAACAAAGGGATGTAAGAATATTTCTTGGGAAAACAAGTTATTACTGGAGATTCATTGAAGCTTTTAGAAAAAAAACTACACCCATGTTTTCCCTACTGACCAAATATGCATATTTTATATGGATAGGGGACTATATGTCAACATTTCAACATCTCAAGTAGAAAACAATTACAACTCCTCTGCTTCAAGGACCAAAGTGGGACATTCCATTCCACATACACTCAGATGCCTCTGATAAAGCTATTGGAGCAGTGCTCGGACAACATGAAAACAAGAAGCCATTTGCAATCTATTACATCAACAAAAATATGTATGGCGATGAGCTCAATTACACTATGATAGAGAAGGAGTTCTTAGTTGTAATTTACTCCAACAAATTCAGAAATTACATCACGAGATACCTAGTATATGTGCATTCAAACAACTCAGTAATCAGGTATTTGATGAAAAATCCCAACACCAATGGTAGGATTATTATATGATTGTTACTTCTATAGGAATTTGACTTAACAATTTTGGATAAGATGGGAAAACATAACATTGTTGTAGAATTTTATCTAGGCTAACCCATGTTGTAGATAAAGAGCTAGTTGATGATTCTTTTCCAGATGAGTGTCTCTTTTTCATCGTAGTAAAGATTCCATGATATAGAAAAATTTCTGGCCTCAAGGAAATTCCCTCAACATTTTGACTATAAGCAAATCTATAAAGTCATTAGAATGAGTGCCACCTATACTTGAATAAAAGGATTTCTATTCAAACAAGGATCATACTAGATTACGAGAAGATGTATTAGGGAGGATAAAGTACATGACATCCTACATGCCTTCCACAATGAACCATATGGAGGACATTACACAACAAAGAGAAAAACCTATAGAGTTCTGCAGACTTGCTCCTAGTGGTCCACACTTCACAAGGATCTTGAGCAATATGTGTAAATATATGACAAATGTCAGAGAATGGGGATTCCAACTAAAAGAGATGAAATTTCACTGCGTCCCGAGGTCTCATTTGAACCTTTTGACAAAGGGGGGTTATAATTTAGTGGAACAATAAATCCCCCATCAAATCAAAAGCATCACCTTCAAGCATGTACTGATTATCTAACAAAGTGGGAACAAGTAAAGGCACTTAAGGATGCACATGAAACACGTGTAGCGAAGTTCCTCACTAAGCATATATTTACCAGATTTAGAGTTTCAAGAGAATTAGTCTTGACCAAGGGTCATATTTTACATGAAATTTGGTTGAATACCTTATGATATTAATCAAAATCAAGCACGAGCAATCCTCTACCTACCACCTCCAGGAAAATGGGTAGGTAGAGGTGACAAACATGAACTTGAGAAAATACTCACAAAAAAAGTCCAAATACATAAAAGAGATTGGGCAGACAGGTTGAATGAATCTATTTGGCCACACAACACAATTTGGAAGACTACCATAGGGTTTACCCCCTATGAGTTAGTATATGGGGAAAAGGTCATGTTGCCAATAGAATTTGAGATAAAAACACTCAATAGCTGTATATATCAACCTAGACATATCAATATCCAAAAAATAAAGGATCCAACACTTAAATGCATTAGATGAATATAAACAACAAGCACTCTTTCACACTTAAGTGGTGTAGTAGTAAAGAAAAGCATGGCATGATAAATACATTAAAACCAAGGAGTTCAAGAAAGGATATTGGGACTCCTTTACGACTCCAGATTTAAGGACTTCAAGGGAAGGAGGGAGTCCTAGTGAAAACCATAAATGGCACCTCTAGTCCTAAAAAAATGAAAAAAATCATGTCAAAAATATGCTTATGTAATGTCCCCATCCAAATAAATACTAGAAGGGAAAATTCCACCAATCTACTAGTTCCCTAGGTTGGGTGGAAACATTTGGATTTTGAATAAGGGTGTTAATATTTAATATGCTAAGACAGAAAATAGTAGCATTAGATTCCATTTCACAATAATAGCATATACAGGATCACTGAAGAAACAACAAGCACAACATAAACACAAGAGACAGAGATTTATCCTGGGAAACCCTCATGGGGTAGAAAACCCAACAAAGCTTCCTCAATATAGATGACCAGCAATATACAAAGATGAAACCCTGAGACATGATCTCCTCCTCCACAATAGCAGACCTCTCCTCCACAAGTGCGCTATCCTCAAGTGTGTGTGAGTGTCAAATGAGGAACACACCTCTTCTATTTATACACTACTCTGATATGTATTTTACACAAGTACATGTAGGCTCGTATTTAACCATTAGGTTAAATACCCCATTATAACTGACTGGGTCGACCCCCACATGGTGGGTCTAATAACCCTAGTTACCACACCCAACTCAGAGGAATAAACATCTCCAGATTTATAGTATAATCACATCGGAGGTATGGAACATCTCCGGAATAAATAATATACAAATATAATATTCTTTGAAGTTACAATATTTCAACACTCCCCCTTAACGAGAAGGATATTATAACAGTATCTGCACGAGCAAGGAGTCATCAACATCTTACATGATACATCTATAAATCATTGGAAGCTTTCTCAACATCATCAGTAACTCAAGCAGTTACTGGAACATCTTCAATACTGGAACATCAACATCTTCAGTACTGAGTCTTTATCTTCTGCAGCACTCGAACAACTACAACAACATCAACATCTGGATCCTCACGATCATCAGTATCGTCATCTCACGATCATTAGCATCGTCATCACACGATCATCAGCATCGTCATCACACGATCATCAGCATCGTCATCACACGATCATCAGCATCGTCATCTCACGATCATCAGCATCGTCATCACACGATCATCAGCATCGTCATCTCACGATCATCAGCATCGTCATCACACGATCATCAGCATCGTCATCACACGATCATCAGCATCGTCATCTCACGATCATCAGCATCGTCATCACACGATCATCAGCATCGTCATCACACGATCATCAGCATCGTCATCTCACGATCATCAGCATCGTCATCAACACAGGTATCCATAACAATACAAGTATCCACATCATTAGTACAAGTATTCATGCCAATACAAGTATACATATCATCAATACAAGTATCCATACTGATACAAGTAATTATGTCATCAATACATGTATCCTACCGATACAAGTAACCACATCATCAATACAAGTATCCATACCGATACAAGTAACCACGTCATCAATACTAGTATCCTACCGATACAAGTAACCACATCATCAATACAAGTATCCTACCGATACAAGTAACCACATCATCAATACAAGTATCCTACCGATACAAGTAACCACATCATCAATACAAGTATCCTACCGATACAAGTAACCACATCATCAATACAAGTATCCTACCGATACAAGTAACCACATCAAAAATCACTTTCTCGGAGACCATACGTCTACGGATCAATTCATGGAACAAAGTCCGGGGATGATACAATCCCCACTTCTCGGAGACCATACGTCTACGGATCAATTCAGGGACCGAAGTCCGGGGATGATACAATCCCCACTTCTCGGAGACCATACGTCTACGGATCAATTCAGGGACCTAAGTCCGGGGATGATACAATCCCCACTTCTCGGAGACCTCACGTCTACGGATCAATTCAGGGACCTAAGTCTGGGGATGATACAATCCCCACTTCTTGGAGACCTCACGTCTACGGATCAATTCAGGGACCTAAGTCCGGGGATGATACAATCCCCACTTCTCGGAGACCTCACGTCTACGGATCAATTCAGGGACCTAAGTCCGGGGATGATACAATCCCCACTTCTCGGAGACCTCACGTCTACGGATCAATTCAGGGACCTAAGTCCGGGGATGATACAATCCCCACTTCTCGGAGACCTCACGTCTACGGATCAATTCAGGGACCTAAGTCCGGGGATGATACAATCCCCACTTCTCGGAGACCTCACGTCTACGGATCAATTCAGGGACCTAAGTCCGGGGATGATATAATCCCCTCAACTGTCCACTAAGGACTTCATTCTCGGAGACCTCACGTCTACGGCTCTCTTTAGGACTGAAAGTCCAGGGATGATCCAATCCCCTCAACTGTCCACTAAGTACTTCATTCTCGGAGACCTCACGTCTACGACTCTCTTTAGGACTGAAAGTACAGGGATGATCCAATCCCCTCAACTGTCCACTAAGGACTTCATTCTCGGAGACCTCACGTATACGGCTCTCTTTAGGACTGAAAGTCCAGGGATGATCCAATCCCCTCAACTGTCCACTAAGGACTTCATTCTCGGAGACCTCACGTCTACAACTCTCTTTAGGACTGAAAGTCCAGGGATGATCCAATCCCCTCAACTGTCCACTAAGGACTTCATTCTCGGAGACCTCACGTCTACGACTCTCTTTAGGACTGAAAGTCCAGGGATGATCCAATCCCCTCAACTGTCCACTAAGGACTTCATTCTCGAAGACCTCACGTCTACGGCTCTCTTTAGGACTGAAAGTACAGGGATGATCCAATCCCCTACCTGTCCACTAAGGACTTCATTTTCAGAGACCATACGTCTACGGATCTATTCAGGGACCGAAGTCCAGGGATGATACAATCCCTACCTGTCCACTAAGGACTTCATTTTCGGAGACCATACGTCTACGGATCTATTCAGGGACTGAAGTCCAGGGATGATACAATCCCTACCTGTCCACTAAGGACTTCATTTTCGGAGACCATACGTCTACGGCTCTCTTTAGAACATGTGTTCAAGGATGATACAATCCCCACATGTATTCTCATCAATACATCTATCATCAAAAGCATGTATTCTTACTAATACATATAACATCAAAAGCATGTATAAGTAAAACTAAGTATTCTAAGTATACGAGTCCTAAATCTAAATATTTCTAAGTATCTAGGTGTAGAGAACAGGTTACCTCATCATCGACCTTGTTGTTCGATGAGACAATCTCATCATTAGTGACTATACTACTCCCCCTTTCGAGGAGGGTGCTTTTGAGCTACACCAAGCTTGTCTCGAAAGTATTCAAATTTCACTCGAGACAGAGGCTTGGTTAGTATGATGGTAACTTCTTCACTCGAGGTAGAGGTTTGGTTAGTACATCGGTAACCTGTTACGAATTCAAACTTTATAGTTCCTTTCTGTGTCATATCTTGTTAGATCCCTATGATCTTTGACTTATCATGGAACACTGGATTCTATGTCATCTTGATACAACTCTATTTGTCACATAGGATCACAGTTGGTTCTATCTCTAAGTCAAACAATCCTGAAGCCAAACTTCTTCACAACTAGCAGAGCAAACAGCCATATATTCTGCTTGTGCTGAGAGCCACACTAGACTGCTTCCAGCTAAACCACGAGATCATGGCTAATCCTAGACAATAACATCCTCTTGATGTGTCCTTCTTGTCTGATACACTTTCTGCCCAATCAGCATCTGAGTAGCCATCTGAAGTCATGATCTCCAAGATAGCACAGATCAAAATCTATCGTATCCTTTAGGTGCCTCATCACATGCTTTGCAACTATCAGGTGAAAACATCTAGTTTCCACTAGATACTGACTCAAGGTATTCACAACAAAGCATATATCTAATCTAGTATATGTTAGATACATCAATGAACCAATAATTTGACTGTACAGAGTTATATCCACTAACTTTGATGAGTTATCCCCTAACAGCTTCAAGTTGGAATCCATAAGAGTGGCCATTCCAACACCTCAAGTCATATTTCTCATCATACTTTCCCTGGTTGAGAAATATTCCTTCTGAGCCTTGCCATACTTCCAGACCTAGGAAGTAAAGCGTCAATTTGAGATCTTTCATTTTCATTTCTGCATTGAATGATCTTCTGCATATCTATCTGTGCCATCTCTCGTTAGATGGGTCTACTAATATGAGCCTTAATATCATTCGAACTCTGTGGTGAGTTCCTTCTTGCATCCATGTCATTTGTGTATAGAAATCATATTCAACCTTGTAGCAAAGGTTGAGATCCACATCACCCATGGTGATCATTAAGCTTATCAATTTATTATCGATCCTAGGTACCTAAACAGAACCTGATTCACACTTCTTCTTTAATTACACCATACTTGGAGCAAACATCTTGTCGTGATTCTCTTCCCTTTTCTAAGAGAATCTTCTAGCCATGAGCCTTCTATATTTTGTTTGATTTGTAAATCTTCTTGTTTGAACATCCACCACTTGTACGGTGTCCATCATTCTTCATGACCTTTCCTACAAATCAAAATTAAGTACATGATTAGTAATACTTCATAATCATCAAATCATATTGACATGATAACCTATTATGCATACAGATATCATTTACATAATGATGCAACTATTTTGACCAATACTTTGGCACAACACTTTCCCATATCCTGTATGCATACAGTGGCTATCTAGATGCCTTCCATCTCTACCAGAACATACTATCGAGAGTGTGCACAACTCTCAGCATGTCAGCAAAGAGGTTTCATTCTAGACAAGCAACAATGGAATGTTTTTTCAACTTACCAATCATATGCATATTAGTAGTATACTGTTCAATGTTCTATGAATATTTACACTCAGCATGATATATTATAGGAATACAAATATGCATACAACCTATTACAGGCAATATCATTACTATTTCAAATAACAACTCAAATACTTATCTTTTATGTTTGTGTGGCTGCCTCTCGCTTGATCTTCTGTATGTCTTTTGAACTTCTATTCATTCTGTACCACTGTGCATGCTCAAGAGTCATCCTCATGATCTCATACAGAAACATACACTCATTAGTATATTCTAAATGCTATCAAAACATTATAGTACTAAATAATCTTGAAAATGTATAGTCATGATTATAGTTAATAAACATTAGTATTCAAGATTTCAGGGAAGTCTTCTTTTACTCATGCATATCATCAATCAAGATAAAAGATATAATATGCATAATCCCTTGATTACTAACTTTATGAATAAGAATAACCAATCATTCCAAGTATACTTATATAAGGGATCCCAATACAAGGTAAGATTCTTAACATGACATAGGAAAACATACCTGGATTAGTATACCTGCTTAGTTATGTGCAACATACCTAAACAATCTCTTCAATGATTTAGAGATCCTGAGCTAGAACCTGCATGTCTCATAGGCTAAGCATAATATAATAAAGTCATACATATTTTGTAAGTAGAACAAAGATTATGGATGAGTCTTTGTCTTCATGATGTCATGGTCATGGAACTTGATTTGTCTTTTGTGATGTACCTATATCTTGTTAGCAGACAGCATCAACCTCACACAACACCATAATGCATTAGTACAATCATATAGCCCTAATCAATGAATGTCTTTGATCATTCACATGCATTCATATTGTTACTAGAGTGATAACACAATTCTAACATTAATCAAGATTGTACTAGTAAATAATATGAAGACAAACACATCATGAACTTAATCAAGAATTAGATTTCAAGACATACCTGAACCTCCTTAAGTCATACCTGTCGAGACTTCTTGTAGTCTTCTTATGTGAGGCCTTAGCCTCAACTCCCCCTGAAACTTGATCTGGAGCTTGATTAGGGTTTGCTAGAGAAACCCTAAAGATTCAAACTTTGACTTTCACACTTCTGAATGGATGAAAGAATATTTCTTGCTGAGCTGATCAAACTGGCATACTTCAATTTTGGAATCTCCAAAATTTGACCCCTCAAAATTGCCTTTGAAACTTCTGGATCTTCTGGACAGGATCCCGAACTAGGGTTTGATCAAGCCCGACCTTCTGATTGTTTCTGGTGTAACTCCAAACTTTTCAATCCACAGGGTCTGAAAAAGTTTTCTGAGATAGCCTGACCTGTTATCTTTCCATCCTGACAGGTCTGACCTCAATTGGATTCTCTGAGAGAGAGTTATGTCAAATGTCGCAACGTGACCTGTTTTGGGATAAAACAGAAGAGCGAAATTGTACGGCGTGCCACGTGTCACTGTTTGAACTTCGGCCTCTGAAAAAATTTTCTGAGATAGCTCGGCCTGTTATCTTTCCATCCTGACAGGTCTGACCTCAATTGGACTCTCTGAGAGAGAGTTATGCCAAGTGTCGCAACATGACTTGTTTATGGGATAATACAGGAGGGAGAACTTGTACGTAGTGCCACGTGTCACTGGTTCAACTTCGGCCTCTGAAAAAGTTTTCTGAGATAGTACAGTCTGTGTACTGCCTGTCACTTTTTATGAAATTTCATTTGGAGCTTCCTAGCCCAAGTTATGACCTTTTTTCCAAGGTCACCTGATTTTGACTGAGATCTGGAAGAGGCAGAAACCCTAACTTGTACTGATCATAACTCATAAATTAAAACGAATATGAAGGTGCCCTTTGGACACAAGGTACCTGGGGATGTTATCTTCGACCTGTAAACTTTTCAGATCCGAAAACTTTGCCAAAACGGATTTATAGCGAAAGTGCTACGATGACTGGTTTTTGCTATGTAAAACCCTAACCTTCAAATTGTCGTAAGTAAAGCAAGTGTCGTTAGTGCCATACCTTGTCTTCCTTCAGGTTAGCTCTGATACCATGTTAAGATTTAATATGCTAAGTCAGAAAATAGTAGCATTAGATTCCATTTCACAATAATAGCATATACAGGATCACTGAAGAAACAACAAGCACAACATAAACACAAGAGGCAGAGATTTATCCTGGGAAACCCTCATGGGGTAGAAAACCCAGCAAAGCTTCCTCAATATAGATGACCAGCAATATACAAAGATGAAACCCTGAGACATGATCTCCTCCTCCACAATAGCATACCTCTCCTCCACAAGTGCGCTATCCTCAAGTGTGTGTGAGTGTCAAATGAGGAACACACCTCCTCTATTTATACACTACTCTGATATGTATTTTACACAAGTACATGTAGGCTCGTATTTAACCATTAGGTTAAATACCCCATTATAACTGACTGGGCCGACCCCCACATGGTGGGTCTAATAACCCTAGTTACCACACCCAACTCGGAGGAATAAACATCTCCAGATTTATAGTATAATCACATCGGAGGTATGGAACATCTCCGGAATAAATAATATACAAATATAATATTCTTTGAAGTTACAATATTTCAACAAAGGGAGATAATAAACCCCAAATGGACATTATCTTGACATAAATCTATTAAAAGGGGATAAATAAATATTTACAATAGGAAAATAAGGTGGCACTTGGTCATGGAGGCACATTGGTGATGTGGGACCCACACAAAGCAAGATTCCCTATGCCACATGGCATCCCATTCTCACCTATTCAAATCCAAGGTGGAGTCTAATGTTCTTAAGGGAGTTGGAAGGTCATTATACTTGGCATGACTCAATGAAGGTCGAATTGGAGTGGAAGAGTAACTCCCATGGAAGAGGAAGAGGAATTTTAGAGATATTGAGACACTTGGGCTAGATTCCCTAGCTTCTATGACAACAATGATGAAGATGCTATGACACTTCTGACAAAAATCAGACCTGATTGATGACATATGACCAATATGACATGTCAAGGATAAAAATAGCCTCCAAGAGGGCGCACAAGGGATTTAGGGCAGCCAAGAAGCCTCCTCATTTGAATTGGTGGAAGATGGAGTCTAGGAAAAGTTGGACAAGTGGCACCCATTGGAATCTCTTCCCAATTCGAGTTGGAATGAATGTTTAGGAAGGAATTCGAACCATGGAAGGCTTGGTAAGTTTATAAAAGACAAGAAAAAAAGAAGGATATGGGATTTTGATCATTTCTCATTTTGCATATTGGAGAGCATAGCTTGTCCATGCTAGTGGAGTGTTTACTCTACTTTCCTTAGTACCAATTTCGAGGGTGCAAGAGTCCCATCCTAATTGGAAATTGGAGAGGCCATTCAGACCTTTAATTTGGAGCTACAATGGAGTCATTTGTTGTAGGTTGAATCTATAGGGTTGCTCGTGATTTTCTCTTCTTCAACTTGTTTCCACACCTCTCTCACATTTCTCTTCATATTCTGTCTCTTGGAGGAAGGGCGCACTTGGTGAGATGATGATCTATTTGGGGGAGCTCTTGTGGCCCCATTTATTTGTAATATGACATTGTATTTACACTATATTTTTTGCTCAAAAGAACCTCAGGTCGAAACTCCAAGTGAAACTATGTAAAAATGCCAAACTATGTATGAACGTGCCATTTCCCCCTATATCTTGTTGTGAGAGCTTGAAGTTTCTTAGTTTTGATTTGTCTCAGTCAACCTATGTGATTTTATTACTGTATGGATAGCCATTAATGTATTGAATAAGTCTCATGAACATTATACAAGTAATTGGAACAATTATCTCAAATTTCATAGCAAGTTGTGGAATTTAACTAACATTTCCCCCTATGTGAAAGCATGTTTACAAATATCTGATTTATGGGAGTTGCAACAGCCTTCAGGAACTAATTAATGATGCATTTGGGAGCCCATTGAAGTCCTTTAAATATTCCATGTCTCTATTCTGAAATTTTGGAGGTTCGTACTGCATTTGGCAATCCATTTTTGTCCCCTACCCTTGGGGGTTTGAACCTCAAATTTACTAGTAAATTTCCCTATTTTCTCCTGATTGTAAATGAATGTTGCAGAAGTATTTTGAGAGTGTCCAAGAATACATCGGCCTCATTTTTATGTCTTAATTTACCTTTCAAACGCATTCAGACCCAATTCAGAAGCATTTGGAGTCATTTGGAAGCATTTGAGTCATTACTAGTCCAAGGGTTGAATTGGCCAAAAATTGCAAATTTTCCTAATTTTTACAAATTCATTAAAGGAACACTACAGCTTATATATGAGAATTGCATTTATGTTTCCAACATTTTCAATTTCCAGTATTACACTCTGTTCTTAAGGCTCTGTATTTAGCACTCTATCCCAACAAATAATTTAAACACTTTGTTGCAACATGCTATCAAATACATTGTATGTCACAACTACATGACCATAAATTAAAACTACAGAAGAAAATATCTACAGAGCACTTCCAGAATATATAATTTCTATATCTCCATCAATTGTCCACTACTTCCCATTCATGATCACATAAATGACTATGCTATGGGTAAGTCAACCATGATCAAGTACACACTTTTTCTATCTCATTACTATTCGTTAGCTTGCATGAAACCTTGGTTACAACCACCAGTCACACTCATATCATGTTGTGGTCAACACAACTACAGTTGGGGGGGAGGGAATTGCACACAAAGAGCAATGAGAAGGTGGCAAGTGTTGAACAACAACCACCCCTAAGTAATGGTTAAATGTGCATATGCACTGCCACTTAGAGTAATCAGAGCAGTAAATCTAAAAATATTCCCTAGGTGTCAAATGAAAGTATGGGATAACGCCATGTTGATATTGTGGAAAGGAATCAACAGATAGATATGAAGGCTGGAACCTATAGGCAATCATGAGAGGAAATGCACGTATGCAAATTGTAAATTCAAATCATACTCAATCATTATACCCAGTAATTCAAAATCACAACTTGAATAATGGGGAGGTAGATTTTGCATGAGCAAGGGGGTTTCAACTTTGTGTTGTGCAAAAGGAGGAATATAGAGTAAGAATCAGTCCAGAAAACTAACAAAAATAGGGGGATTCGAACAAATGTTACACTTGCAATTGTACAAGTAAGGTCGGATCAAACACTCTTTATTCGAAAAGGTGCCTTTGATTTATCCTAGTAATTACATTATGTGCATAAAGATCTTGTTTAAATTGAAAAAAAATATAACACCCAAAGAGGAATATCAAAGATGACCATGGGTTTTAAGAAAAGAGAACCTACAGATCCTTCAAAATTGTATGAAAACCCTGAGGTTCTGGAGATATTTAGGAACATTAGATAGATGAGTTCCTTTTCTAAGCTATATGGATATGACCAAGATCCTACCTTGGATTTCTCTAGGGACCTTAAGCAATTAAAAGAGGGAAAATTTGTGACAAGAGTGATGTGAGTGCGAATTCCTCTCAATGAGGCCAAGATGATTGAATCTGTAGGAATGCCAGGTGTGCAACATTGGAACAAAGACGAAAAGGAATTGGCAATTAGATGAAAGCAAAATTTCTTCAAAGACTATGAGCTGTATGATGAGGACAAAAATAGAGTAATAGAAGACACCCTACTTAGACCTTGGAAGGAAGTCGCAGCCTTTGTTCTAAAATATATTACTTACATGGGAAGGCTAGGTTAAGTCCACATCTACCAGGTCATGATATTGAATCTATTGAGAAATTGTTCCCATCTAAGACCAGAGAAGAACATCAGTATCCCTTACTTTTTTGTGTAGTCATTGTGAGGGATGAGCCAGAAAGTCAAGCAAGGAAAAGAAGACACTTTGGCTCATCACTGCTTAATTAAGATTCAAAGGATAGATGGATTTGTCAGTTTCATAGAGTTTGGTCATATAGGATTTCTTATAAGTTGAGAGTTTTTGAATGGTTAGTGATTTTTTAAGGGTTTCCATCCAAGACCAAGATAAGCAAGAGTGAACTTTATGATGGTCATTTCCTCTTTGTCAGTGCTATGAGACAATGAAGCACATATTTTGGGAGTAATAGTATGCCAAGTAATGTTGGAGGTTTTTTGAAGAATAATGCTTAGGCATGCTTCATGATAGTGTTCGTTGGAGGTTTATTTTATTTGGTGATTAGTGCACTTTGGTTCGCCTTGCACCTAAAGGGATTCTATATTGTTTGAGGATCACAAATTTATATATTTTGTGGAAGATTAAGTGTAAGACAATTTTCGCTCATGAGGTTAGCTCAGTGCCTTCCTTTTGTTCTATTGGTGGGATGATGTTCTCCATCAAATTTTGGACAAAGAGGCTCTATTGATAAAAAATGTATATTCTTTAGAACCAAGTGAGTGTTATAGTTTTCTTTCAATGCTTTTTTATATGAGGAAGAGGATATGATCTCATCTTTATATATCCTTCAAATCCTTTATTCTGTACAGTTTTTTAAAATATTTTCTATAATAAGATGTATTAGAAAAAAAAATATGCCATTGCAAAACTTTCAAGCTTTTCAAATAATTATTTCCATCAATGGCTGTTTTTGTCTTTTCAAATTATGCCATTGCAATTTAAATTTTAATTTTATCACTCATATGAACTATGAGAGTAGCATGACATCCGTATCTTACTTATATTTTTAATGCCTGACAGGCTGCTTTCTTTTAAGTTCTAAGTTTGAAAGGATGAACGTTTAAGGTTTAAAATTGTTGTGTTATCTTTATTGTATGGAAGCTTTTGGAACTAAACATATTGTTAAAACAAAGAAACATTTACAAATTATTTTCTTTTTCCCATCCTTAAAATCATATAGTTAAAATTCGATCAGTCAAGATTCTTTAAACTTAATACCAATTACTTTGGGTTAATAAAATAATTTCTGGTTCTCTTTTACCTAAGTGGTTGTTGTCATGAAGTCTCGGAGAGATGATGTGTTCATTTTCAAAACAAATCTTGTGTTAATGTATATATAAGTACATTATTATATAAATGTAGCCATCAACGAAATCAAGACCATTATGTGAGAAAAGCGGTCTCTCTCATATTCAAGTTTTTGAAACATTGTTTCAATGTCTTTGAACCATTCTTTATTTTGTTTCATTGGCTTTGATTTTGTTTGTATTGGGTGATTTGGTAACTTTCCATTTTCGAATATCTTCAACAAACATGTTTTTATCGTTACCCTTACTTTGGTTTTGGTTAGACTCAATGATCTTGGACAACTAGGTTTCAAGGTTTTGTAACGGTTATATTTTTCAAATGGTTTGATGAATATAATATTTTTAGACCTTGACTCTCCCATGATTTGTCATCATTTTTCTACCGGTATCCAGATTAAGGTTATGTTAGTCTTCGGGAAAAAAAATTTAATCTATTTTAACTAATCAATATATATTATTTTAATTTTAAAATGATATGATGATGGTGGTTGCTAACATTTTATGAGAGTTAAAATTGTATTTATATGTTCAAAAGGGTTAGAAAGAAGCCTTCCTAGATTTGAAAAGTTAATAAGTTAGTAAGGTTTGTATTGTACCAAAAATTATGAAACTACGATCTAATGGGTGTAGGAGAGCACTCTAAGAGAAAGTGACTTTCACCCTCAATGCTCATAGTCTCACAGAGATAGCAAATACTTTCCACCCTTCTCTCTGGAGCTCATGAGAGTTCTTCTTTGAACTAGTTAAAACATAGAGATACTTTTAATCTTCCATATTAGAGTTAATGACCTCCTTATAGTATCTTAATTTTTTTTAACCTCTAATTCTTTCTTTCCCACATTTCCTCTTTAAATTTAGATGTGATAATAATTTTAATGTTATTAATATTTTGCAAAGTTGCATTTTCATCAATCCCCTAGTGGTTTAACTAAGTTATGACGTCTTTATACCAGCCTCTCTTGAGTCGAAGGTGGTCTTATTTGGATTTTAAAGCAATTTTAGCTTGTGTTTGGTCCCCCATGTTATTTATCCTATATTTGTTCATCATGTACCTAGTCATAGTGATGTTCTTGATGGGGGGAAGACCCACTTCTATTAGGAGAATAGGATATGGCATATTGCCTTTACTTTTGAGATTATACATTATAAAACGCTTCTGGATTTTCTCAATCTTTCTCCACGATTATGTAGAGATGTTGCAAGCCCAAACTTCATAACCATACAAGATAACAAGAGTGACGAGAGTTTCAAATAAGAACTTATTTTTAGATCCCAAATATGATCTTTATCATGTTTCTATATTGAATAATAGCTTTTCTATTTCTAATTAATGAATGTTTTCCTTCTTTCCTAGCTTCTTTTACCTTTTGAACCTCATTTTTTAATTTTATTTGGTCTTTTAGAATTAGGTCTTCATTTATAAATATCCCCAATCCTTTTAGATTTGAGGTTTTTTTGAGTATGTCATACTTATAGTTAGTAGAGTTAACTTTGACTTGGATAAGTTGTTTCAATTTGTCACCTCTTGTGTAGTTTTTCCATGACTACAACTAGTCAATCCTCTTCTATCTAATATATTATATACTGAGTTTTATTTTAATTTTAGATATTATAAATTAACATAATATTTAAATCATTATAACATATATTATTATAATGTTTTGTTGGCTTGAATAATTGTTCTAGAGGTTCCCAATGTAGACCCAGGTTCTCAGTGGTTCGAGGAACCAACAAAACCCCTTTTCACCAGCCCTTTCGGCAACAATCTGCAAGCAGACTGAGGTCTCACCCGAGGCAAAGTTATGGGGGGATACGGAATCAAGTTTCCACAACCAGGTGATGAGTGCTTTAAACAGATCTGGTCAGCAGTGCACTGTAGTGCCTGCGTTGCGGGCTGACACTTCTACGAGCTAGGATGTTGCGCAACTCGCGCATCCAAGGACTACGCGATTTGAATCTTATTCCACAGTAGGACAACACCACTGATAGCTACGCTTCCCCCTCGATACTTAACTACTTCAATTAACTGTACTTAACAAATATTATGTATCCACTGTTACCGTGTATTATTTATCTTATGATTCATGCAATATGACAAACATAATATACCGCGCACTGTATAGACCTTCTCTACTAATGATTGGCCAACCAATTCATACATTCACAGGCTTAAAAGTACTTGTGCCTCTAGCATTCATCCTCATATGCGACACTTAACATATTATTCCTATCTTCATCCTATGGCGAATATACATATAAAAGTAAACACATAAACTGATAAGCAGGAGTTCAAGCATTCATTGTAAGCAAATAGACAAGTGCAAACATATAAACAATCACACAACATGGGGTTTAATGTGGTTCACCCCCAGGATGGGAGCTACGTCCACAAGAACTGTGTTATATTATTTCAGAAGGGTACAACAGTTCCAGTTTGCGCACACAGTTGCAAACTCTCTTCTCTCTCAATAGGCCTCTATGCACACAGCTTGAAGAGCCTTTACAATCTTCTCTCAACGGAGTTTGATGTTCAACAAAGATTCATCCATAGAAGATTCAACAATGAAGATTATTCAACGAGTGATTAACCCTTTCCCTTACAAAATGGTGCCTATTTATAGATCATGCCCGTAGGTCATGTTTTTACAATGCATAGACAAAAACCTTAAGGTTCCCAAAACTGGTGCGGATTCCCGCCACCCTGCCTGTCGTCGTCGCCAGATTACTCCACTTGCTTCGGTCGCCTGACTGGGCCACTTACGATTCTAACGGCCTTCTGACAGCCGCAATCATCACAAAAATGGTTACACTACATCGTGGTCTATCAATTTTCGTCCCTTTAGCCTTCCTATCATCATTGAGTTAATGGCCTAGCTCCTTAACTGCTTGCCGCCACTCCCTTTTACAGGTCGCTTTCCTCTTTTTCCATTATGCTCCTTACCCAAAATAGGTCACCTCCTCAGCTTGACCTTCCTCTATACTCTTTTACCAAAATTAGCTGGTGCAATGGCCCTGCACACCAGCATTGGTGTGCCAAAACTGAATATGCATTCCGAGCAGCGCACTTCACAAAACTGTTCCTTCTGACTTTGCAGCCCAAAAACTGAGCAGCTCCCAAAATTGTGTCTTTATCAAAATTGTGCCTATTTAGACCACGCCCAACATGTTTGTATTTATAATTTTATTTTTCATTAAACTTTTGTTTTTTTTTAAATACCAAGTGAATTAATCATTTTTTATTATATTTTTTAATACCAAATCAATAATTAAAATTAATAATTTATTGAGTGAATCTTCTTTTTCAACTAACCATTTATTTTTGAACGAATTAATATATATTATTTTTATTTTATATATTACAAATTAGGTCTTTATTATATCCCTAACCGGGGACATATAGTTTTCATGTAAGCGCATTAGTTTTTCCTTGGTATTTTATTTTTTTCGGTTTTCAAATGTTTCCCTATGGTGAGAATTTTCTATGATTTAATTTATATTTTATATTCCATAATTTGTGGCCCTCTCATTGGCTCTGTCCATGTGACATTTTCCTAGGGGTTTTGTCCTCGACTTGGCGGCAAGTTGTCGTCACCGATGCTTGGGAAAGTGTACAAACTGGAAGGTGCCCGCGAGTGTATGAATTGGATGATTGGATATTGTCTTAGTGTTCAAAATATGTGTTGTACATTGTGTATCAACCTATATTAAAAGCATTGCAAGAGAAAGATACAAAGAATTTTCCTTTCATATAAGAGGTCATCTATGCAAAATGGCCTTATAGGCCTCTAGATTACCTCAATGTGACTACTACTCTAAACTGGACTGGAAATGTTTATAGTTTATGACGAAAAGGAAATTCCCGTGGATAAAAATATAAGCAATATCAAAATGGGCAGTTTAAGCTTTACTTACTCCAGTGTTTCTAGGGGTAGTTTGATTGTTCAAGGGTAAGACAAAGAAAACATTTCCAAGGGCAGTTCGATTCATGTGTATAATGAGGCAAACGCCATTAGAGGTCTGGTCCATGGGTTGGACAATTTGCTAAAATCTAGCTATAAAAATAGCCTAGATGAAAGTCAAAATGAAGCAATTAAACTTGCTCTGAGCAATCATGCGGTCTTGATTCAAGGGTCTCTTGGAACATGTATGTATATTGAATATCATGTTCTAGGTTTCTTTGGATGTCCTCTCTAATTGTGTGGTCTTGATTCAAGGGCCTCTTGGAACATGTATGTCTATTGAATATCATGTTCTAGGTTTCTTTGGATGTCCTCTCTAATTGTGTGGTTCATTCATGTGTACGATTTATTTGATTAGTTTCATTCCATTGCATAGAGATGAATGGTTATCATTAATGTCACATGGTCATTATTTCTTGGAGAGATTTTAATGATGCATAAAATTATTGACATGACATAGTATGATCCATAGAATTATTGAAACGAAAGCTTAATGCTGACAGAGTATGTATCTTCAAATAGTTTGGGTGTGTGTATTCACTCTTCATGAAATGTTTATATGTAGATGATCATGGAGTAAAATTATATATAAAACATAACCACTTATGTGTGCACTCTGGCCATGGAATATATAGGGAAATATTACATGGTAGTAAAGATAATAGAGCTCTTATTGCAAATATTTTTCCTCTTGACCATATACATGTTACATGGCTTATAAAATCATGGTTTAGGTTAATTCATATTGTATATTTGAAATTATGTCCCAGCCTAGTGAGGCTAGGAGGGAGAAGTGAGGAACCTACCTTCATGCTAAACAATTTATCTTCTAAAATTGGAAGAATGAATGAACATTGTTCTGATTGGATTGAATGTAAATTTAAGTTAAAAGAAGTGTAAACAAAGTTGAAGGGATCTTTGCAACATTTGTGAGAAAGTAATTTTTTAACTGTAGAATATTTAATCAATTACATGCCCAATAAAAAAAGTGAGGCAATTGGTTTCCAAGACTGAGTATGGTGGAAATCTCTTAAGATATTTTCCAATAGAAATCTCTCTTCTGGAATCTATTAGAGGCAGACTTGGAAGGAGGGAGGAAACTAGAAATCTTGTGACTTTCCTATGTCAAACTCTATATAAGACCATGAGTCACTAGATACCTAACCTAACAAGGAGACCTTCGAACTGATAGAAAATTGTCTCTCTATTGTTAAGCCACCACTGCAAAGATAGGATGAGACTAGGCACACTAAAACCTGTGATACTCAATTCGAAGACATTGAGGAAACTAATGATTTGGAAGAGTATGAGGAAGAGATAGATTTTGAATTTATGCAGGATCCTAAAAATGAATCACGATTTGAAGAGAACTTATTTCTGTGTAGAAGGAAAGCAAATGATAAAAGGTCCTCTTGTGGGGTTAAACAACATAATATGCATGTAAGCTTTCATAACCCTGATTGATCGATCCTCTTTTATTTGAGTGCCTAACCTCGAACTCCTAGATGAAATTTATGTTTTTAAGTTTAAGTTGTTTTGGCATTGCAGATAGATTTAAAAACATATCAATGGTTGCTACACGAGAATCCATGGGATTTAAATCAACACCTTTGGGTATTATTGGTACACATGATCACACAAGCCAATTATGAAAAGGCCTTGAAAATATTTTCAGATATTGAGAATGAATACTCTGAAATATGCAAGGTTATGAAGGAGATCACTCAACTACGGTAGCTAGGAGTGCTTTGGGAGTCACAGATTGCGGGGATGAAAACAACTATAATTTTTCTCTTTTTTTTTTTCAGAATAAATTAATTAGAACTTTGAATCAGAATCTAAAAGATCATAATACAAATTTATTTCAGTAAGCATTGCAGGGAGTAGCGTTATATCGAGACGTTCTTAAAAAAATCCGACCATCAATTATGTTTGTTGAAGAAGCTTTTGATATTTTGGAACCTCAACTCCTCGCAGCTCTTGAACCAACCATTCAACATCTTATTTGATTGGTGATCAATATCAGTCATCTCCCAGTGTAGTGTGTTATGAACTTAAGTGTTGGTATCTATGTGATTTGTGAGTTTGGATTATGCTTTTTTTAAAGCTATCACAAAGTTATAAATTTTTGTTTTGTATTTTTAAATATACAAATTGATTTTTTTGTTTGTAATTTTAAATGTACAAATTGATTCAACTTCCTTAATTATTATATCAACCATTAATATAATTTTTAGTAACTCTTTTATATAAAATGTATTTATTTTATGAATTCTTCTATGCTAGAAATTAGCATGGCAGTATTCCTTTATGGAAAGATTTTGAAATATATAGATACACTTCCTCAATTATTATCTCAACCATTAATATAATCTTTAGTAACATTTTTATATAAAATGTATTTATTTTATGATGGCAGTATTCTTTTATGGAAAGATTTTGAAATATATAGATACACTTCCTCAATTATTATCTCAACCATTAATATAATCTTTACTAACATTTTTATATAAAATGTATTTATTTTATGAATTCTGCTATGCTAGAAATTAGCATGGGCAGTATTCCTTTATGGAAAGATTTTGGAATATATAGATACACATCATCCTTCATGGCAGATAAGCTCCCTCAAACAAAGCTCTTCTTTTAATTTTATATATTATAAATTCACATAATGTTTATCCTTCTCATGATGATGACAATAACATACATGTATATATTACAATATTTATATCTAAAATTATTTTCAAATTTTTTAAACTCTAAGTATTATTAAATGAACCATTCATTAGATTAAAATATATTTCTTTTAACTTTAAATATTGTTAAATGAACAATTTATTAGATTAAAATCTAATTTAGAAACAAATAATTGATTAAATCAATAAATATAAAATGTAGTTTTAACATTGCAAACTTATCAAAACACTTAAAACATAAAATCGATATTTTAATTAGATTTCATTTATAATTTTTTGAGATTTTAAATTTACTAAAAAAACCTCATAATCTCTATAACATTTTGAAAGTATCATCTAAAATTTAAGTATTTAACTTACAAAAGTATATATACCCATATCTCAAGATTCGAATCTGCACGTTCTTTAGTTAGTTTGGAATATGCAAGTTTTTAATTAGTAATATTTTGTAGTTTCTATTAGAGACAATTTGTGGATCACATGGGAGGGAATCTTATTTTGGATTACCTCGTACTTTTAACGGGAGGGCAAGGCCAAAGCCATTATGTTGATCATAGTCTGTCCTGATCAACATTGAAGGCTGTGCTTCCCATATCGCATTGTTTGTTTAAAGTTTAAGGATGGCTCTACAATATAATATGATAGTTAAAAGACATCAATGATAGATTATCCTTAATGCTAGATATCTATATCTTATATATGTTGTTTTATGTTAATTGATTATTTTTGGGTTTTTTTTTCAAAAATAAATTCATTATTTGGTCATTTTTATTCTCTAATATCGTTTATATTGATATTAAATATGTTTTTTTAATCATAATATTCGTCAAAATTTACAAGTTTCAATAGTAAATTGCATGTTTCATATTTAATATTCACTTACATATATATATAGTTTTTTTTCAATCTAAAATAATCGCTTATAATACTATACTTAAATAAAAAATTAAAATCCTTAAAAAATACCTTGCCATGGAGAGACCACTCGATGGATTGATAGTTCATGGTATCTAATAAAACTCCCTACACTAACAAGGAGGTTCCCTTATATTTTATTCAAAAATTATGGGTTGAGTTCATTATTGGTTATCATTTCAATTATTTTGACAATGGTGAATTCCAAGGGGATGTTATTGCCTTAGCTCAAGATCAAGCAAATACAATACCTAACCCACTAAAAGGGGTGCATACACCAAGGCGCTTTCCAACCACCCCTCTTCCTTACAAACCACCTAATCTTGGAGATAGGATTAAAGAGACGCATATTGTGATATCATCCTTCACATGTAGTCTAGTCCAACAAAGTGCATTTGTAGTAGCTTCTCATTGAAGACATCATCTAATGATGTTAGGTCACCTATTGTTGAGTCTTCACCTAGCTAGGATGGCCATTATGTTTCTAGGCTAGTTATTCCTCATCAATGATATCATTACATATATCCTTGTTATGTATTAAGAGAGGGTCATATTCAAGATAATTTATTGGATAAGGTTAGTATGACATAATTTTATTAACATAGTCCTAGATTAATAACTATGTTATTAACCTATGACCTATGTGTTAACATTATAATGAAGCTCTAAAACTCTAAGATTACAATGTAATTACCTAAGCTTAACCCTTATATCCTAAGCATTCATATTAAAGCCCATATAATAATCATATCATAGAGAAACATTAATAAAGGGTGATTGCATAACTATTGACATAATACATTTACAATAATGTAGAATGGAATGACAAGCGGTCTCACATATATCAACATAATGTATTAACATAATATATTAACATTATATATATATATATATATATATATATATATATATTATAACATAATATATATATATGTATATATTATAACATAATATATATATATATATTATAACATTGTTAAACGCTGGTTATGTGCCCATGTTGACTTAGCATCGAACCTAGGTCTTATGCTTAACCTAATGCATTATTCCAACCAAGGAGTTGAACTCCAACAATGGTATTGTCATGATAATCCATGCGTATAATATGTGAACTTTGGTAACTATGTAGTAATGTTTTATGCGCTTAACAAGATTATCTTTGTGTGACTGTGTTGTTTGAATTTCCAATCTGCCACACAGATTGCTTGTGTGAACCAATGTTTTAACCCCATCGAGGTGCCCTCCTAACATATGACTCTAATCTAGGCGACGTCGCCGTACAACTTTGCAAGGGCTTGACGGGTGTGTGCTTCAGCTAGTCCACGTTGGTCCTCACACGAGGTTTCCAACCTCGATAGATACAACATTAAAACTCCTATGTTGGTTCATAAATGCAAATGTTCAATGGTCGTTGATTACGATCCAGGTAACAACGTTGGGTGTTGCGATTTCATGAGCACCGTCGATTGGGTTCCGGTGGTTGGCACCCAAACTCTACGTTGTACCATGCATTGAATGGAAAGGTGGTGACTGGGCTTAGAGGTCACCTTCTCCTCGAGCCGGTTCCATGGAGTGCCCAAAACCCTTGTCTTGGTTCCAGTCCATTCATTTTCTGTTATGAAGAGTTTCTTAGAGCACCTCTGCTCTGAGCAGAGGGCTCATGCCCGCAAACAAAAGAATGGTGTTGTTCAGCATAGTTTGGACCACAGGGAGGCAGCTAACTGCGCTCCCATGTCAGGCATGTAAGAAAATGAATACTTACTCTTACTACATGGTTTCGTTGCTAACTTGCTTTTAAATATTCTATCTAACTGATTGTCATGGATCTTTTACATGTAGGGAGACAACACGTCTTGGTCCTCGCGGCTTGCCCCATCCAACGGTAAGAAGAACTACAACCACTCGGTGTTTTACTTTTACTCTCTTTTTACCTTGACTTCTTACTACACAAAATGATTTATGTAACTTGGCATTGCAGGTGCAACGAACGTCGAGGGAGTGTTGGTTAGCCATAGCTGGTGCCATGGCTTTGGAGAGAAGCTCAGCCTTCGCATCAAATAGGTAACCCGTCCACTCTTGTCCTTCGGGGTTAACTCCCCAACGGTTAGAGAGGGGTTACTTAAGACTTGGTTTCACTCTTGCTGCATTGTGAAGCAAAGATGGGCTCATGGCCTCGCTCTCCAATGCCTATGACTGTGCTTTTCGTTTTCTTGTGTTGAAGGCTAGTTTTCAGCTTGTGGGTGAATGTAACGTTAATCTTTTAACATGTATGATGATTAATACTTCATCGAACTTGAACCTGGGTGGTTGGGCCACCATGGGCGTCGCTGGTTATAAACCTTGTCTCGTTTTGGGTTAACCCGTGAAAGGGTTATGGCATGGGAAGAAGAGCGATAGCTCTCTGGACTGTATTATTTCTCTTTTATAAATAATTAATGCGTTTCAAATATTACATTTGAGCATTAGTTTGTTTGATTACGATGTTGGAATGATATGTTTCTCTCGGCCTCTATTTGCCTCGTTTACAAGAACAAAGTTATTATACGAATCCTACTGCATTCGTCTTTTTAAATGTGTGAATGGTTAAGTCGTTCACTTCCAGCAATGGGATATTACTTATATCATTTTCGCTCAACATGTCTGTGTATTATTTACTGGGTTTGCAATGGTTAAATGATATGTTACAACATTCAAATGATTATGGAATAATCTATGCTTCAATACGCATATGTAATTAATCGTAAGGTTAGGAGAGTAATTACATGCATCAGTTTGCAACCTTCTTGCTGTGCCAAATTGTTTTAATCTATATGTATATATATACAATCCAACATCTTAATATGTGCAATGAAAGTTGTCCCATGTTACTCCATGAGCATAACCATAATGCATATTGTTTCATGGTAGTTACAGCATGTGTGTATACATATAGATTCGTTCTCAACGATGTCATGCTGCTTTGTTTGCTCTTATACGCGCAGTCTGTATAAAACATAGGAGCATAGACTGCTTGAATGGAAAGTGTAGGGTTAAACCCTTAGCCATATATATATTACTTGACTCTGAAATATATATGTATATATAATGATTTTATTAATATTTAACATTAATGTGGTCTCCACCAGGGACCATGATTTAATTTGGAGAAGAGTATCGTGACTACTATGTTGATAACATAGGCATTAAATTAATATTATCTCCACTGTAAAACGTAATGCATCTACAAAAATAGCATGCATCCAAAACGTAATATGTATCCAATGAGATAAAATTAATGTATGCAAGATAATAGGGAAACCCTATTCGAATATTAAGATGAAGCTTATACATACTGTAAACACATAAAATAGCTTAGCAATGGATCTAGGTTCTCCAATCTAGCACATAAGTATTTTGTATACATCTTTACATAAACGAATGAGCAGATTAAAAAATAATCATTTCCTTTAAACATGTAGGTGAATATCCTATTGGGTGAAAAAATGAAGATGGGTGTCTATTTTGGGGGGTCTCGTGAGAAAATAATTCTGTTTTTTTCATGTCTTCCAACTTCGGGCGAACAAAAGTGATATTTTTGTTTAAAATTTCACTTTGCCGTAAAAAGAAAACTTTTGTAGAATTATGTTAGCTTTCTACTCATAATTTTTTTAATTTTTTTTATTAAGATTTGATATGTCGATTTCGCAAATGTTTGATAGTGTGTTCTTATAAAATGAAAAGACTACAAAAGAATTATAATTTGTTGCACCACTAAAATCGTTGTTAGACTTGTGTTTTGCAAAAACTGAAAATGCTACGACAATCTACACACAATGTACTAGTGCCTGACTATAAGTTTGCATCCAATGGACCTCTATACTAATTATTATATTTTTTTTAAAGTCGATCAATGGGGAAACTCAGTCGATTTTCAACAACCTTTTTGTTGCACCACTTTTCTCTCAATCCGCTATAAAATCAAAAAATCTACGACCACCCTTTTGAAGTAGACACGTCAATGAAGAGTCCCACATTTTCTTCGATTTTTTTGGTGTTGTATTTTCAAAGTTATGGATTTTTCTTTTCGCTGTTTTTTTAAAGAGCTGAATCATAACTCGACACATGTTACGAAGATAAAACTTAAAAAATATCAGTTCTTATCTATATACAACAAAATTTATACCCTCGTAAAGTAGATTCAATGATGAATCTACTGGTATGAAGTCCGACATTCGTTTTGTTGTGTAAGAGGTGGTTTTCTCCTTCCGAAAATGGAGAAACCTGAAAATTTTGCAGAGATCTGAATCGTTCATGTTTCAGAGATTATTCGGCCGAAATAATTATTCGGCCGAATAATTATTCGGCCGAATAACTGTTTTCCGTAACGGCGCCGTAACTTATGGCGAAGGTTATTCGGCCGAATAACTAAACGGAAAAAAAAAATACGTCGGCCGAAAAAAAAAAAAAAAAAAAAAAAAAAAAAAAAAAAAAAAAAAAAAAAAAAAAAAAAAAAAAAAAAAAAAAAAAAAAAAATTATACTCATATAAATAAACGTAAAGTTAATTCATTATTTTCGCATGTTTGAACTTCACATTTTTTTGTCAAACTAATTTCGGAAGGAGGAGATAATTTTTGCAAAAGGAGGTTTTTACAAGGTATGTTTCTTCTTCTTCTTTACAAAAGGCACATTGAAGGAGTTTTTTTTTCTAAGGCATATTTGCAAGGAGTTTTTCCAAACTATCTCTTTTCTTATTGCATTTTTACAAAGAAGACATTTTTTGCAAAAGGAGGTTTTTACAAGGTATGTTTCTTCTTTTTTTTACAAAAGACACATTGAAGGAGTTTTTCCAAAATATCTCTTTTTTTATTGCATTTTTACAAAGAAGACATTTTTTGCAAAATGAGGTTTTTACAAAGTATGTTTCTTCTTTTTTCCAAAGGCACATTGAAGGAAATTTTTTTCTAAGGCATATTTGCAAGAAGTTTTTTCCAAATATTTATTTTCTTATTGTATATTTGCAAAGAAAACATTTTTTTGAAAAAAAGATTTTTACAAAGTATGTTTCTTCTTCTTTTTTCCAAAAGACACATTGAAAGTGTTTTTTTTAAGGGATATTTGCAAGGAGTTTTTTCAAAATATTTCTTTTCTTAGACATGTTTGCAAGGAGGTTCTTTGCAAGGATGCTTTTTTTCAAAGTAGCTTTGCACTTTTTATTTAATTGAAAGAGGTTTTTTCAAATAGTTGTTTTGCTAAGGTATTTTGCAAATGATTTTTTTCCAAAGTAGTTTTGCACTTCTTATTTATTTGAAATGAGTTTTTTCAAATAGTTATCTTATTTTGCAAAGGATTTTTTGCAAGGTAATTTTGTACTTCTTATTTCTTTGAAATGGGTTTTTTTTCAAAGAGTTATTTCTTTACAATGATTTTTTCATAGATATATTTATAAATAAGTTTTTATTCAAAGTATTTTTTTCTAGTGGTTTTTTTCGTAGATATTTTTTCAAAAAAGTATTTTTGCAATGAATTTTACAACAAAGATTTATTTACAAGGTGTTTTATTTTCTTCCTTGGCACAAGGTGTTTTTATTATTTTCCAAAGAAGATTTTTGTTCAGAGAATTTTTTCAAAGGAAAGTTAATTCCAAAGAAATCTTCTTCAAAAGACTCTTACAAAATTTTTAAAAGGTAAAGTAAATTTCAGTTCATGTTTTTATAAATTCCGTAAATGTTTTTAAATCTTAATTTATTTATTTTTACTATAAAGTAACATGATTCTTTAATTTATCGTCTATAGATTAAACAACCATGGGCAATAAGAGAAAACGTCAAAGAAAAGCTGATCGTAAACGTGATGATGATGATAATAGAGAGAAACAAAAACTCAGATATATTGCCAAAAAACAAAGGGTTGCTGAAACGGAAGAGAGAACTATTGAAGATATAAATACAGATTTACATGATAATGTTGAAGAAATGGAAATTGAAAATAGAGTACAAGAAGAACAAATTGAAGTTGAAAAGAACATTGTAGAAGATGTAAATAGTGATTTACATGCTAATGTCGATGAAATCAATATTGAAGATCAAGTTCAAAATCCAGAAATTGACCCTGGTATGTATATATCATATATTTTCCAAATTCATTTTTTTATAATGAATTTTATTTTTTGATATATGTTAAATTAAATTTAACTTGATGTATAGGTACTTTTACTATTGATGATGAAATGTTAGAAGACATTGATTGCGACAAATATGGAGAAAAACTACCAATACATGTTGCACGATATCGTGCTACAAAATTTTATGATGAAGTTCTCAAGGATTACTCAATAGCAGGACAAGCACAAATTTTGAGATGTTTATTAGTGTCCAAGAAGTTAGAAGGTGCTACATCATTATTGGGTATTCACAAAGTAACAAAAGAGTCGAAATTGAAACAAAATGTGATGGAAAATATAGGCGATGCAATAAAAAAATTTGGAAAATCCAGGAAGAAAGATATCAGTGCTGCACGTAAAGCAATTCATACAGCAATTCTTTCAACTAGTACTAAACAAAAGCGTTTGACAACAGAACTAGCAAAAGCAGTTGGAACATCAAGAAAAACATTATACAAACATAGCAAATTCAGAATGCAAATAGATGAAAATAATGAACTTGCTTGTTGGGAAATTATTTGTAGACAACCTTACAAAGATAGATTAGGAGCAGGTGTTAAAGATATTGTACGAGAATATTGGTTGAAACATGCTCGAGTTTCACCAAATGCAAGAGATGTGATACGCAAAAGAATATCACAAAATGTATATGAAAGCCAACCAAAACATATAATGGACATGACACAAGTACAATTGTTCAATAAATTCAAGGAAGATCATCGTGGAATTAATATATCAATCACTACATTTGTGCAACAAAAACCATGGTATATTCGACCTATAACTATACGTGATACATGTTGTTGCCGTTATCATGTGCAATTTCAGTTATATTATGACACGTTTCTTGAATTTGGTAAAATGTTTTGGACAAATTCACCACCTCCGTCGACGATACGTGAATTCATATCTCAAATTTTATATGAGAGAAATCACGATGAAGTATTTTATTCAAAGAAATGTGTCAATGGAAAACATTGTCATCATTGTGGAAATTTGGTGTTATTCCACAATAAATACCCTATCGATAATGATCAATCGTTGTCAAATGTAAATGTTGATTGGAAGAGATACGAATACATCAACTATAATACAAGTTCTAGTGATTCACATTCCAAAAGAATTGATTTGCTAGAAGACAAGATATGCGTCACAGATTTTCTCAAAAAATTTGAAAGCGAAATTTATAAATACACCCAGCATTCACATAGAGCACGATGGCAAGATCTTCAATTCAAACAGTCTCGTGAAATTTTTCCACCCGGAACAATTTTGTCGGTGGTTGATTTTGCTGAAAACTATACATTTGCGGCACAAAAAGAAATACAGAGTGAATACTATCACTCTGACCAAGTTTCGATATTTGTCCATGTTGTATATAGACATTCTCAACAGGATGTCGATGGCATTGAAAGCACATGTGACAATCGAGATGTGATTAAAGAATATCACTTCTATATCAGCGATGATCGTACACACGACACACATTTTGTCCAACATTGTATAGAAAATATTTTCTATGACTCACTAAAAAAACGCGAAGTCAAATTCAAAGAGCATTGGATATGGTCTGATGGATGTGTGGGTCAATTTAAATCTTCACGATCATTTTTTTGGTTATGTCGACTTCATAAAGCGCTGAACATTAAACATCGCTGGAATTTCTTTGAAACTGGGCATGGAAAAGGTGAGCATGATGGTGCAGGAGCATGCGTGAAAAGAGCACTTCGAAGATGGCAAATGAACTATTCTTCAGCACGGTTTCATTCAGCTGCAGAGGTTGTCCAATGGTGTCAATTAAATCTAAGCCATGATTATAATCAACAATCAAAAGACGTGCGCAGGTATGTCCACTATTTTTTTAATTTATATTATTTCTTAAAATTTTAAAAAATGTATATACTAACATTTAAGTACACATGTACACTATTTATTGTGTAGGTTTTTTTGGCTTGTTGGGATCCAAGATATAAATAGATCAATACCATATGACGCTAGCACCATACATGGAACTAGAGATCTTCACTCTATTCAAACAAAATCATTTCACAATGTGTTTGCATTTGACAGTAGAAAGCAATCATGCTTTTGTCATATTTGCATTGAAAATGTCGAGTCTACAGAAGTTTGTGAAAACATAACAAACAACTACGTAAAAGCTTGGAGACACACAGAGATCAATCCAAAAGGAAAAATGCCACTGGCAAGTGTTGAAGAATTAGAATCAGAAGAAATAGCAATATCGTGTGATGGCGATAGAATTTCAGATCTCGTAAGAGAAGGTAATAAACTTGTTTTTGACTTTTTAATCAATTGTTCATTCTAATCCATCGCCATAAGTAGTCAATTTAATTCATTTAAATACGCTAACACCAATCATAACTTGCACAGGAGATGTTTTCGCTGTGATTGCACCTGTAGACAACAACGAAAATGTCAAATATTATTTGATGCGATGCACTGAAGGAAAAATGAAGTTATTGGAGGACTACAACGACAACGGATTTACATACGAAAGAGGATCCATCATTTTAAAATGCTACTTTTTTCAGCAGACGCATATGACTAAAAATTATGTCTACTTTTAAGATTATGAGCCCGATGTTATATGTTGTCAATATAGTCATTTAGTATGTGCATCTCAAATAAAATTGATACAAGTTCCATCAAAAAAACAGTTAAAAACCAAAAAATGGAAAGTATCCATATGTGACCATGAACGGATAGTTGAAGATGGTATTCCATTGCGATGTTTTTAACTACATATCAAAAATAAATTGATCTATATTTTTGTCCATGTCAATTGTTGTGTGCAATATATTTTTTGTCTAATTATCAAAATTGTTGTGCACAGTATATTTTTTCATTGAGATTTTATGAATATTTTCTTGAATGACAACTAACATAAAAGCTTAAATGGTTGTACTTTAACATGCTTAAAAATGAATTCAAATATAATTTGAAAATTCAAAAGTACTTTATTCGGGTCCCCATATGTCTATTAGACCACTAAGGGATGAGATAACGGATGTGGCTATCCCCACTCCGCCCCGAATTTTTACTTTTGGTTGATTGATACTAACGAAAAATCACAAAAAGACCTATTAAATTTTGTATTATTTTAATCCATCGAACATGTTTCCTTAATACATACTTCACCATAAATATGATCTTAAATAGATGTCTTAAAATTGTCACCAAGTTCTCCGTCCCAAATCTTTAATTTAAAATATCACTTGTGCAAATTCACATAACTGAAATCATGGCAAATGGAGATAACGATCATTTGATTTTTAATCACAAGCAAGGATTCCAGGATTGTGAAGCTTATGCTAAATTAGAGAAATGATTATTTACAACAAATCAATGAAAATTCATCAAATTGTTGTTTAAAATCATTGCTCTAATTTAACACAAACTTCACAATCCTGGAATCTTCGCTTATGATTAAAAAACAAAAAAACCGTTACCCCCATTTGCCATGATTTCAGCCGCATCAAATGTACCTGAACATTGAAAATAAAAATTAAATTAATTAAAAATCCATTATATCAAAATTTGAACTTAACATATATTTGCTTTTAATCTTCCTAATTCATCCATATTTCTATCAAAAATGTTAACATTCATAAACTTCTGCCCAACATTAATTCTTACCATAACATTCATTTTCAACATTGAATATTTCCTAACTTAGATTATCATTTTAAACATTTCCAACACCTCCCATTCATTCAACATTTCCTACCCTTGGGTTGCACCTATCAAGACATTTTAAACATTCATGCAAAACATATTATAATAACACTTATTCTCAACATAACAAATTGAAAACATTCCTTCTTCCATAACACCTCCCATTCATTCTTTCCCAACATTCTTTTTTCTCTAACACCTCCCATTCATTTTTTCCCAACATTGATTCTTACCATAACATTCATTCTCAACATTGAACATTTCCCAACTTGGAATAACATTTTAAACATTCCTAACACTTCCCATTCATTCTTTCCCAATATTCATTCTTCCATAACATTCGAAACATTCAACATTCATTCTCATCATTCAACATTTTCTAACTTCATAACATTCATTCTCATCATTCAACATTTCCTAACCTTGGATTGCACCTATAAAAACATTTTAAACATTCATGCGAAACATATTATAAATATTATCAAAACACTTTAAACATTCATGCAAAACATATTCTAAACATTTACCAAATGAGAAATAATGGACATGTACTCATGTATATAATCCAAAAAAAAGTTGATGAACTTGTGAATTCAATGTACATATATATATAATCAAAAAATAAATACCCTCCATGTTCAAAACAACTACAATATATATATATCAACAAAAACAATAAAGTCTGAACCACTATCCATCTAGACCAATATCTTTTCACTATTTTCCACTAGGACCTTCCCTGGGACTCAACTCAACCTACAATACACAAAAAAACAAATTATAAATTTAGATCATAAATTATTTAAACAATTTTAAACTAAATTCAAGATATTAAGATATTAAACTCATCTACAAAACAATTCAATTATTAAAAAAATCATACATCAAATTCTTTGAATGCATGTCCACCACTTTTTTCCCCTAGAGCCTTTCCTTTGGCTCCGAAGGATCTCAAAGAGCCAAGCTGCAACATGTACAAAAACAATTTTCAAATAAATCAAAAAAATATAAAACATTAAACTTATATCAGAGATCATTTCTAGTTCAACAAAATTACCTCGGTGCCAATATCTGCATTCATTAAAGACCCCACATCTTCGCCCCCAATTTCCAAATGGTCTCTTCCCTAAAATTTAAATTTTGTTAATAAATAAAACATAGTAGATACAAATAATAAATTAAGCAATTAACTTAAAACCAAAACAAAAAAAATTAAAATCATTAGCTCACAAGAGATGGTAAACCATCTAAAAAGTTGGAATCTAAAGAAACCTGCATAAATAAGTCAAATTAACAATAAGATACATTGATATTTATTAAAATTCAAACAAACAAAAAAAATATCAAGTTCAATCATAAATATTATAATTAAAATACCTCTCCCAAGCGCTCTTCATTTTGACTAAGATGCTCTTGGTTTTGACTACTGGAGACTCGAAAATTATGTGCATTTAACATTCTCGAAAACTGCAAACAAAATACATTTGCTTAATATATTTATTCCCATGTACCAAAAAATTCAATTCAAAATGATTAATAAAAAATCAAATAGATTTTCATAGCATAATCAACAAACCTCTCCCATGCTCGATGTGTCATTGGATAACACATCTGAAGCTATATCTCGACAAGACTTAGCATAATCCCTGAGATCATCCATGCTCAATGCATCTACCTCGTCATTAGTCTTGTAAACAAAACTTTGACGAACAATAGCACGAGCCCTCTCTCGCCCCAAACCAACTTCTACTCCAGCAAGAGCTGAAGCTAAACCATCACCTACCGATTCCCTTCCAATTGTCCCTAGTTGAGATGTTGTCTCCATCTCTGATCTTAAAGCCACAACCCTTGGTGGACGAGGTATCTCAGGTGGAGGTTGTATAGTGGTAGGGTCTCTGAGAGCGCCTTTTCGATTATATATTCTACCCTTTCCAACTCCATAAAAGTCAGAAGGAACATCAGTATAGTTAGGCTTCATACCTAAAAAAAACTCCGCATAAAAAAATCTTGCAAAATAATTAGGAACCTCATCGTTCCAAGGCAATCGACCATAAGCTGCAAGAAATCGATCATATATTAAATGTGCAATTTGAGGATGCTTGAAATATTGCACTTTCAACATTTTTCGCTTAAGGCCTTCCTTGAAATTGAACATTGAATTGGCTTGTTCTCTAGTGACTCTCTCCTTCACAACCTCCCAGTTGTCTGGACCCATAACTTGGTCCCTTCGCATCCGCATCAAATGAACAAAACCATTTGTAGTTGGTCCAAGTTCCTCATATGCATCAATGAATTTTTGCAAAGACGCCAAAACAATCTCTAGACTTTGTCGGCTCTCTGGAGGGAGATCCAAAGAACAAAGATCATTGTTCAACCTGTCATAGTGGGATCTACAACTTTCAAGAATAGTTTGTTGCACAACACCTTGCCATGGAAGCTCATCAGGTAAATCAGATGGATAAGTTGATATGGGTGTACACCCCTCAGCTAGTGGAACATATGTCATCCTAGCTCTACGAGGATCTTCAGGACCTTGCTCTCCACCCACACCTATTCCATCATCTAAAATCCTATCTTGATCTTCCCCTCGCTCCATTGAATTACGCACATCTTCTGAACGTCGCTCTGCTTCAAATATAGCCATAGTCAAGAATTAACCTTGTCCATAAATTCAAAACACAAAAAATACAATTTAAACGTTATTAAACATTAATGTTCATACCAACAGAAGGTTGAGATCGACGCTCTCCCACAGAAGATGAAGGAGAATCATTTGTACCCCTTCGAACTCGTTGATGATCAAATGACTGGGACCCATGCAATAAACTTGAACCTCTCGGTGAATTCGACAACCTTCGACTACCAACTGGAACACCAATTCCTGAGGATTGTGATGACCTCCTACGCTTTCCCTTCGAAGACTCTCTTTCCATTTGATATAACTTCTAAATTTACACAAACGTTAACATATTGAAATTGTACATGACTATTCTACAAACATCAAGCCAATATTTGATAAAAAAATACAACAAAATGTAAGTCCCCCTCCTAACTCTAATTAATTAACTAAAATTCCTTACCATCACTGATATTGCAACACAAAGATATATCTAATAATCATTTCATTATCAAATATAAGTCATAACATGATTAATTGAAGTAGTATAGTAACCTTAAAAACTTTTAATCCAACAAATATGGTTGAATTATATATGTCAATGAACAAACATCTCACTAAACATATATATATATTCTTATTAAAAGAATTCTAGCTCATATTTATAATAATACAATTTACACACATTGAAGTTGTACATGTTAACTCTACAAACTTAAAAACATATCTATTAAAGATCTGCATACAAAATGTAGATCTGGCTAAGATAGTATAACATATATATACACTTATTAAGAGATTTCTAATTTATATTTATGATAAAACAACTTACACACATTGAAATTGTACATGTTCATTCTACAAACTTAAAAACATATCTCTTAAAGATCTGCATACAAAATGTAGGGCCACCTAAAATATTATAACTTATTTTCTTTCGTAAGTTCATCTTCTAGCTCTAAGAACACTATTGCAGCATAAACATAACATCAATAATCATCTTATAATCATTTAATTGTAATAGTACAATAACCTTCCAAATTTTTCAATGATCACTTATGTTTTCATTCTATATCTCAATAAACAAACATTCCTTCATTTTTATAAAAAAAATACCTAAGAACATCAAATTTTTAAGTGACTTTCTACATGAACTCTGTTCATGAAAAGGTTCTGTTCATAAACATGTTCTGTTCATGAACAGAGTTCATGAACTCATATAACATTCTTGTACCTCACTTAACATAGTAAAACCACCGGTTGACCATTTATAAAGTTGTGTAGTATACCCTTTATTATCTTTTCATTAAAAATTAGGGAAACTTAATATGAAACTCGTTCAGGATTAGGGTTTAAATATCCATTTATATAAAGAAGCCATGGGGTTTCATTTCATAAAAATAAAACAAATACACGTTATGTTGTTTGATTTTCATTTTAAATATTTCAAAGCCTTACTTGCTTTATACTTGCTCTTACCATTTTTATATATAAAAAAGAGCATAACATGAACAGAACTCTGTTCATGAGTAGAGTTTTGTTCATGAGCAGAGTTCTGTTCATGAGCAGAGTTCATGAACTCTGCTCATGAACTCTGCTCATGAACTCTGTTCATGAACAGAACATGTTCATGAACTCTGTTCATGAACTCTGCTCATGAACTCTGCTCATGAACAGAGTTCATGAACTCTGTTCATGAACAGAGTTCATGAGCAGAGTTCATGAACTCTGTTCATGAGCAGTGTTCATGAACAGAGTTCATGAACCCTGTTCATGCACATACAAACATCTCTAAAATCAAAATTGAATATAAAAAAATTAAAACTTCTAATTTTAACCCCCATAACAGATTTTTTTTAATTTTCTCCCAATGCCACCAACTAAAGAGCAGAATATGCGTATCGATACATACCTGTATCCAAACGAGCAGTTACGATATCGTCGATCCACGACGCCGCGACTATTCAATCCACCAACGCTCCAGAAACAACTAATTCCTTCACCAAGCAACAAATAAAGTCATCAACTAAGACCTATAACATACACAGCCAGAATCAAAACATCACAAGTGAAGGAAAAACGCACCTTTCAGTGACGAGCTTTCAAGCCTGCACACAAAACCGCAACAGCGTCCATGCAGCAACACAACCGAACACACCTGCCACCCAAAACGTAACGGACGACGAGCAACATCCAACAAGAAACAGCAAGAAATAGCCGACAAGCCGACGAACTATCCACAACGTAAAGCCGACGAGCAGCAGCAGGTCGCGGGGGCAGCAGCGGGTCGTGGAGAAGCAGCAGGGTGGCGAACGTAACAGCAGCAGTTCGCGGAGTGTCAACAGCTCCTGGGGCAGCATGCGGGTCGTGGAATAGCGGCGGGGTGGCAACAAAGCTACTGCGGGCCCGTTGCGGGGTCCAGAAATTTCCAGCAAGGAATGCCAAATGGCAGCCGATGCTGTGTTTTTATGCAGAAAAATAGTTCGACCGAACAATCATTCGGCCGAATAATTATTCGGCCGAACAATTATTCGGCCGAAACATTGTTCGGCCGAATACTTGTTCGGCCGACGGATTATTTGGCCGAATGATTGTTCGGCCGAAAAATTGTTCGGCCGAATAAACTATTGCCCGAAATTTTTTTTCCGTCCAGCAACTGTTTGCACACATTTCAAGGATCTCCGTTAAACTGGACGGAGAACTGTTTGTGGTTATTCGGCCGAATAACCTTTGCTTTATTCGGCCGAATAATGTAAATTATTCGGCTGAATAATGTTTATTATTCGGCCGAATAATATTTATTATTCGGCCGAATAACTTCCGCTAAGACGATTTTGCACTCGTTTCTCACGAAAGTGTTACCCACCTTCACGTTTTCACCCTATTCACAATTATCCCCATTCTGGGATGATCTATATAAGAAATTAGAAATTAGGGTTTATAAATATTTAGGGCTTGATATGTAAACCCTTGGTTTACATGTCTGCCTGCCTGATTTGCACAATAATATAGAAAAACATGGTTCTGTCAGTAAGATAGAGATAAATGTATTATGTATAAAATACTTGCACATAACCATTAGGTTAGCATTTAAACAATGGTTACTCTAAGATGCTTCTCTCAGGATGATAGCCCATTATTTAACCAATATTGCAGTCTGCTTACTGTACCAGCACGCTACCCATTCATACAGTAAATATAACTATGAATATTTCAGGCATTTCAATTTAGATCATAAAATTGTAACACAATACAGATATCTAGAAATTTATAGCAGATCTATACTCAGAAAATCAATGTAAAATTATACATATAATCAGATCTGAAATGGTAGATCATTTAACAGTACTTCCAGGAAATAAACATAAACAAATTCCATTACTGTCCATAAAATGATCATATAGGTTCAGCAGGTAAAATTATTTGAAATCTGATGACCAGTGGAACCAAGCACAAACCTCCCAGCCTTTGACCAGCAAGTACTCCTTGCTTTCAGGTTACCCTTGAGTTGAGTTCACAGTACCCGAGGTCAGAGTGTAGATTTGAAGTTACCCTTAACTTGTTTTACCCAAGTTATTTAGGATATTTTAGTGGTAGCAAGTAACCCAACATCCAACTCAGTACTCCTGAGCTCCAGGATGCTCCAGGGGCTTTTAAGCCTCAGCCATTAAGAGAATCAATTTAAATACAACCTATTCAGAGTAAAATGAAGTACTCCTACAAGCTTGGGGTAGTTCTCCTACCTGCACACAATTAAGTGGCCAAGCCAATACCCAGATGTATGATTCCTCTTAATCTGGACCAGTTTGGTTCTCCCAAATCTGTCCTCCTTCACCTGTCTCCATTTGTATCAGGTTATTTTTCTTCCCAGGTTCCCATTTCTCTTGTGTGTTAATGATCATGAGAATGTGAATAATGAATGAGTGTTTTCAATGAGTTTCACTTTTTATTCTCTTAGGTGTGAAATTCTTCATTTTATGAATTCTTTTAATTCATTAGTCTCTCAAATCTTTTCTTTAGGGTTTGCCATTTTTCTCCAATAATAATTTCTTATTATTATTTTAATTGGCATTTTCCCTCCAACCCACAGGGGACTATGACTCCCATTTCATAAATGTGCTGGTCCACATGGTCATTAGAAATCAACTTTTCATATTTCTAATGTCAACTAAGTAAAAATGAAATAATACTTAGCAAAATATAATAGGGGTTCAAAGTCCAAAATTGGGGTATTACAAATGATGTTTTAGGGAAAACAACCATGCCTTTGGACGTAAAGAAACAATTGAGGCATCTAGAGTGTTGAACAAATCCTAGAGCACCATGCATGACCTTGCATGGATATCCAAGGCACTATGTATCCATGTCTTGGGGCCTTAGGGACTTGGACGAAGTAAAGGGAGGAGACTTGAACCTCTAGCCCTAAAGGAATCTTATATCCATCCAAGGCTAAGAATATCTCATCAAACAACCACACATGGCCTCTTGAGAGTATCATTGTCATATGATAAAGGACATTAACACCATTATTTGGTTTTGAGAATTATGTAGGTGTCTTAGGACATAAAAAATTATGCTCCAGAGAAGAAGACCATGATTTGGCCCTAAATAAACCATTGAGGAATATAGATACATGAACAATGCCTCAAAGCACCATGCTTGCCTTTGCAATGGTATCCATTGATATTTGTATCTCGGTCTTGGGGCCTTGATGTCTTGGACATGGTTAGTGGAAGAAACCTAAACCTTGGACCTTAAAGAAATTTTTTATCCATCCAAGGCTAAGAAGGTTTCCTCCACCAACCACACATGGCCTCCTGAGGGTATCATTGGCTTATGATTAAGGATTTAAGGATAATAATTCCATTAGGTGGGTTTGAAAAATATGTATGTGTTGCGATGCCTTGGGAATGACATTCTAGCGAACATACCATGCCTTTGGTCCTAAAGAAACAATTAAGGCATCCAAAACCATGAGCAATGCTTTAAAGCACCATGCGTGATTTTTTAAGGGTATCCATGGCACTATGTATCCAATCCTTGAGGACTTGGGGAATTGGACGTGGTCATGGGAGGAGGCATGAAGCTCAAGCCCTAAAGGAATCTTCTAGCCATCTATGGATAAGCATTTTGTATCCACCGACAACACATGGACTTTCGAGTTTCATTGTCCTATGATTGAGGATGGCAGTAACATTAGGGTGTTTTGAGGATTATGTACATGTCTCAAGGTGTTGGGATTGAATTTTGAGGCAGGAATACCATGCTTTTGTCCCTAAACAAATCATTGAGGATTCCATAGCCATGAACAAAGAACCACACATGACTTTGCATGGATATCCATGGTACTATGTAATGTATCTAGGTCTTGTGGTCTTAGGGCCCTAGACATGGTAATGGAGGAGACCTGCAACTCAAGCCCTAAAGGAATCTTTTAACCATCTAGGGCTAAGAAGGTTTTCTCCACCAACAACAGGTGGCCTACTGATGGTATTGTTAGCCTATGATTAATAATGTTTGTGCCATTAGGCAATTTTGAGAAATATGTACGTGTCCTAGGGCATTAGGAATGGTTTTCCGGTGAAGAAGACCATTCCTTTGGCCCTAAAGAAACCATTGTTTCATCAAGGGATATTCATGGCATGTGTAAGAAACCAAATCCTGGCCCTGACGGTTGGATGGTGGAGCTGTTTTTGGAATTCATTGATGTCATGGGTAATGACATTATGGAGATGATTGAGTTTTCCAGAGTATAAGGTTACATTTCAGGTGGGATGAATTCCACTTTTCTTACATTGATCCTGAAGATTGGAAAACCTTCTACCTTTGGTGATTTTCGACCAATTGCACTCTGCAATTTGGCATATACAATCATATCAAAGATCATTTCTGTCAGGCTGAAGCCTTTACTTTCTAGGTGCATCTCAGGTGAACAATTTGGCTTCTTGATGGACAGGCAAATTCTGGATGCAAATGGCATTACTGAGGAAGTGATACACTCGGTAAAAGCAAGGAATTTACAAGCTATGTTAATGAAGATTGATTTGGGAAAAGCGTATGATAGGGTGGATTGGGTTTTTCTATGCTTAATCCTTATCTAGATTGTATTACCTCCTTTGGTTATTTTGGATCATGGCCTGCGTCTCCACTGCAAGTATTGATGTATTAGTTAATGGTGCTCCATCTGAGTTTTTTAAAATTACTAGAGGGGTCAGACAAGGCTTCCCACTGTCACCACTTATCTTTATTAATTGAGGGACTTAGCTTGATGATCACTGAAGCTAAGACAATGGGAAATATCAATGGCATTAATTTTTCCCAATATGTATCTAATACTCATACATGATTCGTGGATGATATTCTATTGGCTGAGTTGAATTCTGTCACTGAATGGTAGAACTACTCATGCATCTTAAATGACTTTTGTAATGCATCAGGCATGTTGGTAAGCATAAGGAAGACGCAGGTGTATCACTTTGGTATCCTTGATTGTGAAATTGAGGTATTTAAAGGAATTTTGCCTTACAACTTCTGTCCATTAGAGGAGGGGTTCAAATACTTGGGCTATTTTCTCAAGCCTAGAGCATACCGGCGTCAAGATTGGATGTGGCTCATCAAACGTGTTGAACAGAGAATTAATAATTGGACGTTCGAGTTATTATCTATTGGAGGCCGGCTCACCCTTATCAAATATGTCTTCACTAGCATTCCGGTTTAGTGGTTTTCTCTCCTTTAGGTTCCTGTTTTTATTATTAATAGTTTGAGAAAACTGTTTTTCAACTTCCTGTGGACAGGAGGCACACTGAATGGCAGTCTGATTATGTACAAATGGGAACATCTCTCATTACCTATTGAAAAAGGAGGGTGGGGAATTAAGAACTTGTCATTATTCAGATGTGTATTAAGACTAAAAAGCTTTTGGCAAGAACTGTTTGGTCCAACCCTTTAGACAGAAATTCTCAAGATAAAGTATATTAAAGTTGATATTATTAATTGGTTCAGGAACTCAGAGAAAAATATTAGAGGCACTTCCCAGATTTGGGTTGGTTTTATAAAGAATTATAACTAGTTGGCTAATGATCTCACTTGGAAAGTGGGAAATGGTTCTGATGTTTTGGTGGGGATCAACCTTATTATGGGTTTGGGGGAAGACTATACTTTATCCAGAGAGATCTTACATATTCTTCATTGGTTCAATTACAAAACATTGAATACAATTCAAAGGTACAGACCTGGGAGCAACCAACCTTATTGGCTTTCTGCGATGGAGCTGGGTTTCCAGGGTGAAGAAGCGACTGAATCGATAGATACATCTTTAAACTTAATGTTGTTGGATTCCAATTGAATAGGGATAGAGACAAGCTCATTTGGACTGGAAATAAAGCTTCAGGTACGATTAATGCTAAAATTGCTTACAAGGCATTAATTAGTTACTGTTGTATATTTTCAGCTGACTAGTGGTATAAGGTTCTTTGGAGATAGAAAATCCCATTGAATATTCAATGTTTTATGTGGCAAGCACTTCAGGGGTGTTTAAAAACATGGTATAACCTTTATAAGCATAGTTGGATGGGTCCCAACATTTGTATTCTATGCATGAATGATTTGGAAACCTCTAAGCATATCCTTGTTGGATGTGAATTTACCAGATCTATTTGGAATGCGATCATTCAACAACTTGATCTGCATACAACTTGGAAGGCAGACTTTTTTAGAGAATGTGCACTTCAATGGTTTAGAGATTGTAAAGAGCTTCCTTTTTTACCTGTTGTGGTCTCCTGGGAAGTTTGGAATTCAAGGAATGAGGCCCCTTTTGAAGATAAACAACCCTCTGTTAATTCTACAATATGCAAAATTATGTTGGTTGCTAAAAACTATTGCAAAAACACAGTTACTAAAAGAGTCATAAAGCATACATCTTTCAATTGCTCTTTTCATAGACCTGTGGCTTTCTTCGATCGTTCGACTATTGATGGTATCTATGCTATTGGAGGTGTAATTTATATCAATAGGGATCATTTTTATACTTTGAAACTCAACTGTGGCAGCAACACCAACACCAAGGCTGAACTATTGGGTCTATGGTATGTTCTTGCAGTTTCCAGATATTTTGGTTTGCATGAAATCTCAGTTTTTGGTGACTCCCGGGTGATGATCAAATGGGCTCAAGGGAAATTTAATATAAATGTGATCTCACTTCATCAATGGTGCTGCAGAATCAGGGAAGTTATGGTTTTTTTCAAGAATATCTCCTTTGAACACATATATAGGCAGCACAATTCTCAGGCAGATTTATTATCTAAAGATGCACATGAGGGTGTTGAAGGCTATATCAGGTGGGAAGAATTTCAAGAGAATCATCTTCTCAATTCAAATCAGTTTTTTTTGTCTTGTCTGTAGCGGCTATGAAATTTTTGTTATTTTGTTGAACTACACTATGTCCCGAATTTAGTACGAACATTTTGATCTTATGATGGATTGCCATTTTTCCCTTAGTAATCCGGGTTTGTATTTCAGGTTATTATCATGTCTTCCTACTGTATAAGTCTTGATCATACATCGACTTATGATTTTGTACTATTTGATTCTCAATCAATACCAATAGTACGGTTTTTTATGCTAAAAAAGCACAATATTTCTTCAAAATAAATATATTACATTTTAAACATAACTGTTATTTAAGATGTTGTTTACCCCTAAGGTGCAATCTATAATATAAGCTTTAATGCCCTTAAGTTAATACACTTTAAATTACATTTAGGGGACTATGAGTAGCCACAAACATTAACTCCTTCAAATAAATTAATCATATTAAAAACCTGAAAAAATAAAACCATAAAATACACGTACTCACATATCTTTAAATATGTTTTAAGACATAAATAAGTTTTCACCATTCATCTAACCTTCAAGTAAAATGAAGGTAAAACTTGACCTACAACAATCGTTTTCATATGATTGCACCAAGTGAAACGAGGTGCTTTACACCCCAGTATGGGGGAGATCTTCTAACGTGTGTGATGTAGCGTTACATCTAATAAAACGTAAAAATGTAGCGTTACATCTAATAAAACGTAAAAAGTGATTGCACGTAAAATGAAGTAAGTAAAGTAACGTAAAGTAAAGTAAAAAGAAGAAAAGTAAAGTAAAGTAAGTATGGGTGAGATGTTGTAAGGTTTGTGATGTAATGTTTGTTACTAACAGAATAATTAAAAAAATTCATGTCCACTCATAAAAAAAATCCACGTTAGTTCATAAAATAAAATATTATGAAAAGTAATTAAAAAATAGATGTTCGTTTATAAAATAAAAACTTAAAACTTAAACCTGGATCTATCAATCAAAAAAGATCAAATTTCTTGAGTTTAAATTTAAAAAAAGAAATACACCTCAAAAAATTGGATCCCTCTCGAATACAGGTTTAAGATGGATCCATGCTAGTAAATAAACCAACAAGGTTGGAGGCCTCTAGAGTCGATTCAAGAATTTATCCTTCCGTCCACAACTTTCCCACAAAAATACCTGAGCCAAGCTTTCCCTCTATTCCTCTTGTTTTCAATCCTTCACTCCTTCTACTCCCCAGGCCCATTTTCCTTGCTACCCACAAACTAATTCGAGTTCTCCGCAATCAATCACTTATAAATGTCTTACCGTCTGCAAACTTTATGAAAATTTCCATTCAAGAGGATCCTAATGGGGTCAAGAGTTCAGCTATCGCTAAGAGCAAAACTTAACGAGAATCCACTCTCATCGTTGACAATAATACTGTTATTGTTGTGGAACCTGGAACCCCTCACTGCCCAGGAGCAAGAATTGGGGCCGACGAAGTTAATGAGGCCAAAGATGATGGTGACTTAGCTGCCCGAGCTTCATCGGCTGAGGGTTTGATCATGAATGGAAGTGCTACTGGTAATAGAGAAGCTACGACTGCTGAGCAAGAGCCCTTACTCTTGACTAAAACCATAGAGGATGTGGATACTCTCTCTCAAAAGGGTTGCGATGTATTCAAAGATGATGACCTTGTCGATGCCGTTGATTTTCTGAGTCATGCAATGGAAATCAGGTTATTTTATTTTTACATGCCATTAGAACTGTTTATAAAGTGAGCATTTTCCTCTCTCTTTTTTTAAATCTCTTTACAGTTTTCCATCCAAGAATTTGAATTCTTCTAGCATTTTGGGTTTACATGGTCACTGAAATCTCTTCCTGTAAATCGCATGGGTAGAGACCAAAAAGTGAGACTCTCCCCCTTGGCATTCATGCTCAGTGATAAAAAGGGGATCCCGTTCTTGTCAGTCACGCAGAGGGAAAAAAAGAGGAAGGTCACGCCTTTTCCCTTCACGCATAGGGACACCATATGTATATCAACCATAGTTAATAATGGGGGACTTGCTCTATTAAGAGATGTCCCCTCTTTTCATTCACGTAGAAGAAATCATTCATAAACACAAACAAAAGGAGCTGGGGCTGAGCTCTGTTGAGAACCGCCCCTCTCTTCTCATGATGCAACATAGAAAAGTATATGTATCAACAAAGAAAAGGATCTGGTCCTGGAAACTCACACATAGACCAGATGGTGCAAAGGGGCTCTTGCCATCGTCTATTCATTGCAAAGACAAGCTTTGACGAGAAACGAAACTTTAGTGCATGGAACCGCAAAATAAATCTTAGCAGAGAGGTAAAGAGAAAAAATCTCATTTCTTAGTTAGCTTAATTTGAACTCTTATTATGAGATTGAATTCAATATGTTGTGACGGTTAGATTGAATACACACTGGAGACTTCTTGGTACGCCAGTCTACCAAGACTGGAAAAAAAGAGATATTTCTCGGTGTATCAACCAGATTGTGTATGGTTGAGAAAGGGATTACAGGTGACACCTATATATTAATTGTTTCCCAAGCTTCTTTCACTTTGAACATAGGCTACCCCATTTTATGCGGTTGCTTTTATCATTTTCAATGAGTCAATTTTTGTAATTGGTAATTTCATAGATGCTACAGAATCTGTGATGGGTAAAATTAAAAATACTCTATTCTCTTCTATTATATTATATATGTTGACTTGTACTATGAATAAGGATACATATCGACCAACTTCAATGCCATGCTAGACCGAGTTACTCCAGTTTCGCTACGATTACTACCAACAATGATCAGTGCTGACATAGATACTTCCAGTGCTTATCCCATTCCTAACATCCCAGGGTTTTAAATTAGCTTCATAATGGTGCAATGCATATAAACAACTTGTTCCCTTGCTAGTAATATTGGGGTTTTCATGTGCCACTCATTTTGTGCTGGGACTGGGTGTGATTTATTCCTTCAGGCTGCCTTCTGTAGACAATGAAAATCTTTTAGAGTTGGAAAAATTGGACTTCAACATTGTCCAATCCATCACCAAGAAGAGAATTAAGAATATCATGAGGTAAGTATTCGTATCTAAGCTGTAGCAACTTAAGAAGGGATCAATTGCATGAGTAAATCTCTTATGTAAGTAAATACACCCTATAATAGTAATGTATGCAGCTACGCATGAGGAGATTGTTCTTCAATAAAACAAAATGAAATCTTTAGTAGCAAGTCATATCACTAATATCAAAGAGATCAGTTTGGAAACCATTAACTTCTACATTAATGAAACCTACTGGCGATCTAAAGAGATCCCTCCTCTTATCCCAGGGATTTGATCTGTCTAATACCATCCAAAATACATTTGGTAGAGAACCCCCCCCCTCAATAGTTTTCGCAGAACAGTGCTAGGACTCTCCGAGGATCCTTGGGTTGGGTTCTCTATCGTAGAGAGTTTACCTTCCTTCTCCGCTTATAAAGAACAGACCTAAAGAAAAAAAACACATGCACACTTTGGTTCAAACCGTGGACTATCCTTTATATACCTGCAGGCTATAGTGGAAATCCATACAAATAATCTAACTTATTTAGAAATTTAACAATGTCCATGGATACAACAAACATATAGTCTAGACATGTTAGGATATAAACCTTCTTAGAACCCATTTTTCATATAGTTTTTGAAAAAGCGTTGCAGGAATTTCAAATATCAATTACTGAAATTGAACAATCTGATGCATAATTTGATGGAATATTGTATAACCAAATTCCCATAATGACTATTTAAAAAAAATCAAATCCTATACTGTTTAAAATTTACTCCTAAATTAATCTGATCTTAAGTGTATTTGTGTTTTACTCAAATCTTCACAAGTGTATGTGCTTTACTTATCTAAATAAAACAATGGTGCATAGATTGATGTTACATAACATGCTTTGATTCCAATTTTTATTCATAGCTTAGTATCGCAGGACTTCGGCGATGTGGAAAGAGTTTCCTCCTGCGATGGAAAAAATACCTAAGGCCCGGACATTAAACGCAGAGTGTTTATTCTAAAAGAGGAAGAGACTATCCTTAAAATGCATTAGATTATAGGAAACAGGCGAGAGTTTAAACATTCCATTGATAAAATTCCAATGGTTTGATCAGTGCTTTTAGCTCGGAGCCCTTATTTTTTATCTTCATTTCGATTTTCCTTTTTCATTGGTGATTACCTTTTACCTGGAAAGCAATAAGTGGGTTGTGTTACTAATCCTTAGTTAGTTTTTTTAATAATCCTTAGTTTTTTATTCATTGTAGTGAATTAACCATAAAATATTATTTTCAATGCCTTTGTGTTTCAAAATTCCACAAAATATTTTCAATTCTTTGTTCTTGAATCTTCACATATAGTTCTTTTTTTTCATTTGATCTAAAAACCATTGCTGCTTCTTTTTATCTACACGCATGTTGTTAGTTATTCAAGTTTCATATATCATGTTTAGGTTTCCATCTATTTTATTTGTTGATATTTACTGCAATGTAACGTATGAACTTCAATAAATGCCAGGGTCACACATTTTGGTGAGCTTGCTCCAAGGTATGCAAGTGCACTTCTTTACAAAGCTTAGATGAAGTTGATCCATTTAATGAGAGTGATTCTCTATCAAAGCAGGAAGAGGCTTCTTCAAAGAATGCTACAGAAGAGACCTATGGGAAAGCTAGATGACAAGGGCTTGAATGATGGTGTTAAAACTATGGACGAAGGAAATATATATATATAAAGTATAAATTTGATCAACTGCAGGTTTTTAAATAATTCAAAGAATGCTACACGCATGGGAAATCCGGATGACAAGGGATTTACTAATGGTGTTAAATATATGGACCAACGTAATTATATATATATATATATATATATATATATATATATAAACGGCTTCATTCTGCACTCTTTGAAATTTCTATTAAGTATAAATTTGATCCACTGTAGTTATAGGTTTTACAAGTTTTTAATACTTTGTGCATTGATGTAAGAATGATATTTTATCAATTCTGACAAAGATTAGCAATAAATTCATTCGCTTTTTCTATTGTAGTGTGTCAAACACCCCTTAGTTTACTAAAATGAGCAGTAGGAACCCATTTTTAAATTCAATAAGTAAAAACTAGTCTTTGAAGTTCTATATCATTTCAGTTTGTCCTAATACCATCTTGATACGAGAGGTTGGGCTACTTTATCTTTGAAATAAAATAAATGTTGTAAAACAAACAGAGATGGGGCTGGGAAGCCAAATAAACTGCATTCAATATCTCATTTTTGTGATCCATGTAATTGACAATACCATTCATCTATACAATAGTCACTTCCAAGTGAGGCTAGCTGAGAACAATTTCAAAATTCAAATATTTAAATTGCAAACAGAAACTATTTGAAGTTGAAAGAGGAAATACTTGTGTTCCTGAGAATGCTAGTATGCCACTCATTAGCAGAGCCCCCAAAGTGTCCAAACCAAAAAAACGGATAATTGTATGAACAAAAAAATTACAGAAATCGATCTAGATAAAGTATTTTTCAAAAACCCAAAATTACAATTAAGCCAAGAAAACGGACTCATAAATGATAATAAGAATATGGACGACATAATCCCTCTATGTCCCCGAGAGATTAGGCCATGTGCTGCTATATGTCAAACATGGGCTTTGAGAT